>CM031705.1:600000-1032854 GCA_018466805.1 Hippocampus abdominalis | reverse complement strand
TCAATACACATGGCTCCATCACACATCGCATCCCATAAAAGATGATGAACACATTTCTCGATAGGTGCTGTACAGTCAAGGAACAGTACAGTGAAAAAAAACCCCCCAAACAAACAAAAAAACTAAAACTAAATGAAACAGGCAACCTCCTTTGAAAATGAATTAAAACAACTACATTTAAAAAACCGCAACTCAACGCCAAATAATAACTAACTTATGGAAGAATCCAAAAGTATTATCACGATGATAACATGCTAGATTTCTAATTTATTACAACAATGAAAAAAAAAACTTTTCAATGCACTCAAGGAAAGAAAAGTTTATTTAAGAAGGAAAAAAAGAAAAAAAGGGACACCATTCACAGATATGCCAAGGGAGCCCTCCCCCCTCCGCGTCTTGAGCTCTCATTTGATCTACTGACTTGACTTGTTGGAAGGTAGTGAAGGCCAGAGCAATCAGCAATTTGAGCAGCTACACAGAGTACAGAGTAGTGCAACTTTGCTTATCCGTAAAATAATTGGTCAACATTCAAAGGTATGGTCAGCATTCAATAGTACGAACAGTTACTTCCATTTAGCGCAGTTATATGTCAAATTCCCATTACAAAACTTCTCGATTAGTGGTCACCTCATCATCACATTTGTGATTCTTAATCAGAATCAGAATCAGAATCAGAATCAGAATCATCTTTATTGGCCAAGTATGTAGAACACACAAGGAATTTGACTCCGGTATAACACGCTGCATTAGTATCATCATAAACAAGGACATGACAAATAGTATGAAAGAACATTTCGTAATGTAATGAACCGTAGTGCGGTAGTACAGTGACAACTGTGAGACAAAGTGCAAAGTATTAAGCAGACCTAAATGATCAGTGGTAGGATACAATACTATAACGTTGGTGCAGAAAATCATTGAACCATTTTAAAGTGACCAGTAGCAGTATTTGTTTTACAAGAAGTGTCCAATTATGCAGATGACCTTGAGCGCTTTAAAGTGTCTGGTGCGGTGGAGTATAAATCGTGACTGTTTAGGGAGTTAATGGCTAGAGGGAAGAAGCTGTGTAAGTGTCTGCTGGATTTGGTGCGCATGGATCGGTAGCGCCTGCCTGAGGGGAGTAGCTGGAAAAGGTGGTGGGCGGGGTGCGGTGGATCCAGTAGGATTTTCCGTGCCCTTGTTTTGATTCTTGCAGTGTGCAAGTCCTCAAGTGTGGGTAGGGCGGTGCCAATAATTTTTTTCCGCCGCCCTAACGGTCCGTTGAAGTCGGATTTTGTCAATTTTGTGGCGGCCCCAAACCAAACCGTGATAGAAGAACACAGAATTGATTCGATGACTGCCGTGTAGAACTGACGTAGCACATCCTGTGGCAGGCCATGCTTCCTCAGCAGCCTCAGGAAGTACATCCTCTGCTGGGCCTTTTCAGGATGGAGTTGATGTTGACCTCCCACTTCATGTCCTGGGAGACTGTGATTCCCAGAACTTGAAGGTCTCGACGGTTGACACAGGGCAGTTGGATAGTGTGAGGGGCAGCTGTGGTGAAGGATGTTTCCTGAAGTCCACGATCATCTCTACAGTCTTGAGCGTGTTCAGCCCTAGGTTGTGTCGGTTGCACCAGAGCTCCAGCTGCTCCACTTGTTGTCGGTACGCAGACTCGTCGCCGTCTTTGATGAGACCGATGACCGTGGTGTCGTCTGCGAACTTTATGAGTTTGACAGCCGGTGCTTGTTGAGGTGCAATCGTTTGTGTAGAGGAGAAGAGCATGGAGAGAGGACGCATCCCTGTGGGGCTCCAGTGCTAGTGGCGCGGGTTGATGATGTTGTTTCCTCCCAGTCTCACCTGTTGTGTCCGTCCCGTCAGGAAGCTGAGGATCCACTGGCAGATCGTAGGGGACACACCGAGCTGAGAATTTGTGGGGTGAGGAGTTCCGGGATGATGGTGTTGAACGCAGAGCTGAAGTCCACAAACAGATCCTTGCGTAGGACCCTGTGCTGTCGAGGTGCTCGAGGATGTAGTGCAGACCTATTTGACTGCGTCCTCCACAGACCTGTTTGCCCGGTAGGCAAACTGAAGAGGGTCCAGCAGGGTCCGGTGACGTTCTTTAGGTGGTTCAGCACAAGGCGTTCAAAGGACTTCATGACCACAGACGTCAGAGCGACAGGCCTATAGTCGTTCAGTTCCGATGTTGCCGATTTCTTGGGAACTGGGATGATGGTAGACTGTTTGAAGCAGGATGGGACCTCACACAGCTCCAGGGATCTGTTGAAGATTTGTGTGAAGACCGGAGCCAGCTGGTCAGCGCAGACTTTCAGGCAGGAGGGGGGACACTTTGTCGGGCCCCGCAGCTTTCTTGATCTTCTGCTGCTTGAAGAGCCGTCTCACGTCCTGTTCGTGGATCTGTAGGGGAGAGAATGAGGGTGGGGGGGTAGATAGAGTAGTTTCTGGTAGAGGTGGGTGTATGTGCGAAATGGCGGTGTCCTTTTCAAATCGGCAGAAACATGTTTAGCTCATCAGCAAGACCCTTATTGTTCACTGTTTGGGGGGATGGCATTCTATAGTTTGTGATTGCTTTCAGGCCATTCCACACAGATGCAGAGTCGTTAGCAGAGAACTGTTTTTCCAGCCTCTCTGCATAGCTTCTCTTGGAGATGTTAATTTCCTTTGTCAATTGGTTTCGGGCGTGTTTGTACAGTGCCCGATCTCCACTTCTAAATGCGGCCTCTTTCTCTTTCTTGAGTTGCCTGAGTTTAGGAGTGAACCATGGCTTGTTATTGTTGAAGGAGCGGAAGGACTTCGTTGGTACACACATGTCCTCACAGAAACTGATGTATGATGTTACAGTGTCTGTGTATTCATCCAGTGTGCCCGTTGAAGTTTCAAAGACGCCCCAATCAGTGCAGTCTAAGCATTCTTGTAGAGCTAGCTTTGCTTCATCTGTCCATTTTTTCACAGTCTTAACAACTGGTTTAGCACATTTGAGTTTCTGTCTGTATGTAGGTATTGTTGGGGGACGAGCGGCCTACTCTCCCCCGCGTGTTCGTTGTCTTTCGGACGAGGAGAATGTTGGTTCTTCAAATACAGGCTGGAGGCAATGAACAGTCATCTTCGAAGCTTTTAATTTAGTTTACTGCAGTTTACGAATCGATTCGGGCTCCTGAGGGTTTCAGATTTGAATCAGGAAGCCCAGAAAAAATACAGTCACACGTCTATATAGGCATAGTATGTAAATGAGGGGCAGGCAGTCCTTCCCCTTACGTAAAAATCAGAGACAAAGAAAGGTCAATGCAGTTCAATCTTGACATGGTGACGAAGTACAGACCACCTCTGCTGTGCACAAATTATGAGATTGGAGCTCCTTTCCCAGGCAACTTGACAGCCTTGAAAAACGTGAAAGGATGGGAGTACTGGGAGGAAGATCTTTGGGGCTGTTAAGTTGCCCAAGGACAAGAGGGGAGTCAAGCAAAATACCACCTGTTTGTTTTAAGTGCTTCAGCAGATGTTCATTATAGAGATTAGTATCAATAGTTCTCATGGTAAGGCAAAATTCCTCAACACAAGGCATAGTCCCTTAATAGTTGCAACACAGATACTTGAGACAACAGTTGTTCTTTTGGTGTTAAACAAGTCCTATGGAGGGGGGCCCTAAAAGTGGTGGGGGTGAGGGACACTAAAGGTGATTGTAAACACAGTGAGCAGGAAATACCTCCAACAACATTCTACATTCTTTGTTTCTTTAAAATCCAACGAACAGATAGGAATCACATGTCAACAGTATTAAGTGTATTAAATTGTGGTCAGAAAGACCCAATGCTGCGCGGGCGATCGATCGGTATGCATTTTTGATTGTTGTATAGCAGTGGTCTAGAATGTTGCCTTCTCTGGTGAAACAGTCGATGTGCTGCTTATATCTGGGAAGTTCACGGTTAAGATGTGCTCTATTAAAATCGCCCAAAATGATCAGGGGTGACTGTGGATATTTTAGTTCGAGTTTGTTTACTTGGTCAGCTAGCGTTTGTATCGCCGTGTTAGCGTTGGCTTGTGGCGCAATGTAAACACAGACTAGTAAAAAGGAGGTGAACTCACGTGGCGAGTAGAATGGCTTGCAGTTTAAAGACAGCGACTCCAGGTCCGGGCTGCAGTGTGCGTCGAGCTTCGTGACATCAGTGCACCATTCTTCGTTGATATAGAAGCAAATCCCACCACCTTTCAATTTCCCTGATAGCTCCGTGTCGCGGTCGGCTCGAAGTAGGCGGAAGCCGGGTAGGTGTAGCGCGGAATCCGGGTGGCGGTCACTGAGCCAGGTTTCAGTGAAGCACAGCGCAGCAGAACGTGCAAAGGTTTTGTTGGTCTTTGTGAGGAGAAGAAGTTCATCCATCTTGTTTGGCAGAGATCGTAGATTAGCAAGATGGATCGATGGGAGCGGGGTCCGAAATCCACGTTGCCGGAGCTTGACGAGCACGCCGGCTCGCTTCCCCCTCCTCCGCCGGCGGTTCCATGCTGCGTACAGCGCGGCCGCTGCGCTCGCGATTAGCTCCGAAAAACTTTGTGGATTTTCGTGTGCTGGTGAAAAAAGTCCGAGCGTAGACTCCCCAATGCTAAGCAACTTTTCCCTCGTGTAAGTAAGCCGCGTCGGGTCGCCAAAAACGAACGAAAATGACAAAAACAGGGATAATACTAGGGAGCGTGTAACCGAGGCTGCCATACCGGTCGGCGCCTGATGACGTAATCTGATAGTTCCATGAAAATCTTTGGCCACAAACTGAGCAGGAAAAAGGTTTTTCACCAGTATGTGTTCTTACGTGCATTTTTAAGCTTACCCTACAAGAGAATATTTGGCCGCAAACCAAGCAGGCAAAAGGTAGGTTTCTCACCAGTGTGTGTTCTGGGGTGTGTTTTTAAAGTGTCCCTTCTGAGAGAATCTCTGACTACATACTGAGCAGGAGAAAGGTTTCTCCCCAGTGTGTGGTATTGTGTGTGTTTTTAAGGTTCCCTTCCGAGAGAATCTTTGGCCACACACTGAGCAAGAAAAGGTTTCTCCCCAGTGTGGGTTGTTGCATGTATTTTGAAGTGTCCCTTCTGAGCGAATATTTGACCACAGGCTAAGCAGGCAAAAGGTTTCCCACGAGTATGGGTTCTTACATGCTTTTTTTAATGCTCCCTTATGAGAGAATCTTTGGCCACAATCTGAACAGGCAAAAGGTTTCTCAACTGTGTGTATTTGCATGTGTCTTTTTAAGTTTGCCTATTGAGTGAATCTCTGGCCACAAACTGAGCAGAAAAAAGGCTTCTCTCCAGTGTGTACTTGTGTGTCTTTTTAAGATCTCCTTCTGGGAGAATCTTTGGCCACAATCTGAACAGGCAAAAGGTTTCTCAACTGTGTGTATTTGCATGTGTCTTTTTAAGTTTGCCTATTGAGTGAATCTCTGGCCACAAACTGAGCAGAAAAAAGGCTTCTCTCCAGTGTGTACTTGTGTGTCTTTTTAAGATCTCCTTCTGGGAGAATCTTTGGCCACAAACTAAGCAGGAAAAAGGTTTCTCACCAGTGTGGGTTTTTACACGCATTTTTAAGCTTACCCTCCAAGAGAATCTTTGGCCGCAAACTTAGCAGGGAAAATGTTTCTCACCAGTGTGTGTTCTGGTGTGTGTGTTTAAGGTTCCCTGAGGAGAGAATTTCCGGCCACAGTCTGAACAGGTGAAAGAATTCCCGCCACTGTGGGTTCTCACATGTCTTTTACTCTTATAAGCAAAGGTTTTGCCACACCGAGCATATGTCCAGGGTTTGTTGTCAGTGTGACATGTCAGATCACCATCAGACTCTTCATCCTCCTCATCATCAACATTTGATGATCTGTTGTCATCATCTTTCGTGCAAGGGTGCTCTGGCTCCTCCTCTCTTTTAATGTCACAGGTCTGCTGTTCTTCTTCCTCTTTAAAGTGAGAGGGCTCTGCATCCAGCCGCTCAGGACAAGCATCTTTGCTGATGTCTGCACGACACAAGAAGACAAACACACATGCAATAATGATTTATAATTACAATGAAGGTTACTCATAGAGCTAGATGAGTTCGGATTACAACTCAAAATGTGACATGACCAACATCACATTAGTGGTGGATTTTTCTTTCTGTCTTGGATTATTTTCATCCATGGTTGTTGTTTATTTAACTATTTTTCATCCTTGGTTATTTGTGATACGACTTGTAGAGAGTGTGACATTGCACATTTTTGAGTGGTGGATAAATCCAGAGCGCAAATTCCATCTCGTGCTTTTCACCTTTCACGGGGCGTTTCTGAACCGTGAAAAAAAGACTGATTACTAGACAGTGATTCCTCGCGATATCGCACTTCATCTATCGCGGCATGAGTACATCACGTTCGACCCCGAGGATCGCAATGTCTTTTCCTCCTGTCAGTTTGTCACCTCGTACCTCTCGGCGTCGAATCTCATGGGCCTGTGTGCCCACGGCGACCGCACCTAGGTCGATGATGTTGATGATGATGATGATGATGATGCACAGGCAACACATGACTGCCTTTCCTGTGGTCTGCTCCATTTTCTTGAGAAGGGTGTGTTTGCCACGGAAAACCCTCTCTCCCACTGTGGTCTTTCGGCGGCGCGCAAGGTCAGCGCACTGGTGTTTGGGTGCTGATTTTCCTTCCTGGGACTGGCGTCGCTAGGCCCCTCAACCTCGAACCGAAGGAGCTTGCACTGCGGACTGGTGGATCCAGCCGTCGCATCCTTCGACCTTGACCACAGTTTTTGTTGCTGCAATCACTTGGAAGGGGCCATTCCAGCGTTCACTGTCCCAGCGAAGTCTTTTCAACACCTTGAGGAATACCTGGTCTCTAACCCGGACCTGGCAAGTCTGTGGAGCAGAACAAGCTGGCAAGTCATTGTGCCTATGCATCTCTTTCTGATCAAATAGTCTTTTCATGTGTGAGGGGATGCAAGCGCCCATTGTCAGTGGGGCTGGTGCAAGGTCAGGAAGTCTATATGGTCTCCCATACAGGATTTCAAATGGTGACAGTGTCATTCCCTGTGACAGTACTATTCTCATTGAAGTGACCACGATGTGAATGCAGTCAGGCCATTGTCTCTTAGTCTCTCTCATTGCCTTAATGAGCCTGGCTTTGACAGTTCCATTAGTGTGTTCCACAAGTCCAGCCGATTGCGGGTGGTACGCACAGTGTCGCTTCAAATCAATGTCCAACAATACGCTTATTCTGGTAACAGCTTTGTTCACAAAATGCGTTCCGTTGTCACTTCTGATAACAGATGGAATGCCAAACGTCGGAATAATGCGTTCGCACAATGCTTTCACGACGGTTCCCGAATCATCGCGAACACTCGGAAAAAGTTCAACCCATTTTGAGAACACATCGACAATAACAAGACAGTATCGTTTCCCTTGTGTTTTGTTCAATTCAATGTAGTCCATGTGTATTGTGTGAAATGGTTCTGGTGGGTCTGGGAATGTTCCTCTTTTCGGTCTCAAATAACCCTGTGCATTGTTTTTCAGACACATCGCACAACGTCTACAAAAATGTTTTGAAAAATGCATAAACCCATGTGTGTGATAATATTGGTGCACATGTGCTATCATCCCCCCTGTTGACACATGTGACAAGCCATGTGTCAACCTCGCGGCCCACTCGAAGAGAGAGACTGGAAGCCATGGTTTCCCGTCTTCCAATTTCTCTATTCCTGCATCGTCGAGTTTAGGTCCCTTATCTGTCCAATACTTCCGCTCTGTGTGAGGCGCTAGATTTTGTCTTGATTTCAAAACATCATGTGGTGTTCTGTGCCTCTATTGCTAGCATGTCACGTGTTACTGCTCTGTCATTTAGGAACCCCCACTGAGCAGCCTGATCCGCCAAGCGTTTGCCAATTGTGATTGGGTCGTTACCTGTCAAGTGCGCTTCACACTTGCAAATAGCGATTGTCCTAGGCAGCTGTACTGCTTCCAGCAATTGCTGGAGTAACAATTTGTGGGTTACTGTCGTGCCCGTTGTCGTTTTAAACCCGCAGATCACCCAATGTCGACAGAACACATGCACAGACCCCCAGCAATATTGGCTATCAGTCCAAATAGTCACATCCCTCCCTTTAAACCAGGGGTCTCAAACTCGCGGCCCGCGGGCCAACTGCGGCCCCCGGGACGATAATTTGCGGCCCCCGTCTTAATATTAAAGATTAATGTTCGTGCGGCCCGCAAGATTGATATGAATGACACTTGTTGTGTTCGGAGCTGAATGAACCAATCACGGTGAGGTATACGGCTCTGGAGGGCGGGACATCGGCCGGGCTGTCCAGTGCCTCGCTCACTCACTCATTCATTCCTCCAATCAGCTGGGCGGAGGAGAAGCCGTGAAGCCGATCACTCCGCTCGGCGCGCACAGTCCTCCGCTGCTCTCAGCATAGAACTGAATGAGGCGCTATGATCCGTGATCCAGCCTGTGTCTGTGTCTGTAGCCATCTCCGCGAGTGAAACTGAAACTTAACAGTAAGTGCGTTAACATGACACTTGAGAAATTCGGAGAACTGCCGTAATCCAATACGATCGGAGAGCGAAAGTACGCATGCGCCACAGACCCGCGCGACTGAAAGTTAAAGTTCAACCCAAGAGCTATGTGAGAAGAAGCGCTGCCAGGTCTCTAGCAGCAAGAAGTAGGCAAGAGAAGCCGTGTTCAGAATATTTCATGTTCAATGTTCCATTCAAGTTCAGAAAGTTAAAGGTTAAAGAGCTGTTAATACAGACATTTGAAACGGAATAAAAATAATTCGTTTTCTCTACTTAGCCAGCCAGTGTATATCTACTGTATGCTCATTATTATTATTTTATTTTTTTATTACTGATTGATTTATTTTTTATTCATCTTTAAGTTAATTTATTTAATTCATTATTTTTTGTTAAAAAATAAAGATATTTGATAACGTTGGAATGTTTTATCAGCGCTTTTCTTGTGGAAATCCTGATGAGGCCCAGTCTCACCCAGACTCTGCCTCTAGCGGCCCCCAGGTAAATTGAGTTTGAGACCCCTGCTTTAAACATTTTGCAAGCTTGAATTAATGCAGACAATTCGGCTGAGTAATTAGACTTTAATGTTCCCTGGAATAAAACCCTTGTTTGTGTTGTAACTGCATATAATAATAATAATAATAATAATAATAATACATTTTATTTGTAAGCGCCTATCAAGACAACCAAGGACACTTTACAATCAGGAACAAAACAACAAAACACCAACCGGGTTGAGCAGCGGCAGCCAAACGCGCCAGCGTTCACTCAGCCCGGAAGTCGGAAGAAACCACAATTTTGCCCATCCCCACCCTTCTTCGCCGACCCATCAACAAAAACAACTTCACCGATTGGGAGGGGCACATCTGTCAAATCGGGTCGCGGCTTGGTGGACATTTGAACTTGGCTCCCACAATCACGTGTAACGTCCTCTGGGGTGGGTAAGAGCGACGCTGGATTCAATGTGCCGCATCTCACAACCGTGATGTGCCCCTGTGATAACAGTAATGCAGTGCAATGGAGGTGTCGTGCGGGTGACAGAAATGCCATTTTTGTCTCTAACAATAGCATGGGCACAGCATGGGGCACTCTCAATGTTAAGTGATGAAATAACACCACCTCTGCGGATGCTACGACTGCCAATGCGGCAGTCAGTACGGCTTGCACACACTCGGGGTTGCCCTAGCCACCGGATTGAGCTGCTGTGAATAATAGGCTACAGGCCTCATTTTCGTTCCATGTTTCTGTATCAACACTGATGTCATAAACCCGTGTTTAGCTGTCACTGTCTGCTCAAACGGTTTATTATAATTTGGCAAAGCGAGTACTGAGGAATTTATCAATTCCCGTTTCACTTCTTCAAATGCTGTCTGCCCTTGGCGTCCATTTGATCTTGTCCTGCATTGCCATTTGCTTTTCGTGAATTATTTCGAGCATGGGCCTGGTGATTTCCAAATAATTCGCAATCTACGGCCTGCAATAATTACACAAACCTAAAAATGACATCATCTGTCTCTTGGTCAGTGGTTTTGAGGCTGTGGCGACCGCTTTTTTCTGTTTGTCTCCCACAACGCGCCCTTACCCGGTAAGGGTGTGACTACTTGTTCCTTCCAAAGTTCCATTTTATCTTTGGATACTTTATTTCCCGTTTCCCACAAATAGTAGAGCAAGGCAACCGTATCGACTCTGCATTGCTCTTTAGATGTGGACGCGACCAAGATGTCGTCTACATAAGATAGAATTTGGCTATCCCGTGGGGCTACAAAGGAGGCCAGGCAGCGTGCGATGGCCTCAGAGAAAATGGTTGGAGAATCACAAAAGCCTTGTGACAATCTGGTGAAGGTTAATCTTTCTCCTTTATATGTAAACGTAAACCAGTGCTAGCTATCTGGGTGCACTGGAATGCTCCAAAATACATTACTCAAAACTATAACAGAAAACCATCTTGAATCAAGTGAATTTAGTAGGGTATGTGGATTGGGGACATTTGGCGCCCTCTTTTGAACAGCTTGGTTCACATCCTTCAGATCCTGCACAAGCCTCCACTTATTCGTCTGCATTTTTTCCACCGGGAATATGTGTGTTGCACGGGGAATCGGGGTTTGGTCTTAATATGCCCGCTTCCCGCAACGAGCTGATTAATGGCTGAATTCCTTGTTCAGCATCTTTTTTCAAGGGGTATTGTTTTATGATAGGCCTGTGTTCTGTTTTCCCCAGTATAGTTACTGGTGGAGCATCTTTAATAAGGCCAACATCTGCTGGCTCGGTGCTCCACAGTGTGGCTGGGAGGTGCTGAATGGCCTTCTCTTCCTATGCGGTTAATACAAATGTGTCAATTTGTCAGCTAAAATGAACAGCTGGCGTGGTTGTCACCTCCCAATTGATGTGTTGACGCAACCAGCCAACTTCTGTCTCCTCGCACCCCAGATTGGCGGGGGAGGGGCTCCACGTGTGGTTTGGAACAGAACCGGCAAAGTAATTCAAGCTTTCCCATTCATGTTGCTCTGGTTTGCCGAGCGGTATGTAAATGTGTTGCCCAGGTTAGAGGAGGGGCTTGACCGCCCTTCCCACCCGCGCTGTGGCAAAACACCGCTGATCTTTCCAATACACATGTTTAATAACAATACTCTGGGGTTCCAGGCCCAGAAAAACTTTCGTGTAGTCCGGGTCTGGTCCCGGTGTCTGTTTACGCCTTATGGTCACGTGCAGGTTGTTCACCGTTTGCACGTTACCTCCTGGCTTTAATTTGGTACCTGCGAAACGAACCAGGCACGTCGTCGTTCGGTAAATCGAACGTCCAAAAATAGCGAGCATCACCTTGACTACTCCCCATGCGGGCTTCGACCTGACCCTTGTGATTTATGATGGTGTAAATCTCGAGTTGCGTTTGCGCATGCCGTCCCAATAAATTGTGTGGAGAGCGGGGGTTTAACGCAGCTTCGACGAGTGCCTCCCGGTCTGGGTTTGTGGGGGAAGTGATGGTTACTGTTTGCGATAACGTCAGGGGCTGTACGGAGCCATGTGCCCCCTTCATGCGAATTTTGCTGTCGCTTGGCTTCACGGTATCACGATCCCAACGACCGAGAACAGTGATGTCAGCGCCCGTGTCAATAAGAAAAACAGTCAAGATTCCTTCGACCAACAGCGTCATTGCCGGTTTAGTCATGGGGGAGGTTTGACGTCTCAGCAGGTAATTTTCCATGTCGAGAACATCAGCTAAGATGTCACCTTCATCCTCACTTGAGGTGGATGATTCAAACAAAGGTGCAGAGGGCTTTACCGCCGCCATCGCTGCATCCTCTGTTTTGTTCCGTGCTAGTCATAATTCCTCCTCATCCGAAGATGAAGTCCCAGTGTTATCATTACGCTCCCGCATGCGCCTGTCCTTCCGCTTTTGTTTGCATTCCTTCGCCATGTGACCCGTTTGCCCACAAAGGAAACATCTGCCGTCAACAAAACGCTTTTGGTCCCGAGGAGTTAATTTGAAGGGAGCAAACGGCCGTATTTGTCTGTTACTTTTATATGGAAGTTTTTCATGTGTACGCGTGGGTTTTATGCGGCAAAGTTGGTCACGTGACTCTCATTCTTCTTTTTCTTGTTCTCAAGTCGCTCGAAATTCCGTGCGTAATTCAAAACTTCATCGATTGGACATTTGGCCAATTCAAATTATGTCTTTTGACGTATTGGGTAACATCAGGATGTGCTTGGTTCAGCAAATGCTGTTTTAAATGCGAATTGAACAAGTCTGACTGTGTCTCAGGAATACCGCCGTGTATTTTGAACACTGACCGCAGATGGTGGAAAAAATCGCCCGTAGTTTCGTCAGCCCTTTGAATGCACGTGGCAATTTCTTTTGGATTTTGCGTCCGCTGGTATGCCTTGGTGCAACGTTCAGTAATTTGGTCAAGGGGTCCCCCGAGCTGCGCGAGTTCATCATAGCGCAGAAAACCTCCCGCAACTTTTTTACCATTAAAGTCGCCCACAACTGCGCCAAACTTGGTGGTTAATGAGAGCAATTTCAAAAATTCCCCAGCGTTTAGCCTGTGACTGTGGACTAGATCTAATAATTCTCTTACGAACTCGTCCGGGTCGTCTTTCGGTTTTGGAAGTGACGCGGCGATGTCCCTAAATTCGGCTGGCGTCCACGGTCTATATACATACAGCGATTCCTCTTTTGTCGATGGCATTTGGACCATGGGGAACGCTTGCAAGCGGTACCTTTCGACTCCAGATTCATGCGAATTATCCTCGAGCGGGGTGGATGAGTCCAGGGTCCACCTCCACTCACCCACCGTGCCTCTTGAGCGCGTTTGGTGTTGATGTCCAGGGTTTGGACCATCCTGCGGAGTTTGATCGGGGTGTGTTACAGGAGTTTGATTTGTTCCCCAGGACGGAGGGGGTACTGAAGTCTTTTCTCTCGTAGTTTGCGAACGTGGGGGGAGGGCCGGGAGGCCCTCCTAAAACGACGGCCGCTGGGGCGGCTGTGGGTCGCGTTGCGGCAGTGGGTGCAATTAAATTCTCATCCAGCTTTTGATGTTTGTCTTTCGCCTTTTTCGCCCGTATTTGTCTGGCCCTTTCAAGGAGGATTTTACACTTGTACCATTGTTTTCCGTGTTCATTATTTTTCCGCTTTTCTTTGTCTTTCAGCGATAGTTTACCTAACACTGTTTCTAATTCATCACAATCATTAAAACTCCCGAGAATCCGTATTTCTTTTTCCATTTTTTCACGAATCGCGTTGACCCTCTGTAGTCAATTTCAGCTGATCGCGTGTTTTCGACTAACGTTTCTTCGTCGTGACGTGCTGTCGTCGGTTGCGTTCCGCTCAATCGCCAGCTCAATTGGGACTTCCGTGTCACCATGTCGTTGCCTAGCAACAGCCAGAAGCGTTTACAGGTATTTTACAAAAAGTCACGATCTAGTTCTGGGTTGTTATCCGTAAGGAAACGGTACGCGCCTGCGCCAAAGTTTATATGGGATACGTTACCACAATAGCGTGATCGCCAATCACACTTACGCACTAACACAAAAACGATGCGCGCAACATACACATACAACGTTAGACACAAACATACGCCGAGGTGGTCAACCTCTGCAGGAAGGCAGCGCTTCCTTACCGTTTATTCTTAGCAAGAATCAGTATCTAAATGAGCAGATGCTCTCACAGATACGCTTGGGCTCTGTGTCACGTGGGAACCGAACTTCCCCCGTACCGCTAACCACGAAACAGTACCCGAGCTAGCCTACTCTTTTTCGGCATTAACTCGTCTAATTCCGTCACTCAGTGGAGAAAACAGTCTACACAACGGTTACTCCACCACGCCGACTGACCTTATTTTTCCAACAATCGTCCCGATGCCGAGCTGAATCCAAGTCCGTTGGATGATGGCGTTTGCTCGTTCCCCACCGCATCCGGTGCGCGGCTGGCTCCTTCAGGGAAAAGTTTCCACGGGGTATGGTTGTCAGCCACGGATCGTCCACCGGAGGAAATCGGAGAGTCAAACAAACAAACTCAAATCCGTTAGAACAAGCGCATCACCCTGTTCGTGACGCCAAGTTTCTGTCAGAGATTTTTCTCGGACAAAGTTAAGGAAATGACTCGGCACACAGGAAAATTGTCTTCAATATCGACGGGAGCAGATCTCTGAGAGCGAACGACAGTTTAGTTGCTCCGCGATTACACTCAGAGCGCCGCCCTCCGCGAGTTCAACTTTTTATTGTAACATATGCAAAATACAAGAAAAAAAACTGCCGCCGACATTTGAATGCCGCACCCCCGGTCCGGCCCCTCAGTAGTGATTGGTTACCTTGGTTTGAGCTTTGAACCACCGGTACGTTGTGTTGAGGAAATTTCGCCTTACCATGAAAACTGTGGATACTAACCTCTATAATGAACATCTGCTGAAGCACTTAAGACAAAACAAGGTCGTATTTTTGCTCTCCTCAGCTCTTTCTCCTGGGGGAACTTGACAGCCCAAACACTTCCTCCCATCTTAATAATCATAATACATTTTACACTTTACCATCAGACAAAACAACAAAACACCAAACGGTTTTCTTCCGTTCTTCAAGGCTGTCAAGTTCCCTTGGATCTCATAACTTGTACACAGCAGGTGCGGTTTGTACTTCGTCACCATGCCAAGATTGAACTGCATTGACCTTTCTTTGTCTCTGATTTTTACTGCCCGCCCCTCATTTACATACTATGCCTATATAAAAGTGTGACTGTATTTTGTCTGGGCTTCCTGATGAAATCTGAGAATCTCAGGAGCCCGAATCGATTCGTGTTGTGTTGTGATAAACTGAGAAAAAGACGACGTGGTGTTGGGTCTTTATTCCGCCTTACAGAGAAAGAAAAGGACCTGCGTCCAAGGAGGGCCGTAAAGAAACAGAATTCTCCCCTCCTCTACAGTTGACACCTTTCCATTTGATCTACGCTGAATCAACATGTTGCAGACTTTGCGGACGACAAATGTCGCAAATCGTCTTTTGTTGTTCAACCGCTGTTCCCGAATTAGTGATTGCCCCTTTGTGACCGAGTCTATCCTTCTCTCCTCTGTTCTCTTTGAGAGAGCTGATTTTTTTTCTCGCAACTAGATTTAGGGACAATGAAAACCCTAAAAGTTACTTTGAAACCCTAACTGATTTGGAACCGTGGCATCAGTACTCGGTATTGTGACCCACTGACTGAGGACATGGGGGTTTTGTGATCGAGATCTGTGTTGGGTCCTTATCCATTCTGGAGTTTGGAACGTATTTTGTTTCAAGTGTTAAAAATAGGCATACTCCTTGAAACGCCAAACACACTTTTTAAACTCGAAATGATATAAACCCCAAAGTCATTCATTCAGACAGCTGAAAAATTGCACCTCACTTTGGGACTCCTGTCATAAATCATCAACACTTGGTCGCATTTAGACCCCAAAAGTTCCTTTGAAACACTGACTGATGAAGAACCGCGGTGTCAATACTCAGTCTTGTGACCCACTGACTTAGGAGATGGGGGTTTTGTGATCAAGACCTGTGTTGGGTCCTTCTCCAGTCTGGAGCTTGGAACCCATTTTGTTTCAAGTGTTAAAATGGGCGTATTCCTTAACGAACCAAATTCACCTTTTAAACTCAGAATTATAAATAACCCAAAATAGTACATTCAGACAGCTGAGATTTTTAACATAATTTGTGGATACCTGTCATAAATCATGATCACATGTTGGCATTTAGAGCCCCCTACCGTTCCTTTGAAATCCTGACTGATTAGGAACCGCAACTCTTGGTACTCAGTGGCACCACTGGCGGAGGACGTGGGGTTTTTGTCATCAAATCTTGATCCGGGACAATTTCAGTTGTGGAGTTGTTCAGACCAATTTGTCACACCACTCTGACTGCTGTTGCTGTTGCTGTCTCTGATTGTTGACATTCGCTCTACAGATTTGTAGATTACCAGGGCTCACCACGTGGAGGTTGTCAACATGAACCCCACACCACTCTGAAAGGAAAGGGTTCACTGCTTGGAAGCCCACCCTTCCTTTGAAAAAAAAAAAACTGCTTTGAAAGTCCAGGTCATGAATTCAGATAGCTGAATTCTGCAACTTGAATTCTGGACAGGTATTAAGAAACCGTGACAGCTTCAAAATTAGCCTGTCAAGCGTTTAATGGTCCTTTGAAACCCTCAACAATTAAGAACCGAAGCTGTCAACGTTTTTCACTGGTGCGACCCACTGACATAGAATATGTGGGTTTTGTGATTAAGTCCTGTGGTTGCTCCTTCTCCAGTCTGGAGTTTGCAACCCATTTTGTTTCAAGTTTTAAAAATGGGAACAGTCCTTAGAATCCAAACACCTGTCATAAATCATGACCTTATGGTGACATTTAAAACCCCAAACATTCCCTTGAAACCCTGACTGATTCGGAACCGCGGCTGTTAGTACTCATTGGCACCACTGGACGAGGCCGTGGTGTTTTTGAAATCGGGTTTTGTGCCAGGATATTTTCAGTTCTGGAGTTTCTCACTCCTTTTTTTTTCAGACCACTGCGAAAAGAAAAGGTAAACTGCTTGGAAGCCAACCAATCCTTTGAAACCTTGACTGCTTTAAAAGTGCATGTCATGAAATCAGACAGCTCAATTTTCCAACTCAATTTCTCGACAGTTATTAAAAAACTACCACGGCTTTGAGATTAACCTTTCAAGCGTTAAATGCTCCATGTGCTGGGACATTTTGAGTTGTGGCATTTTTCAACCGCTGTTGAGACCTGAGAGCACTCTTTGGGAGCAAAACTCATCGTTGAACCTGTACATTTCAAATTTTAACTGTTAAGCACCTCCCGACATTTGATTTATTTTTACTCAATTTTAGAACCACTGTCAAAAATCAGGACCGGACATGGAAGCCAAACCCTCCTTTGAAATCCTGAGGTCAAACATTAAGACAGTGGAATTTTTCAACTCAGTTTTGGGACAGCCTTCAAACATCGTGACCACTTGGAAGCCTTTGAAATCCTGACGGATTCGGAATGGCGGCATTCAACCTTACTCAGTGGGTCGCACCCCTGACTTTGGCAAAAGAGATTTTGGGATCAAGTTTTGGTCTGGGACATGCAAAGTTCTTAAATGTTTCACGCCACATTGCAACCACAGCTTGGAAGGCAAAGTCACATTCCCTGGCCTGCTTTGAGGCCATTTTAAAACCTACGGTATTTTGTTTCATCCTTAAAAATCAGGACCCCACGTGGAAACCAATCGTTACTTTGAAATCCTGACTGCTTTAAAACCTTAGGTTACACATTCAGAAAGCTCACTTTTTCAACTTAATTTTGGAACAGCTGTCGAAAACCGTGACAGCTTCAAGATTAACCTTTGCAACCCTAAACGCTCCTTGGAAACCCTCACTGATTAGTAGCCACAGCTGTCAATATGGCTCAGGTATACCAGCGACTATGGAAAGTTCTTGGAGCATTTATTCTACTCTCACCCCTAACTTAGGACATGTTCCAAGACCCCCATGTATTTTGCTGGTAGATTGTAAAAACTGAAATTTGTCATCCCATTTTGTAAACCCTGTTACAAAATAGGAACCCTGCTTGGAAGTCAAGCCATCTTTTACACCCGACATTGAAAAACTGCGTTGTGGAAATTTAGAGGTCAGACATGTTGACCACTCTCATTAATTTATACTCTATTTTAAAACAATACATTTGGGGCCCTGCGTGGAAGCCAAACCTTCATCTAAACCCCTGACTGCTTTAGAACCAAAGGTTACATTTTTTTTCAACTCAATTTTGGGACAGCTGTAAAAAGATGCTGAAGAATTCAAACTTTTGAGACCTAAAACGCTCTTGATTAGTACCCATAGCTAGAAATGTGGTTGAGTGGGTCGCACCTGTGATTTTGGACTTAATCCAAAACCGCCATTGTCTAGTGCATCGTCAGGTCTGAAATTTTGAAGTTCATTTTGTAACCATTTTAAAAAATACTCTGAAGCCAAAATACCTTTTAATTGGTACTGTGAAACTGTTTTAAAACCCGAGGTAAGACATCATGACATCAGGATTTTTTAAAATTCCATTTTATAACCACTGATAAAAACCAGGACCCAGGCGCTTCCTTTGAAACCCTGACTGCTTTAAAACCCAAGGTCATATTTTCAATAAAGTTGAATTTTTTCCACTCCATTTTGGGACAGCTGTCAAAGATTGTTACGGCTCATAGATAAGCCTTCGCAACCTTAAATAAAAGCTCCTCCTGTCACTGTGGATCAGTGGGTCGCACCTCTAACTTCAGACTCGATCCAAAACCCCCATGTCTTGTGCTGCTACATTGTCAGATCTGAAATGTTCAACGCCGTTAAACACAATGTTAAAGTGGTAACATTGCTTGGAATCCAGTCACCTTTAAAACCCTACTTTAAAAGAGACCAAAATCTCTTTAGACCCAAGGACACACTTTGAGAGAGCTGATTTTGGGAGAGCTGTAAAAGACCTTAAAATCTGACTTCTTTAAAACCCAGGTCCCAAATGCAGACAGTTGTGTTTTTCAACTCGTTTTTGAAACAGCTGTCAACAATCGTGACGGGTTGGAGATGAGTCTTTGAGCCCTCCTTTGAAACCTGAAGCCATTTGTCACCGCAGCTGTCAATGTGGCTCAGTGTGGGGCACCTCTAATTCAGGACTTGAACGAAAACCTCCATGTCTTGTGTTGCTAACATATTATTCGTAAGAGACGGGCACTTTATCCTACTTTCCCGTTTCGTGCTGCGTCGAGTGCCGTCAAAATGACAGAAGGCTTCCAAGCGTGAGTCGAGTAAAAGTGGGCGTGGATAAAGTCCCGCTTCGAGGCGCGTTTCAGTGACGTTTTTGGTACGTAGGCAGCGGAAACTGACGTCTCGTTTCCGGCTGTGCGCGTCGAGTGGAAAAAGTCACGTGACCAACGAAACGAAGCCGAGTTTGGGGGGAGTCCGTGGTGAGCGGAATTCGTCACGTGACCAGGTGCAACAAGCGCTCAAAATGGCTGATGACGTGTCACTGGACGAAAACAGTGGCGGATGCTGGTCTGTCAAGGAGAGGAAGCTCAATTTCGGCCTTCATCATAAAATGTGTCCGTTTATTCATTCGTGAATTCGACTCTCCGTTCCTTTTCCAAAAAATGAAAGGATGCCTTCAACATAAGATCATTGGCTCATTCGCTGTCAATCAATAACGATTCAGCTTCAGCGAGATCATCCAATCATCATGAAGAAAATAATAATAATAATAATACATTTTATTTATAAGCGCCTTTCAGAACACTCAAGGACACTGTACAATCAAAAGCAATAAAACCACATATAAAATTATAAATAATAAATAATAAAAGAGGAGATGAGTCTAAACAGAGTATGCAATTTTAAATAGGTGGGTTTTGAGATGAGTTTTGAATACGGGAAGAGAGTCAATATTACGGATGTCGGGTGGTAGTGAGTTCCAGAGTTTGGGGGCAGAGCGGCTGAAAGCTCTGCACCCCATCGTGCTGAGACGGGCAGAGGGAGCACAGAGGTGGAGGGAGGCTGAGGACCTGAGGGAACGGAAATTTGAAGAAGGTCAGACAGATAGGGGGGGGGCAAGGTTATGGATGGCTTTGAATGTGAAGAGGAGTATTTTGAAGTTGATCCTCAGTTTGACAGGGAGCCAGTGGAGCTGCTGGAGGACAGGGGTGATGTGATGGAAGGAGGGGGTTCTAGTGATGATACGAGCTGAAGAATTCTGGACGAGTTGAAGTTTATGGAGGAATTTGTGATGGACACCGAAAAGAAGGGAATTGCAATAGTCAATACGGGAGGTGACGAGACTGTGGACAAGGATAGCTGTGGTGTGAGGGGTGAGAGAGGGACGAAGACGGTTGATATTGCGTAAGTGGAAATATGCGGACCGGGTTATGTTATTAATGTGGGAGTTGAAAGATAATGAGCTATCGAGGATGACACCCAGACTCTTGACCTGAGGGGAGGGGGACACAGTGGAGTTATCGATAGTGAGAGAGAAACTGTTGGTTTTGTGAAGTGTGGATTTAGTACCGACGAGGAGGAGTTCTGTTTTGTCACTGTTCAGTTTGAGGAAGTTATGTGCGAACCAAGATTTAATTTCTGAAAGGCAGTGTGAGAGGGAGGACGGTGGTAGGGAGGCGTCGGGTTTGCTGGAGAGGTAGAGCTGGGTGTCATCCGCGAAGCAATGAAAATGGATGCCAAATTTGCGGAAAATATTGCCAAGGGGGAGAAGGTAAACAATGAAGAGGAGGGGTCCCAGGACAGAGCCCTGGGGCACACCAGAAGGGACGGGGAGGGACTGTGAGGTGAAGGAATTGAGTTGGATGAACTGAGAGCGCCCAGAGAGATAGGAGTGAAACCAGTGTAAGTGGGTGTGAGTGATGCCTATAGTGGAGAGTCTATTTAGGAGAATAGAATGTGAAATTGTGTCAAAAGCTGCACTCAGGTCGAGGAGGATGAGAATGGAGATTAAACCGGCGTCTGCTGCAATAAGAAGGTCGTTGGTGATTTTTAAGAGGGCTGATTCTGTGCTGTGACGGGGACGGAAACCAGATTGGAATTGTTCATATAGATTGTTATGGGTAAGGTGGGAGTGAAGTTGAGAGGCAACAATTTTTTCAAGAAGTTTGGAAATGAAAGGAAGATGAGAAATTGGTCGTAGGTTATTGAAGTCATTGGGATCTGAACCAGTCTTTTTCAGGATAGGAGTGACAGCTGCGATTTTGAAAGAGGCGGGAACAATGCCAGTGGACAGTGAGGAATGGATGATGGCTGCAATGAAAGGAAGTAGAGAGGGTAGGCAGGATTTAACCAGGACTGTGGGGAGGGGATCTAACAGGCAGGAAGAAGTCTTGGATTTCATAATGATCTCTGAAATTATTGAAGGATGGGGGAGTTCAAAAGACGAAAGCAGTTGACAGGGGGTGGGGAGGTCAGGGGAGGGGAGGGGTACAGAGGAGCCCAGGTGCTGGTGGATTTTGTTGATTTTTTTCAATAAAAAATAGAAGCAGAGTGTTGCAGGTGTCAGAGGAATAAAAGTGGGGGGGTAGGGAGACAGGGGGTTGGGTGATTTTGTTCAAGAGAGAAAAGAGAGTCCTAGTATTTCCTGGTATTAGTGCAGATGAGTCCAGAGTAATATTGCGATTTGGCTTGAGAGATGGAGTCCTTGTAATGGGAAAGTTGAGCTGAGTAGATGTCCTTATGAACAGTGAGTCCAGTTTTTCGATATAGTCTTTCAAGTTGCCGAGTTTTGGATTTAATGGAACGGAGATGAGGGGTGAACCAGGGGGCAGACCGAGTGAAAAAGACAGGGCGGGACTTGACAGGAGCGAGTGTATTGAGAATGTTGGTGAGGTCCATGTTGTATTGGGAAACCAAAACATCAGGAGAGGAGTCAGTGTCCGGAGTCAGAGTGGCGATCCTTGCAGCGAGAGAGTCAATATTGATATCCTTGATATTACGGTAGGAGATGATGCGGGGTGATTTGGTGGTGGAGAGCCAGAGGGTGATGTTAAATGAAATGAGGAAGTGGTCCGTTATTGGGAGTTCATCAGCAGTACAGTTGGAGGGGGTGAGGCCAGAGCAGCAAATCAGATCCAGAGTGTGTCCTTTAATGTGTGTAGGGAAGTCTGCAAACTGATGGAATCCAAAGCTGTTGAGTGAAGAGGCGAAGTCCATGGTGAGCGGAAGTGTATATTGAAATCCCCCAGAATAATTATATTTGGAGAAAGAGAGGAGAGATGGGTGAGGACAACAGACAAATTCGCAATGATTATAAATGATCGTTGGAGTGGGTCCGGTGACAGGCGAGGCAATGAGGAGAGAGAAGGGAGAGGTTTGGGGGCACGGTGAAAACTAAAACACATTTCAAGCAACAATATCAACATTGCAATAATACCTTTTACAAGACATTAATAAATAAACACAAACAATGACAACCGTGTGCACCTTGGTAAACCGAAAGTAGATAATTTCAAATACAAATCGACCAGTGTGGAGGTTCGGGTCCGTAAGTTGGATCTTTCTAAAATTGTGACATTCCTGACAAAACATCCCAAATAACATATGAAAATAAACAATGAGAAATAAAGCATTCAAATGATGGCAAACAATGACTCGATATTGCCGCCAGTTACAGAGAGAGATAGGAAGAACTTTCCACTTCTCGCGGTAAAATATCGCGAGACCTCCTCTGCAACCCGTGCCGCGGGGTTTGGCTAGGTAAACAAAACCCGGGGGAGTGGAATCGTTGAGTTGGGAAAAATCGCCAGGAGTTTGCCAGATCTCATTAAGACAAAAAAAGTCAAGCTTACGGTCTTCGATGATATCCTGGATAAGATAACCCTTGCCAGTAAGCGAGCGGATGTTGAGCAGTCCGAAGTTGACGCCGGCATTATCGTTGTTGCGGGGAGCATTAGCCAACCTAGCCAGGCCGGCTAAAACGCTGTGGTCCGCGGATCGGCCGTTGTTAGTATGGCCCATACAAAGGCCCTGTTGACCCTCGTCATGGGGTACAGAGGGGTGGAGACGGCACGGGGCCACGTCTGAGATCCGGACAGGTAGGACGCTGTGACAGTGCAACTGAGAACAATCGCTTGACGTTGACAGTTTGTGATAAAAAAAAATAGATTGGCGACAGTAAATCCGTAAAAACCCTAAACAATGTTTTGCGGGTGAGCAGCGGCAGCCAGACGCGCCAGCGATCACTCAACACAATATTCCACTGAGTTTCTGCACGCCCACTGCCCATAGACTCCCAGAGACGTTGAGCGTCCAATGGGCGGGACAAAACCAGCATTTATCCAATGACTTGTCTCGTTTGAATGGATTGGGACGACCAAACTGAACTCTTGAGACGGCCGTCGTCCGCGCGGTCGACAGTCAGCGCCCACACAGTTTAAAGCACAGTGAAGCTGTGGGAATGAATGAGAAGAGAGTCCCGTCATAACCAGTAATAAGAAGCTGATTCGAAACAAAGATTGATCACGTTGTAGCGCATATTTAGTCAATGACATGTCCACACAATTGTATGTACACACATGTATTTGATCACTTACTTTTTGACATTTTAGGGGAAGCTGAGCTTCCCTTTGCAGTCTTAGAGCAATCGCCTCTGGTCGAAAACGGTGTGAATCCGGCATCAACGCCGAGCAAGTTCAGTGTTGAGAGAGAGAGAGAGAGAGAGAGAGAGAGAGAGAGAGAGAGAGAGAGAGAGAGGAATATTGTTTCGCAAGTTACTAATCTTACGTGCTGTAAATTAAACAAAGCCTGTCTGGGGATACTTTTACGAAAAGAGGACAACACTTAATTGAAATAGCCTATAAAAGTGCTGTAAATGTAACAATTGGGGACACCTTTACTTGAGAAAAAAAATTAAACACTTGTAAACTTGTCTGCACACATGTTAAAGACTGAACTAGACTGAACTTGAGCAAACGGTATTTCATGCATAAACTGTAGAGTGTTGTCAGAAACAACCCTAACAAACATTTTTATGAAATAAAGATAACTACAACCAAGATAACTATAATAAAATTAAACACTCGTGTGAACCCAAAATGAAAGGATGGAGAAAAAAAGGGAAAAAGTCCCCCAAATTCCTCTTCCTCAAACCCTTCATGTGCCCTTTGGTGCTAGATGAGAGCTGAACAATCAACATCTTCCAAGAGTACTTCTTGTTACTTTTTGTCTTTGAAAGCAGTGCTGTGAAATTCTGAACAGGACTGCTCAAAATGTTCCACCTTGTGTGTGGCTCTTCTTCGCTCTCAAATGCGAATGCCCCCTTTGGCCGTGCATGGCAAGTGGCGATCAATTCCCTCTGCTAATCAAACTTAGTCATCACAACCTTCTGATAGAACACCATCCTATCCATCCATGCACCCATCCATCCATGCACCTATCCACTCATTTTCCGATCTGCTTATCCTCGCAAGGGTATGCTGGAGCCTATCCCAGCTGTGTGTAGTCGGCGGAGGACACCCTGAACCGGTCGCCAGCCAATTGCAGGGCACACACACAGACGAACAATCTCTCACACCATGTGACAATTTAGAGTGTTCCATTCACCTGCCACGTATGTTTTTGGAATGTGAGAGGAAACCGGAGTACCCGGATAAAACCCACGCAATGTCTCATTATTTGGTTGGTCTTCAGAATCAGAATCAGAATCAGAATCATCTTTATTGGCCAAGTATGTAGACCACACAAGGAATTTGACTCCGGTATAACACGCTGCATTAGTATCATCATAAACAAGGACATTGTAGACTTACATTATACAGAGTCCCATTATGTTAGCTGTACTATGTGTTACCTTACATCGAAATATAGTCCATCCATCCATCCATTTTCTGAACCGCTTTATCCTCACTAGGGTCGCGGGGGGCGCAGGAGCCTATCCCAGCTGTCTTCGGGCTGTAGGCGGGGGACACCCTGAATCGGTTACCAGCCCGTCGCAGGTCACACAGAAACGAACAACCATTCACGGTTACACTCACACTTAGGGACAATTTGGAGTGTACAATCAGCCTGCTATGCATGTTTTTGGAATGTGGGAGGAAACCGGAGGACCCGGAGAAAACCCACGCAAGCACGGGGAGAACATGCAAACTCCACATAGGAAGGCCGGAGCTGGAATCGAACCCGGTACCTCCGCACTGTGAAGTCTACGTGCTAACCACTGGACTACCGGGCCGCCCCGAAACATAGTCAACATGCTTTTAATCATTTTGGGGTGAGGTTAACTGCATCTCACAATGACATTGTGGCAGTGGTGAGGCAGTGAGCACAATAGCACATTGGGTTTTGTAAGTGGAAGAAGACACAAAAGTTTTTTTCGCCTTTTGACAGCCACCTCAGAGTGCAGTGCAGCGGACCTGGAAGCTGTTGGTCCAACTCAGTGATGATATTCCTGAATTGCCTGTGGTTAAGCCCATGTGCGGATGGAGTTGGCGATTTCCATCACAGGCTTCATGACATTGTCTAAATTCAATGATTTAGACACAAGTTGCTCCCTGTGTGTGATGCAGTGGAAATTCCCAAAACTCGTGAAATGTTTGGTCAGCTTTGCACAGCCCCACAATCCCGTTCACAGACCCGATCATGGCTGGCACTCCATCCGTGGCTATTGCAGTTAGTTTCGGTATGGGCATATTTGCTTTCGCAAATGGAGCCATCATGGTTTCTTTCACATCTCTGCCACGGGTTCTGACTTTTAATGGCACAATATCAAGGAGTTCTTCTTTGATCACACAATCTTTGCCAATTGAGGCTTGTCTTGTATGTCCTAACTCATCCAATGCGACACTGAAATCCTCACATGCTTGAAGGTCAGAGTGCAACTGTGATACAATGGCCATGTTCATGTCCGATATTCTGCGTTCAACAGTATGACGGGACAGTTGGACATCTGATACAATTTTTTTTATTAGTTTGTCATCTTCAGGATCCAAGATTTCAACAGCGTCACTGAGGAATTTTTTAACAAGTCCCCCTCATTGTATGGCTTTTTAGCCTGTGCAATGTTGTAAGCTAGTTGATATGATGCAAGCGTTACGGCCTCTGAGTGCTTTGTCATTTTTTGGGGAAAACTGTACCTATTTTTCTTCCCGACTTTTTAAAGTAACCAACTTGTGCTCGCGACGTTCAGTCCCTTTTGGAAATTCCTCGTCGATGTTAGCATGGTGTGAGCTCAAGTGGCGCTGAAGAATTGAAGCTTTGAAATGTACAAATGACCCCATTTCCTCCTCCCACCCCTCACGGTCGACTTGGGACCAGTCCGCTGGCTCCCGGTGGATCACAATTAACATATTTGGCCCCCCTACCTTAAAATCTGCGATAATAATTCTGTTGTCATCTGACCGGTTGCCCTGTATGTCAATCAAATAACGGGATTGATGATAGGCTGACATTGAAGTTCTGCTGCACTTAGTGCCGTTGTTTGCACTTGATTGGTCATCTGAATGTCAAATTCAGTTGTCATCTCACTGGCTGCCCTGTATATCAATCAAGTGACTGGATGAATGACAGACTGATATTTTTTTAATGTCACATCGTAATCGACCAGTACTACCTCCCCGATGCAAGTAATGACCACCCCTGACATAGGGAATGAATGACACCGCCAACGCCAAGGTGTTTTCGACACTTGTCACGTGAAAGCCCGCAAGCCGAATGCAACCAGCCAAAGAGCCGCATGAGGCTCGCCTTCCGCGAGTTGGTCACCCCTGGGTTAACACTTCATAATTCACACGTAGACTGGGCTGATCATTTGGTGCAAATTCAGGAGGGAGATGAGTGGGTATCCGCCTCTGTGATCACCCTTGCCACTTTGAAAAGTTGGTCATGCCTTTTAGTCTCAGTAATGCTCCCGTTTTTCAAGGACTCATTAGTTAGCATCTTTTCATCGCTTTTATCCATTTTTGCTTTGTTTTTCTTTTTTGACATTTGTTTGTTTTAAAATGTGTATATTTTGCTCTAAAGTGTACATTTTTATCTTGTGTTGCTCAATTCTTGTTGTAAAGTATGCGAGTACTATGAAAAGCGCGTCCAAATAAAATCTATTTTTATATTTATAATAATACCAACAGGCAGTGGTCTGTGTTACCCAACTGTGCTCCTCTGAAGACCCTGCAGTTGGTGACAGAGGATCGCCAGCGATGATGTGGTCTATCGCCTTCCGTGTTCTTCCATCAGGGCTGTACCACGTCCAGTGATGGATCTGCTTGCGTAGGAACCAGGTGTCCATGATACAGAGGTTATTTGAATGGCAGAGGAGAAGCAGACGTTTGCCGTTATCATTCGTGGTTGTGTCAACAAAGGTGGTGCCAATGGGTTGTGTGGGGGTTTGGTGAGATGGCCCTTCTCTGGAGGAGGAAGAGAAGGTTGCATTGGCGTCAGTGAGGATGATGATAATATCATGTGGTGGGGCTTGGCTGACGACCTGATGGAGTTGGTTGAAGAAGGTGTCCTTCACTGTATCGTCGGTGACATCTGTGGGGGCGTAGGCAACAATCACTGTCATCTTGCCATGTTGGTGGAGGAACCGTGCAGACAGGAGATGATCATTAATTGGGATCCAGCTGATGAGTGCTTGGCGTGTATGTTTGGACATGGCCAGCGCAACTCCATGGAGGCCCGTCCGAATTTCAGGGCCACTCCATATGAAGCAGTGTTCTCCTGCTGTGATTTCGCCGCTGCCTTGCCACCTTGATTCGCATAACCCCGCCATGGTGATTTTGTAGCGAGAGAGCTCCAAGGACAGCAGTGAAGAAGATCCAGCGCGAAGAAGCGTTCGGACGTTCCATGTTGCAATGCGCGTCTCGAGGCGTAGGTCAATCCGTACTC
Source organism: Hippocampus abdominalis (assembly GCA_018466805.1). NCBI lineage: Eukaryota > Metazoa > Chordata > Actinopteri > Syngnathiformes > Syngnathidae > Hippocampus > Hippocampus abdominalis. The sequence goes on along the minus strand of CM031705.1, from coordinate 1,005,476 downwards.
GTTGGTCGGGGGCGTTCCTAGGTCTAGTCCTGGTTTGGGCAGTCTGGTTTCTTCTGGTCGGTTTCGTAACATAACAAATTTCTCCTAAGTGGGTTGTTGGCCCTCTGCAGGATCGTCGGATGATGGGGCTGCCATCTTAGCGGCGTACCGACACGCCGTTGGGACCTTGTTAGTCTGGAACCGTACCGGAAGACCGGCCCGTCAAGGGAGACCCTACCAGGAGCAAGCTCCAGACGGTAACGCTCTCCGGATCATTGGAACACACAAGCCTCCTTGCCACGGCAAGGCCAGGACCCATAAGGAGGATATATATATATGTGTGTGTATATTTATATAGTGAATCACAATAGTCGCAGTGCTGTAACAGAGCGCTTTACTGAACTGAATTTAACAACAGAGCACCTAACTTTTAACTCCAACAATAGATGCACATATATACTGTTTGAACCAGGGGTCGGCAACCCAAATGTTGAGCCATATAGGACAAAAAAACATGACTGGAGCCGAAAAAAAAATGAAAGCCTTATATAAAACTTACAATGAAGGAAACACGTGCTGTATGTATGTAGGAGACTGGACTGTCTCAGAATTGTTTGTTATTCATTCCTTTGTTGTGTGTTCACAAACGCCCCCATAGAATTTATTTAGTAATTTCCTCGCTTGATTTTTTTTGTTTTGGTGCATTATTTTTCGCTTTTCTTAGTGTAAGTGAAGTGATCATTAATTTCCGTTTTTCTGAGGCTGTCTTTGAACGCCTCTTGAGTCAAAAACGAAAAGAGAGAAGGCACGGAGTCGGACGCAGACTTGTCTGTGTTTGTCGAGACTGTTAAAAGCATAAATAAAGTGTACGTTTTAAAAAAACCAACACCACAGCTTTCCTTTTTTTCGGAGCTGCAACATGTATCTATATCTATTTGAGCTATATTAGCGTACTATCAAAATCTTTTTCCGTTTTCAAGTATTTTTTTATAAAACTCCAGGGAGCCACTAGATGTCGCTAAAGAGCCGCATGCGGCTCTGGAGCCGCGTGTTGCCGACCCCCGGTATAGACAGTATATGTCTATATAGTACAGTATATTGTATATGCATATATGTCCGTTCTGCAAATTTCCATAACATTCTTGAGCCATTTTCATTCAAAACGTTTATTTGACACATGCAGAGTAAATACAACGTAGCACTTAGGAATGAAATTGTTACTAAAATATTGGGTACATGTACACAATTTCAAGAGCGAAACTCGAGAGAAACTCTTCCTGATGGTCAAGGGCACAATTGTAGCCTTCACCTATAACATTTTTGTCTAATTTTCTTCCTAATCTTCTGAGGTAACTCTCTCCTTCACTTCCTGTGTTCCATGTTTAGTGTGCTCACACACTAAACTTTCAACTAACAGCACAGTGACTACTTGTCACCTTAAAAAAGGCAGACTGACTGCTTTTAAGTTTGAAGACACTTGTGGTGGCCATCATTTTTGTTCAGGCCCGTTTCATGAACTATTTATACACTTCAGTACTGTATCATTATTCTTCTTGCTTTAAGAGGGAAGGACCAATGATTGTCTGTGTGTGTGTAAACTGGGAATGTCATCTTTTTAAAAAGAAATAAGAATGGATGCAGTAAATAGTGATGGGTATAATAACTCTTGATCGTTGACAATTCTGTGTGAAGCTGGATGTTGATTAATCACATTTGAAAGCAAAGAATGCAAAATGGCAAATGTACTCTTCACAACCAGCAGAGGTGGTTGTGACAAGTTTGAACATTCAGATATTATTCCATCCTTCAATTGCACCCTGCACGGAGAGATAATGAACAGATGAAGTTTTACCGGGGCAAATTAAGCGTATCGTCAAATTTGATGGAGTTGGATTACTGTAATTGCCCATTCAGAGTTTAAAAAAAAAAAAGGTGACCATATGAACACCAAAGTAAGCCCTACTAGATGAATAAATAGAAAGCTTTGAACAATTGTGTGGTTCTGCTTTCAGTATTCGTACATGATACAACATTCCTTTTGGAACCAAGGCTAACATAGCAAGAAAGGCATTAAGAATCAATCTATGGTTTATGTCATCATGGCTGGCCAAGTCATCTTTTTGAATATTGATCAAAACTTAATGTAGAGATGGTTGCATTTTCATTCTTATTTTGTGTCATTTACAGTCGAGTCTTTGGAGTGTATCTTGACGATGTAATTAATTCATAGTATCGAAAAACTTATTGACTTGGTTCAGTATCTTGTTCGGCCAATGACAAACTAATCAGAAAAAAGTCTCACCTTTGAAAGAACAATTTTATTTTTCAGATGTTTGGGCTTTTTCTAGTGCCTTGGAAAAGTATACTCCTGATTACTCTCCCCTGTATTCATTACACTGAAATATTTTGGCTCATCGAGCTAATTTTGATATTTCACAAACCAGGTTAATCTAAAACAGGGTTCCCACTCTTCTACTTGCTTTTTATTTATGGACCCTTTAAGGACTTTTAAGGACCAATTTAGCAATTTTTAAGGACCTTTTCTCCATTCGGCAGGGGATTCACGGTTGATTTAATGCCCGCTCAGGAATACGAGGGCTGAACAGAAAGCCACATCTCACTGAGCTGGTGTTCAAATCATTGCTGCCAAAAGGTCTTTATTTTTAGGGGCAATCAGCTAACCCTTTATTTGACATACTTTATATCAAATTTTCACTCTCCTACCTGTATCACAGGAAAGAAAATGGGGGGGGGGGAACTCAAATTCATTCTCGAATAAAGTACAGAAAGAAAACATTTAATTTAGAAAATATAAAACTTCAATTTATTTTAATAAAGAGAACACTAAGAACAGAGCTAATGGTCATATGGGTCACCTGGACAGGGTTTAGAAAAATCTGGTTTCAGTACTGTACTGATTGCCCAGCTTAGCAGTATCCACTATACCTGAACAGCTGAAATGCATGTCAGAAGTCTATATCCCAAATGGTCCAACCCTATTATTTTCCCTCATATCACCTTCAATGATCAGACATGTTTTATAAAGACAAATATGAAACTGATATGACAGTTAGGGAATAGCAGACAGTCACTTAGTTTTCTCCTCAATCTCTTTTGCAAGTTCTTGGCGATCAATTTTCTTCTGTTTTGCTGTGTGCCTCAATGCATTTGATTTGACCAGGAGGCTGTGACAAGTTTTACCTCTCACGGAGATGCCCTTCTTGCACACTCGGCAATAGGCCGACGTATAATCGCCAGCAATTTTTCCGACCCAATCACGGGATCCAATCACGGAACTCCGGCTTCTCCAGCCACGCCACTTAAAAATAGCATTGTCCCGGAATATTTGTAGCGACGCCACTCGAACGAGGCGCGCCTCAGCAGTCGAAAGTCCGCTGCACTCTGCTGTGTGTGCATCCGCACGAATGTACAAACGCGCACATCTTTTGGTTTCAACCGATCAGCGCCGACGCAACAGACGTCACAAATCAAATACTGTACGCTCTGATCTACAACAAAGAGCTAGCCTAGCCGAAGCACACACAGCAGAGAGGAGCGGACTATCGACTGCTGAGGCGCGCTTCGCTCGAGTGGCGTTGCTACATATTTGTCTGTCACTTGTTGAGATGGATAACTTCGATGAATAGATTTTTCCAGAAAATACAGTAATTGTTTGCCGAGCCGGCAACCAAACCATCCATTCACTGCCGCAGGATGGGGTTGATCTATTGTAGTTACCCGGAATGGCCCGAAGTGATCACGTGATCATCGTCGGAACTAATCGGAGACAGCGGGAAAAGCAGAGCGGGTACCAGGTCCTTCATTTTCCGACAAAACTATGAATTGTAAGGGTGGGGAAAATGACATACACAAATGAAATGAACACCGCAGGTTAATTTTTATGGATTTTTATGGATTTTAGAAGCTTTCCCTGAAAATTATGGACAATTAAGAACATAATTGTATTTTTTATGGATTTTTATGTACTTTAAGGACCCGTCCGAACCCTGTAAAACGCAATTTTCAAATGATGAAACACGGAAACAGATTTACCAAATGGACGACCTCAGCGCTCGACCTAATTTTGAAATAAGTGCTGCGTAATTTGATTCAAAGCACAATGTTTTTCATGATTTATTGTATCTGCTGTTAAGGCATTGTGAAGACAAGTCAATTTTGAAGGTCTTTTTAATTGTACCTTTTAAATTAGTTTGAGTTCGAGCTGAAAAACCACAAACCAAAAAGGTGAGTGCTTGGAAGGGAGACTACACAGACAATCGTCTGTGAATATGCAAAGATGTTTTTCAAACAGTTTAATAATACCCTCTGCAGTTTGAACAAAACCATCGTTACATTATTTTGTTTTTATGTTCATATTGTGACGTTATGACGTTATTAAGAGGTGGATTAGATGACTAAATACCCACTGAAGGCCCAGGTCCAAAACCTACCCCCATTTGCCTTATGTCCCTGAAATCCAGTTTTGGTATTTCATAAACCTGGAGTTAATTGAAAATACAGGTAGCCTACTTTTTCATGGCACTTCCCCTTGAATCTTAATTTGGCTGAGGCATGATCAGATGAGTTTTGTGTGTACGAAGTTAAATGACTAACTTGCCTCAATCCCATCAAACACACACAAGATAAACTAGAACTCAGGCCCTTAAAACCAATTGACGACAAGGTGAGATGTGGTGATCGCTTTGTTGCACTCTTGTTCATCCCACATGAACATTTCAAGTCTGAGCACACATTTCATCATCTGTCATGTGCATAGTAGAAGTTCATAGAATAAGAAATGGCTTGTTGAGAATGTATTACAGGTTCTCCGGGCCATGCTTTGTTAGAGGACCCCCCCCAAAACTAAGCATAAAATGAGATTAAGATAAAGAATAAACTGTATTACATTTTATGGAATTTCTGTGGTTAATGTTTAACAACCATGTATTGTTGGCTACGCATTTCTGGATTTGGCCTTTGGTTGATATAAGTGGGCTAACACAGTATCAATTTTAAAATGTTCATTGAAACACGGTTTCGGATCGCTTGCATTTTTAGTCCTGTCCTTTGCGGCACATGACAGCAAAGGGCGACATTCTCTCGTTTGTCCTTTTTTTTAAGCACCTGCAATTGTGCACTTTATCTGTTCTGACACATTTCTGACACACCCACCGCACGTAAGCAATGAATGATGTGGAAACACCAAAGACCAACACAGATTTGCCAGCAAATCCTCCAACATGTATTTTTTCCTGCTAATTGAGAATTTAACTGATATCTGCAAAAGATGAAGCGCACTTGATATGAATGTCTTACTGTATGTAAGCGTGTCATGTAGCTTTCAAGGAGAGCATTATTCTATGTGGAATCAATCCATTAAAAGTATGTTAAAAGTGGAATAAGAAGACTGTGGTTATGACTAAAAGCATGTCTGGAAGTCCATTGATACGCTGCTCTGTATGATGAGCTCAACTGCCTTTCCAGAGAGCTCATTCACTGCCATTGACAAGTCCACTTGTCAATTTCGTTGTTTTTTTTCAATGGGGATGCGCCACTGGAAATTTCAACTTGGAAACAACTTGAGTGATGCACAACCAACAGTAGATGACATTGAGCCATCATTTTAGATATTAGGATAGTCCACTGAGAGAACTGGCTGCATTTAGTGCAACCTGCCTTTTTTGTACTGCTAATTATAAAAGAATGAAAAAGGCTGAATCAAACGGTGAAAGGAGAGTGTTGGACATTTAACTCATTCAGTACTAGCCAATTCTGTACCAAGTCTGAAAAGACGTTTAAAAACGTCTTTGGGAGTGAATGAGTTCATCATCCATCCATTTTCGGATCCGCTTAATCCTCACGAGGGTCGCGGGGCGTGCTGGAGCCTATCCCAGCTGTCTTTGGGCAGTATGTGGGGGACACCCTGAACTGGTTGCCAGCCAATCGCAGGGCACACAGAGACAACCAGTCACACTCACAATCACGCCTAAGAACAATTTAGAGTGACAAATAAAGCTACCACGTAGGTTTTTGGAATGTGGGAGGAAACCGGAGTACCCAGAGAAAACCCACACAGGCACGGGGCGAACATGCAAACCCCACACAGCAAGGCCAGGGTCTGGAATCGTACCCTGCACCTCCGCACTGAGGCAGACGTGCTAACCAGTTGATCACCGCCCTACCGATAATCATTGAAGACAATATCCCGTTGGTCTTGAAGATGTCAAAAATGTTCTAAAACGGCTGGAAGTGAATGCGCTGTAAGCATATGGCACGAGTTCTAACAGAGAGAATATGGCTATTAGTGAGGCAATGTTTTGGAACAATATTTCAAGATACGATGAAAATAATGGAGTTGGTGATTGCAAAGCCTCTAATGACGGCTTTCAGAACATTGTCTCTTCTTCAGATAAAAAGTAGGTGAGTACGTTTGTTGAGACACAAGAATGTGCGGTAGAAAGCGGGGCTGAGTTCCATCTATGTAGGCGGTGGCCCAGAGTAGCGCAGCATAACACTGAAAGATCTTGCGAAGTTATTGGAGATGGAGCAGCTGTTGCCTTCGTCCATGAGGGGCAGGAGAAAGGCCAGCAGCAGGAAAGCCAGGAAGAGGAGCCAGAGAGGAAGAGCCACTCGACACACCCGCTGCAGCAAACCTGGTTTCTGAAAAGAAATTAAAAAAAACAAAACAGCAACTAAGAGCAAGGAACATTGATGAATGCGTGTCTGGTAGCTGCCTGTGCTTATCAAAGCTTGCAGAAAAAATGCGGCGGTCCTACTCTGGAAGCTTTGTAGCTGCCTGCCTGAGGGGAGAGGATTGGAACAGGGAGTGCGCACAGTGGGTTTGCTACCCAATGATGCAGAGGAGCCCTCTTTCTGAATCTGCTGGTGAAGATGTCTCTGGTTGTAGGAAGCCTGTTTCCCAACTACCTTCTGAGCAGCCTTAACCGTCCATTGAAAAAACAAAAAAACCCAACCCTTCCTTTCTTGCAGCCGAGCAGCTGTTGTGCCACACTGAGATGCATGTACCCCAAGACACAGCTCCCCAGTCCGGCACGTCACATTTTCCAAAGGAATTGGAGATTTTGGTGAGCCTTCTTCAGCAGACAGGAAGTAATCCTGCTGCAGGTGAAGTCCTTGGAATGCTGAGCCCAAGGTACTTTGAGGCGGAGACCACTTCCAGTGCTATGCCTCCAATGTGCAGAGGAATGGGGGGGGGGGGGTGACCTTCCTTGAAGTTCACGACCAACTACTTGGTCTTCTTCACATTGAGGCAAAGATAGCTATTTGCACCAGTCCACCAGATCTTTACCTCCTCTTTGTTCTCTTACTCATGGTTGTCCATGACACATCCCACTTCCGCTGTTTCGCACACAAAATTCATTATATGACACCCGTGTGGTTTTACAGAGCAGTCATAGCCCTTGTGCTGAAACATTGGGACTCTATACATTAGTGGAGGAGCTATTTTTCAGCCTACTTTGTATTTCTTTGCCCTACAGCAAGGGTCGGCAACCCAAATTGTTGAAAGAGCCATATAGGAAAAACAAAAAACAAATATGTCTGGAGCCGCAAAAAAATAAAAGCCTTCTATAAAACTTAGAATGAAGGAAACACATGCTGTATGTATGTAGGTGACTGGACTGTCGCGGAATTTTTTGTTATTCATTCCTTTGTTGTGTGTTCACAAACACCCAATAGAATTTATTTTGTAATTTCCTCGCTTGATTTTTTTGTTTTGGTGCATTATTTTCGCTTTTCTTAGTGTCAGTGAAGTGATCATTAATTTCCATTTTTCTGAGGCTGTCTTTGAACGCCTCTTGAGTCAAAAACGAAAAGAGAGAAGGCACGGAGTCGGACGCAGACTTGTCTGTGTTTGTCGAGACTGTTAAAAGCATAAATAAAGTGTACGTTTTAAAAAACCAACACCACAGCTCTCCTTTTTCGGAGCTGCAACATGTATCTACAGTCAAACCTCGGCTTTCGTCCATAATCCGTTCCAGAAGGCTGTTCGAAAACCGAAACTACGCTCTTTTTAAAATAAAAATGTTTACTGAACACGTCTGCTCACAATGGAAAGCAACACGAGGAAGCGTCACTTCCTCGTCTACCCAAGGAAGCGTCACTTCCTCGTGTAGGAGTCAAATGGTGCATTCAAGTGCGCTCAGTTTGTTCGAGAACAGAAATGTGTTCGTCATCCGAGGCATAAAAAAACTCAAAATTTGAATGAAAAATGAAAAGTGCAACACAGATAAAAATTGATTGATGTTGCTGAAAGTGGGATTGATGGATAGTGTATAAAGTGGTTTGGTGACATAAAATGCTGAAATATCTGACGATTTTCATGGATTACGTATGAAAATTAGAAATTTGGGTAGATTTTAGCAAGAATCATGGAGGTTGAAGCATAAGATTTTTTTTTTTGGTGGGCAGGACGGATTTGGCCCCCAGAATTTGACACCTGTGGGCGTCAGCAGTTTAGCATGACTCAGCCATCTTCTGTTAATTATCACTCATCATCCTTTCATGAATTGTATCTTATTTTTGCCGCCATAGGGGCAATGTCAGTGATGTATTTGTTTTTTTTTACACTGAGGAATATGCAATGACATCATCAACAAACATCTATACCATCTATTATTTACATTATTCACTTTTTAACCCTGGAGAACCCAAGACCCATTTTCTTCTTTGGAAAATGATGAATTTTACATTAAATGACTGCTATATGTTCACTGAACACTAAAATATATGTTTTTTCAAATATTCAATACAAATTTGACCCTTTGGGATTTAAGGGTAACATTTGAGTAGCAGAATTTATAGGGGCCAAATTTGACCCCGTGGGTTCTCCAGGGCTAAGTTACTTCTTGGACTTCAGGAAAATTAGTCAAACCTCGGTTTTCGAACGTCTCGGTTTTCGACCAATAATTTCGAGTTTGTTATGCCTCGGATGACGAACACATTTCGGTTCTCGAACAAACTGAGCGCACTTGAATGCACCATTTGACTCCTCTCGCCTTCCTTACACGAGGAAGTGATGCTTCCTCGTGTTGCTTTCCATTGTGAGCAGACGTGTTCAGTAAACATTTTTATTTTAGAAAGAGCGCGGTTTCGGTTTTCGTTTCGGTTTTCGAACAGCCTTCTGGAACGGAGAAAACCGAGGTTTGACTGTATGTGGTGCTCATTGTACTATTGACCAGTCGCCACTGCCGATAACAGTAAAACATGTGAAAAGTCAATTCCAGATGCTTGTTATTCATTGTTCTCTTCGATGATGATACAATTTAGGTTTATGGTACCTTATAAACTGTTGCTCCAGTCACAGGCATCCTTTGTTTCTCAGTGACTTTCTGCAAAAGAGAAAGAAAAGAAACAGTTTTACGATGTACTGTATTTTCCTCCCATAATTAAGATCTACTAATGATGCAAATAAGAGTGTGCACAACACCTCAAAACATTTCATTAAAGCCGCTCAATTATACAGTACAATACCGGCTCAATAAATACAGTGGTGCCTTGAGATGCAAGTGACGCAACGTACGTTTTTTTTTCATTACTTATTTGGCAGATTTTAAAAAAACTTTTACATAGCAACACAAACTTCAGATATGAGCGCTGTAAAAGGGGAGAGAACAGGCAACAGTTTGGCAAATCATGATTGAACAATTCGTTAAAAAAAGATTCAAGGTGCTAAATGTCACTCCCAGTTGAAGTTTAATGCCAAATAAAATCAAACAGCCAAAATTTCAGCATGTTAGTCCTGGTTCCACTCGATTCGCTTTGCCCAACCTACTTCACACGTGTATGTGAGCTTGTCATTTGTAAGCAATGCTTATCCTAGCGATGTTTGTTTCAAATATGGCTAATTAAGCCGGAAACCTTTCTTGGATTTATCCATAGATTATGTCCTAACAGTCGAACAGCCAGGAATCGCGTGGCGGCGGCTGTGATGCATATTTTGAAGCGGCTCAAAGAAAAAAAGTTTTAGTTTATTCATAAAAAGATCATCTTAGATCACATTTAAATGTAGGAAATATTACCCAAGATTGGAAAGTAGTCAACTCACCTTCGACCTGAGCCTGGTCTGGAGGTCACCGGCAGTCTTTAGCTTGGACTTGTAGAGCATCCAGCGGTAACGAAGTTCTTCTAGACTCGTGTCCGCTGCTAGACCTGATCCACTCTTTCTAACGCCACTTCCTTGAAGCAAAAGTTGGAACTGCTCCTGACCCCAGGCTACCCCTGACCTCAGGGCCTGCATCAAAAAAGTGAAACCAGTTCAGGGAAAAACAGCAGACAGGTCTTTTTTTTTTTTTTCGGGTTTCAACCCAACATGTCAGTGTCCCATTATTTCATTTCCATTCTGCTCCATCTTTCTGTTGCCGTGCGTGACGGACTGAGAATGGGCTGGCAGCAAACTCCCGACAGAGGTGTTGGGACACTGCCGAGATGGGCTTCACTGTCAATACTTCCGAACAGTTCATTTCAAGTCAATTAGCTGGCTAACTAACGATTCACATACAGGTGTATGAGAGCAGCACAATATATTGAAAAAAAAAAAAAGCATTATTTCAATAATGGCTTGTGCAATATGTGTATCGCAAAAGCGTGCAATAGGTTTTATGAGGAATTGTATGCTTTTATCTGACCAATCAGATGCAACCTTAAATGTGCATTGTCAACCAAACAGTGAACAGCATGTAGGAGCATTCATTCATAACTAATAAAAATGCTATTAATAAAATTGTCAAATAATTATAATAATAATTTTTGTACAATTAGTTTGCTAAGAATACAAACATATACAGTGTCTCATTAAAGCCCAGATCAAAACAAAGTGTTTTGAATTATACTATATTTTATTCTCATTCAATGATTTGTTATTTGTATTTTTTTTTTATGTCTGTTTTAAGGGGCCTTATTCAAAGAAGCTCATTTTTTGTGTAGGGAGGGGTAAATGTGATGAGGTATACCAGGTATATAATGAAGGCAAGTTTACCGTATTTTCCGCACTTTTAAGGTATATCGAAAAGCATTTAATTTTGTCAAAAGCCAACAGTGTGCCCCCAATATAAAGAGACTTTACATTCCCCGTTGAGTTGTTTCCCTGTTAGTGTTCCTCCGCCATCTAGTGGTGATTATTAGCAGGAACCACTTGTAACCTAAAAGGGTTCTGCCTGACACTAATTGACATGTGCATTCGCCAACACACACTCAAACAGACAACTATTTTGTGAGCTCTGCGCAGCCATTATGAAACGAAGATAAGAGTAAAATCACAGTTAACTCCAGACTAAACGAAGGAAGGACACAAGCAAGACTTTTCAGGATATTTAGCCCCTTGTGGATGTGAGCCCAGCAGTTTTGTGTGCCTTTTTGTTGAATCAATTGTCTTCATAACTTTTGTCTTTCATTTATTGTTTGGTAATGCCATTTGTATTTATATGTTTCATGCTGGCCACCCCTGACCTAGTGGATGCATAGCACAACCACTATTTTCGCTTCTATCCGCCTTATAATGCAGTGCACCCCAGATATGAAAACAGTTTTAAAATAGGCCATTCATTGAAGGTGCGCCTTATAGTGCAGAAAACATGAGTTTTAATTTTGATTTACATTTGTTTCATTTATATAACATATTTATTTTCAAGGTAAAGTATTTCTTGAGTTAAAAAGAAGACAATTCCTAACAATTAAAATATAAAATGCTTATCGTTTATTAATCAGCCCATTGTATACTGCAATGTTTAATGAAATGCGTTCCCAAACTCTGCTAATGAAGAATTCTTCAACCCTTGGACAGAGATGTGTGACGAATGTATGTTGGGTAGGCATGTGCTAACTCACGCTTAGTGTGTCCTGTTGCACCGTGAATTCTTTGAACGTGCGCGTTGCTCTCTTGGTGTTAAGGATCCCTGAAAGCAGTTCATTCTCTCTGCAGAGCCAGGCCTCAAACTCTCTTTTCTTGGACTGATATTGATCTGTATCCATCTGTGAAAACAAAACAATAAATACATAACAAACAAAAAACTATCCATTAGTTTGAGTAATGAAAATAGTAACAAATATAGAAATAAAGTCAGGCGATTTAACAGGACTCGGCTCCTTCTGTGCCTTCAGCGAGTCCAACCACACGATTTTCCAAGTCATCAATGTAATCCAACACAGCAACAGCTTGTTTTTCCAAAGTCTTTACTTTAGCCTGCCACATTCTGTCGTGCTCTCCACTGTAGCAATTCCGTCATCCGCCTCACCAACACGAGCCTCTAGGACTTGTATTTGGGTTATCTGGTCTTTAATAGCAGCAAGAACTGAATCAATTTTAGCATCAATACCCCGACTGATGTTATCAGATAATATATCTACGGCCACATCATGTTAGCCTCTTCGTTTGAGTCACACGGTTCAACCTCAAGGCCAGGGGGCCAGATCTGGCCCGGCACATCATTTTATGTGGCCCGGGAAAGCAAAGCATGTGTGTCAACTTCCATGATCCTTGCTAAAATCTGTACCGAAATGTCAAATTGTTATGTGGAATAAATAACGTTGAGATTTTGCAATAATTGTGTTACCCTGTTAACACTCACTCAAACAATAATTGAACAGAGACGAACAACCATCTGTGCTCACACTCACACCTCGGGACAATTTAGAGTGTTCCATGAACCTGCCATGCATGTCTTTGGAATGTGCGACTAAACTAGAGTACCCGGAGAAAACCCACGCAGGCACAGGGAGAACATACAAACTGCACACGAAGCCCGGAGCTGGAATCGAACCTTGCACCTCTGCACTGTGAGGTGGACGTGCTAACCAAGTCATGCACTGTTTCACCCTTCTGTTTTATCAACTCGATATATTTTACAGTGGTTCTCAAATAAGCGGGGCGTGCCCCCAACCCCAAGGGGGGTGTATGTGACTCTGGGGAACTTGCGTTTTTTTAATAAAAAAAAAAAAAAGAAAATAGAATAAAGTGCAATTGCACATTCACGACAGTACTTGGCAGTGGCGCCCTCATTATCAGAGAGTGTGCATGGAGTATTAGCTCTGTGGTGTAGGTTATATATTTGGGGGGGGGGGGGGGGGGGTTTGCACCGAGCAGGCAATATGAAGTGCCGCAATTTTTGTTTGTTTGTTTGTTTTTTAACAGGGATGAAAGGAAAGGCGGAGAGAGACGAAGATATCAAGACAAAAGAAAGCGACCCGAAAGCAAAGTCACAGAAACGTACCATTGTGCCTTGAGTTGATGTGCCGACTTGCTGATTGGCTGGATCATGTCTGAAAAGCATGAAAGCCCCTCCACCTTGGCTCAGGCTCTCTTGCATCGTCATACTTCCTTCTTCTGGGCTCATTGTGGCCTCCTTATTACTGAGAACCATAGCTAACCCTAACCCTAACCCTAACCCTCTTGATATATCGGTGTTAAGATTTGTATCCACTGGAGAGTCTTCGGCAAGAGGCTGCTGACCTGTTTGACTGAGAACAGTCCCAACAGACAAATCATCGACATCTCCAACATAAGGACTGTAGCTGCCCATGCCTTTTCCAGATAATTTGAGATGCTCAGCTTGTATTCCAGGCAGGGTGAGTTGATTTTCAGTATGATCAGTGCATCCATTGTCCACTTCCTCAAAACTGATCCCTGTCTGGGTTGATAGTGTCTCATCTATGGAGCCATTCAGGAGCCTAGGAGAAAAAAATAAGATGTTAACTTTCATGTCAACCCGAGGCTTTAGGTAATCTTCCAAAAATTGACTTGCAAAAAAGGACCGCACAACATTCATAATTTGTACAACAAAATTAACTGCTTCTTTAAAAAAAAAAAACCATCTATTTTGATGCCTTTAAATTAAAATGTAACCAGGAGCGTCATGGGACATTTGACTTTTTTTCACCAACACACGCAAATCCACAAGTTTGTTTTGAGGAAATAGCTGGTGGGGTGGCCGTACTGAGCATGCAAACGCTGCCGGAAGAGGGGGAAGCCGGAAGAGGGTCGTGCTTGTCAAGCTATGTAAGCATGGATTTTGAACCCTGCTACCAGCGGTCCATTCTCTGCCAAACAAGATGGATGAACTTCTTCCTCTCACAAGGACAAACAAAACCTTTGTACATTCTGCCACGCCCTGCTTCACCGAAACCTGGCTCAGCGACCGCAACCCGGATGCCGCGCTACACCTACCCAACTTCTGCCTCCTCCGAGCCGAAACAGGGAAAATCAACAGGTGGTTGAAGATGCTTCAATATCGAAGAATGGTGCACTGATGTCACCAAGTTCAACGCGCACTGCAGCCCGAATTTGAAGTCCTGTTGCGAAACTGTAAGCCATTCTTACTCACCACGCGAGTGCTCCTCCTTCATACTCACCGGCGTTGTCATCCCACCGCAAACTCATGCGAACAGAGCGCGACAAACGCTGGCTGACCAAGTAAACAAAATCGAGCTAAAGCATCCAGAGTCACCCTTTATCATTTTAGATGATTTTAAGAGCACAACTTAACCATGAACTTCCCAGATATAAGCAGAACATTGATTGTTTCACCAGACATTCTGAACTATTGCTACACGACACATACCAATCTGTTGTCCACGGAGCACTGGGCTTTTCTGATCACTGTTTAATACACTTAATCCCTACACTCAAGCCCAGACTCAAATGTGTAAAACCGGTTATCAAGACTGTGAAGCGATGGACCAATAAAAGATAAGATAAGAAAGATAAGAAAATATTGATTTGTCCCAAAATGGAGACATTTGCAATCTACAGCAGCAAAGCACGCACTCCAAGAATGCTTGGACTGCACCGAGTGGGGCTTCTTGAAACTTCAACTGGCAGCCTGTACGAATACACAGATACTGTAACATCATAAAATTTGGACATGTGTGCACCAACAAAGTCCTTCTGGTCCTTCAACAATCACAAGCCATGGTTCACTGCCAAACTCAGGCAACTAAGAAAAGAGAAAGAGGCTGCCTTTAGAAGTCGAGATAGGGCAATGTACTAGTGATGGGTCCAGTAACACCGATACGTCAGCGCACGTGCTGAGCCCACAGAGCAATCCCGGCGTCGGTGCGCGTACTGCTTCAAGACAATCACGTAACCGATGCACGAACTGCGTCGACACAGTCTAGGGGCGCCGGCGCCGCAAAAGCCCGCCAAACTGTGTTTATAAGGAAGTGCGTCTAGCGACGCGATAACGCTTGCCGAAACAAGCCAGACCTCACTTTCGCTTGCTTGTCGAAGTTCGTGCCTATTATGGAGCAGCTCCCGGGGAAACGCAAATTGCCCGCCGTGTGGGACCATTTTGATCTCTTTTTGGAGAATACAGTATTTATTCAAATCTCCTTGTCTCACCAAGTGCCTCTCAGATTATTGATTAGATTATTGTTCCATTCTTCAACTCTTAGTTTACTATTCACATATTTTATTGCAGGTGAAATGTCGAATTTGCCATACAGAAATATCATACACCAGTCCCAAGGATGTGTCTTCTCCCCACTGCTCTTCTTGCTCTACACCAGTGTTTTTCAAACCCTGTACCGCACATTGTCAGGTGTGCCGCGGGAAAATATCCAATTTGTATGCCTGTGCGGACTATCGCCCAGAAAGTAATTGTGCAGTACCCTCTCATACCGCTAGAAAGCAGCAACAGCTAGCTAATTGCCTTGTGTTTAGCCTACAGAATACAGATAAGCGAATTTGTGACGCATGAATGCAGGATGGCGGTGAAACAATAAATATGAAAGATAAAAAAATACTTTTTTCTTTGTGTTCATTTGTGTCATGTTTCGGTTTGTGACCAACAGGTGACACTGTGGGGCACTGCCCGACCATTCCTTGTCGGGTCATTGTTGCTTTGTGCTACTGTCATGTTTGTTTGTTTGTCATGTTTAGATAATGTTTTTGGTATTGTTTCTGTTATTGATAGTTTTGAGCTTCAGTCATGGTTTTTGTTTGATACTTTGGACTTTGTTTGTTTAAGATTTAGTTTTCTGTGTTTTATTAATACAATCTTTCAACTACACCCTGCTCCTCCCTCCTGCCTGCTTTATGGGGTCCACCACCACCTCGCAACGTGACAGAATGACCCGACCACCTGGACCCCGCAGGTATTAAGGACGGTCCCTATTCCACCAGGTGCCTGGCGGTAGTGATGGGAAAATGAAGCCTCATGAAGCAATGAGGCTTTCCATCCAAATGGTTCGTTCCTGGGCCGAGGCTTTATTTGTACTATTGCGACATCTTGTGGAAAATAAATGTCATGACAGACAGTGATTAAAATGATACAATGGATTTGATGTAGAGGTAAATCGGGCCAAAAAAATCCAGCCCCGACCCGGCCCGCTGGTATTTAAGGCCCACCCGGCCCGAGCCCGATCACTTAACTTGATATGCAGGCCAGAGCCCGAAGCAAACCCGAGATTTTATATTTTATTTGTGAGGACTCGGGAGGAGGAGGGGTGATTTCTGATAACAAAGCCTGTCTTTTGTAACAAAATCTAAGTTAAACAAGACTGTATAAACATTTACATCTCTTATATTTCTGTTTCTGAAGAGGTTACATTAACTGACAATTTCCTATCATTGGCGGATTTTTTTAAGGCCGTACGTCATTTTGACGGGTTGAAAATTGGGCCGTAAACCCAGCAGCAGTGCGTCCTTAAGAATCGAGCGGGGCACTTTAAGAGAGAGAAGCAGAGAGACAAAGACGAACAATGACGGCTGGATACTCGACAGAGACTGGAAGGAGTTCTAAAAATTGTCATTGCAAGAGTTTAGTACAGTACGTGTTTTGATGAGGCGACTTCTGTTTTTTCGCGAACCACGGTCTCTCGTGGCCAAAACAATTCAAGGCCTCGAAACAAGGCCTCGTGTTCTCTATGTTCCTTGTTTTCACTGCATTGCGCACCAAGGCGCGCATACCATCGTGTGTTTCTGCTCGCCATCGGCAGAACTACAAAAACAGACAATAATCCAACGAAGGCGAACAAACTGCTTGACCGTGATCTGCTGCGTGACTGCGGTCTGCTGCGGAGGCCTGCTCAATCACCAACCCCCACTCCTGCAACCAGCCCACAGTGGAAGCGCCACGGGCGGAATTTAAGGAAGCAGAAGAGGGGGAAGCGCGGAGGTATCCGGGCTAGGCTAGCAGCTAGCCCTCATCGACCGGCTATCCCGACCATCACGCTGGCCAACGTACACTCGCTGGACAACAAAATGGACTATATCCGCTTACTTCGGACATCTTGCAGAACCGTGAGTGACTGCTGCGTTTTTGTTTTCGTGGAGACATGGCTCAACGACAGTGTCCCGGATCGGGCTATTCGGCTAGCCGGGCTAACGTGCTGCCGAGCAGACAGAGAGCTCGTCGAGTGGGGGAAGACTCGCGGCGGGGGACTCTGTGTTTACATCAACGATGCCTGGTGCCGAGACGCTGTTGTGGTTTGCAAGCGCTGCTCACCAACCTTGGAGTTTATGATTATCAAATGCCGGCCATTCTACCTGCCGAGGGAATTTAATGCCATATTGCTGGTAGCAATATGGCATTAACTTTCTGTACCAAGGTGCAGAAAGTTGTGTACGTGTGAATGGCCAAGAGTCCGAGTGGTTCCCCATCAACAGCGGGGTAAGGCAGGGATGTGTCGCCGCTCCAGAGCTCTTTAACTGCATATTGACCATCTGATGTCAAGAGTTTGTGAGCGGATCCCTGGAGTGCCACTCGCCAACTGCATCCTAAAGGACCTCGAGTATGCTGATGACACCGTCCTGTTCAGCGAGACTGCTGATCAGCTCCGCGACGCCCTCAGAGTGTTCGATGAGGAGTCCAAAAAGCTTGGCCTAAAGATAAGTTGGGCCAAGACAAAATTGATGCATGTTGGCGATGGACCTGACCCACCACCTTTTGAATTTGATGGCACCCCTGTCCAATTTGTCTCCACCTTCAAATATCTCGGCTCGACAGTGACCAACAACGGAGATCTCAAAACAGAGATCGACTGTCGTCGCGCCCTTGCAGCCAATGTCATGCAGTCCTTGTGGAGACCACTGTGGCGCCATCGGCACATATCCCGGGCAACAAAGCTCAGAGTCTACAATGCCTCAGTCATCTCCGTCCTCCTGTACGGCTCCGAAACCTGGCCACTGAATAACACTCTTGCGGCCAGGCTTGATGGCTTTGACTCCAGGGCCCTCAGGAGGATTGAAGGTATCTCGTGGACCGAGCACGTCACAAATCAGGCTCTAAGAGACAAAACCAAACAGCCACCAGCCTCCCGTCTCGCAGCAATGCGGCGAGTGCGATGGTATGGCCATGTCATCCGCCTGCCCCAGGAACACCCAACCAGCACCATCTTGGCCTTAGCTGGCTGGAGACGACCCAGAGGTGCCCCCCGCACTCGATGGCTGGATGTAATAGCCCTGGACCGGCCTGCAATGTTACCCTGGAACAAAGTCAACACCTGCCCAGAACAGATCCAGATGGAGAGACCTGGTTGCTATGGTTGGCTCTACGCGCCATAAAGTGCAAGAGAATTAAACAAAAAACAAAAATAAACATTGCTGGTAGCAATATACATTCCCCCTGGCTCAACCAACAGCAGGAGTATGGCTCTGTCTGAACTCCATCAGCACATCAGTGAGCAGCAGACAGCCCACCCCGACGCCTTTCTCATCTTGGCTGGAGACTTCAATCATGCAAACCCCAAGAGTGTGCTTCCACAACTCCATGGCCACATCAACTTTCCCACAAGAGGCACAAACACTCTGGACAATGTCTACACTACAGTTAGAGGATCCTACAAAGCCCTCCCCCTCCCCCACCTTGGTGCCTCAGATCACACCACTGTGATGCTAATGCCAGCATACAGGCCACTGGTGAAAGTCATCAAACCAGTGAGGAAGCAAGTACGAGTGTGGCCTGAGGGTTCCATAGAAGCACTCCAAGACTGTTTCTTCACCACAGACTGGAGTGTGTTCAAACATGCAACGACCAACCTCAACGAGTACGCGGAGACCGTCACGTCCTACATAAGGAAGTGCACGGATGATGTCACGGTCTCCAGAACCATCACCATCCGGGCCAATCAGAAGCCATGGCTGACAGGTGAGGTCCACAGGCTCTTGAGGGCCAGGAACACTGCCTTCAGAGCTGGAAACGTGGTGGGCCTCAGGACTGCCAGGGCCAATCTGTCACGAGGCATCAGACTGGCCAAGAGACAATATTCAAGGAGGATTACAGACCAGTTCAAAGACAGCGGAGACACCAGGAACCTGTGGCGGGGGATCCAGACCATCACAGACTACAAGCCCTCTCCGCACATCTGCGACAGCTCCATCTCTCTGCTGAACAACCTGAACGACTTCTTCGCCCATTTTGAGACAACACCCCAGCACAGAAGACCCCTCCCCCTCCTGGTGACCAGGTGCTGACGCTTTCACAGGATAGTGTGAGGCGTTCCCTCAGGAGAACAAACACACGGAAAGCGGCAGGTCCTGACAACATTCCTGGTCGCGTCCTGAGAGACTGTGCTGAGGAGCTCACAGATGTTTTCACAGACATCTTTAACACCTCACTGAGCCAGGCTGTTGTCCCTACTTGTCTCAAGACCACCACCATCATCCCAGTCCCGAAGAAGTCGTCGCCCTTCAGCTACAATGACTACCGCCCGGTCGCACTCACCCCCATCCTCATTAAGTGCTTCGAGCGGTTAGTCATGCAGCACATAAAGTCTGCCCTCCCCCTCACCCTGGACCCCTACCAGTTTGCATATCGGCAGAACAGATCGACAGCAGACGCCATCTCCACCGCCCTCCACTCAGCCCTCACCCACCTGAAGACCAAGAACTCACACGTCAGAATGCTGTTCATCGACTTCAGCTCAGCATTCAACACCATCATCCCGCAGCAGCTCATCCACAAACTGGACCACCTGGGTCTCAACACCTCCCTGTGCAACTGGCTGTTGGACTTCCTGACGGAGAGACCACAGGCAGTTCGGATTGGCGGCAACACCTCCAGCACCATCATGATGAACACAGGTGCCCCACAAGGATGTGTGCTGAGCCCCCTCCTCTTCACATTGCTGACCCACGATTGCACTCCTTCGTCCAGCTCCAATCTCTTCGTTAAGTTTGCGGATGACACGACTGTGGTGGGTCTCATCAACAACGACGATGAGACAATCTACAGGAGTGAGGTGAGCAGGCTGGCCTTGTGGTGTAAAGATAACAATCTCCACCTGAATGTGGAGAAGACAAAAGAGATTGTTGTGGACTTCCGAAAGACGCATCCCCAGCATGCTCCACTGACCATTAATGGTGCCACAGTGGAGAGAGTGAGCAACACCAAGTTCCTGGGAGTGCACATCTCTGCAGACCTGTCCTGGAGCCACAATACATCATCACTGGCCAAAAAAGCCAACCAGCGCCTGTACTTCCTCCGCAAACTGAGGAGAGCAAGAGCCCCTCCCCCCATCATGCAGACATTTTATACAGGCACCATTGAGAGCATCCTGTCCAGCTGCATCACTGTGTGGTATGGTGCTTGCACTGTGTCCTGCCAAAAGACTTTGCAGCGCACGACTTTGCAGCGCACCGTGAGAGCAGCTGAGAAGATCATTGGTGTCTCTCTCCCCCCACTCGTGGACATCTACCACTCCCGTCTGACCCGCCAAGCCATCCAGATCGCAGGTGACCCCACCCACCCATCCCACAGCCTCTTCAGCCTGCTGCCGTCAGGAAGGAGATTGCAAAGTCTCCGGGCCAGAACCAGCAGGCTCAAAAACAGTTTCTTCCACCGGGCGGTCAGGAGACTCAACTCCCTCCCTGCTCTGCCCGCTCTCCCCACCCTCTGCCTCTGCCCAACCCCTGCCTCCTGTCACAGACTATGACCCTCCCCTCATTATCCAACATCTGCATATTGCGAATTGCGTATTGCACAATGCACTACACCTCACTTTACCACATTAGCCACAAGTGCCATTGTTTATGCTGTTGTATTGTCTATATCGTCTATATTGTTTATACTGCTCAGATTGCATATTATGTCTTTTATACAGTGTAGCTGCTATCTTCTCAGCTGTGTGTTTAATGCACAGCATGTTTGCATGCATATTGCACGGAGGATTGAGAGAAAGAAATTTCATCTATGCTGCATGTCACATGTAAGCATATTTGACAATAAAGATGACCTTGATTCCTTGATTCCTTGAAAAAAAAAAAAAAAGAAAGTCAGCGAGAGAGAAGCCCGACCCGACCCGAAGCAATGATTGATAATTCGGGTCGGGTCGGGCAGCCCGATCTTAACCCCCCCCCCCCCCACACACACACACTGAAAACAAAACAAAACGAAAGTAAATTAGAAGAAACACACTCACACGACACATCACAAACACACATACAAGCACAGTAAAATCGCGTTGATCACACAGGAGAGATTCGATCACGTACAGTCATCTCGTGTGCGGTGACTTTTATGGGAAACGATTTTTCGGTGCCGTCAAAATGACCCCACGGAAACGACACGCTACCGGTAACGATCGTAACCGTGAAATCCTCAGGCCTGATTTAGTTTTTTTTTACTGAGAATTTTCCTTGCGTCCCGACACATGCCTCGAAGCGCGCTTCGCAGATTTTTTTCCGGTTTACTCGGCACACGCATCGGAGCCTCGGCACAGTTGGGCACATCACTACCTGGCGGAGCACGTCTGCGGCCGACACCCTATTCCCCTTCAGGCAGCGCTGGCGATGCGAGTGTCCTGTTTTTGTCTCGTCAAGCCGCGTCTACGGTGGGCCGAGCCCCGTCCGCGTCCACGTTGAGCCAAGGCTCGTCACGTGTCTGTTCGAGCTGAGTCACATTCACGTCGACGACGAGCTATGCCACGTCCACGCCCACGTCAGGCCAAGCCCCTGTTCACGTCCGGCTGTCCCATGTCCCCCGCTACGACAAGCTCCGTCCACGTCAGGCCAAGCCCAGCCAAAGGGTTGCCGTCGCTTCATGTTCCTGTTCCCTGGCGAGGCGAAGGTCGCCCTCGCTTTTGTTCCTGTTCTCCGGCGAGGCGAAGATCGCCGTCACTTTTAGTTCCCGTTCCGAGGCAAGCCTTTTGGACAACTTTGGGACGTCTGGGATCCGTCCCTTGAGGGAGGGGTACTGTCATGTTTCGGTTTGTGACCAACAGGTGACACTGTGGGGCTTTTCCCTGCAGCTGCACACCTGTTGGTCGTTAGGTAATTACTGGCATAAAAGGACTCTTGCCCGACCATTCCTTGTCGGGTCCTTGTTGCTTTGTGCTACTGTCATGTTTGTTTGTTTGTCATGTTTAGATAATGTTTTTGGTATTGTTTCTGTTATTGATAGTTTTGAGCTTCAGTCATGGTTTTTGTTTGATACTTTGGACTTTGTTTAAGATTTAGTTTTCTGTGTTTTATTAATACAATCTTTCAACTACACCCTGCTCCTCCCTCCTGCCTGCTTTATGGGGTCCACCACCACCTCGCAACGTGACAATTTGATTCCAATTCAAGCTGTTATAATGCCATTCTTCAATGTTAAAAACGGTTACAGTAACAAAATAACATGTTAATTGTTAAAATAAGCGTTTTTCCCCACATTTTCAGCTAGTGGTGTGCCGCGAGATTTTTTCAATGAAAGAAGTGTGCCTTGGCTCAAAAAAGTTTGAAAAACACTGCTCTACCCCAATGGGGGCGCCTCAACACACCCAGCTGTCAAACTCACAAAGTTCACAGATGACCCCAAAGTCATCATAGTCATCGACCTCATCAAAGACGGTGACGAGTCTGCTTAGCTGGTGAAACCAACACAACCTGGAGCTGAACACGCTCAAGACTGTAGAGATGATCGCAGACTTCAGGAAACATCCTTCACCACAGCAGCCCTTCACACTATCCAGGTACCCCGTGTCAACCGTCGAGACCTTCATGTTCCTGGGAATCACAGTCTCTCAGGACATGACGTGGGAGGTCAACATTAACTCGATGAGGAAGCATGGTCTGCCACAGAAGCTGCTGAGACAGTTCTACACAGCAGTCATCGAATCAATCCTGTGTTCCTCCATCAGAGTTTGGTTTGGGGCTGCCACAAAAAAGGATAAAATCCAACTGCAAAGGACAGTTAGGACTGCGGAAAAAAAAATCACTGCCACCACCCTACCCACTTGGGGACTTGCACACCACAAGAACCAAGACAAGGACATGGAAGATCCGACTGGACCCCCCACACCCTGCCTACAACCTTTTCCAGCTACTCCCTTCAGGTAAGCGCGATCGAATGATGTGCACCAAAACCAGCAGACATTCAATCAGCTTCTTCTGTCTTTAACTCCCTAAAAAGTAACCCAAATCTACCATGGCTCTTTGCAATTTAGCACACCCCTGTGGAGCACCATTACTGCAATGATAATTGTAGCTCCAGCTATGTACATACTTGAACAATTGTCATTGAACTATATTCCACAGCACCAGACACCTTAAAGCACTCAAGGACTCTCTGTATAATTGCACACCCAAATTGTACTATAATTTCTGCTACATGTCACTTAAAAAAGGGTGCAACGATTATCTGCACCTGAACCTGAACGTTCTTATGAAATCTTCTTGAAGCAACTTCTCCATTTCCAGCCTATGATTTCACACCTCAACTCAGCCCTAATTAAACGAACACGCAGAGGACGGCGAAAGGATCCCGCCGCAACCACAACATCCTTTCCCTCCCGACCTCCAACACTTGTTATTGCATTACTGGTGTAGCCTATACTTTCTGAGACAAATTCCTTGTGTGTTCTACACACTTATAAAGATGATTCTGATCTTATTCATTCGGTGTTTTCAAACATTGGTCCCAAGCCAATTACGTTTGCAGCAAAACAAAAATAGACTGTCTCCATTCTAAGCAGCACGATGTGGTTGAGACTGACAATCCCACTAAAAGGAAGCCAACCACAGTCACACAGTATAACACCATCAAGTGTGAAGCGGATGTGATGGACCAGATGGTGTGCAAGTACATTGCGCTTCCAGGAACATGGGAATGGCCCGTCGCTGTGTTCTACAACATTATTGAAATCGCAGCATGAAATGCATCGAATAAATTCAAGCTGTTGTTAATGAAATAATTATTACCAACTATCGCTATTGAGTAGGAGTAATTCCCTCGTTTTCAGAACAAAAGCTTCCTTTGGGTATTTGGACCAAAGCGAGTCAATATATTAAGAAACAATGGAACAGAATAAAATTGTAACTGAATAAAATTCTGCAAAAAGAAGAAGAAGAAGAAAAAAAAAAGAATATGGCCAGAAGTGGACATGCTATAAGCAGTGATAATTTTACAGTTTACCGCCAGCGAGTCCCAGGGACTCGCTGATCAGAAAAGTATGAGTCCCATTATGCATTTAGAGAGTCCCAAATTTCGAATTCTGAAATGGTCTACTTATTCAATTGCATATGATAATAACACAGACAACAACATATACATACAATTATAAACAAATGCTGCAAAAATTTAAATAATTCAGTAGCAGGCCTGAGGATTTCGGAAATTCACGGTAACCGTTTTTCGGTTCCGTCTGATTACCCAAAGGGAAACCACGGTTACTAATTTTGGGTTCCGTAAACGTTCATCATGGGAACCCATTTTTCTATTTTGACTGATATTCATAATCAAGAATTCTGAAACTCCAAAGTACAATGTTTCAAGGGTAAATGTTTGGAAACTATGCATTAACAATGAACATTACATTAGCAGCTGTGTACTCCAGGTTTATACCCCAAAAAATAAATGGATCAAAATATGATGTACTCATATGGCATCATGAATACAGCATACCACAAAATCAGAGTACAGTGATCCCTCGCTATTTCGCGGTTCGTTTATCGCGGCCTCGGTGCATCGCGGATTTTTTCAAACATAAAAAAAAAATATATATATATTTTTTGAAGTCTGCAAAAAGTCCGCAAACGGTCCGCGAGAAGCAGCGAAAGTCAGCAAAACACACATGGAGCAACATATACAGTACATGTGGGGTGCGGGGGGGGGGGGGGGGGGGGGCTGAGAAGATGTAAAGCCATGTTGATTGGCTTGTGCATCTTCTTTCTGTTTTATCATGGGGTTACTCTTTAATCTCAGTGTCTAAGTGTTGTTTACGATGCTGCTAGTGTGTGTGGCGCGCGAGAGAGAGAGAGAGAGGAGAGAGAGAGAGAGAGAGAGAGAGAGAGAGAGAGAGAGAGAGAGAGAGAGAGAGAGACTTATAAGAACAAAAAGGTCTCATCTATCCTTAACTGTCTTAACAAGCTTAATTGACTAATCATAAACACTGACACACGCTGCAGGGTCCTGGCCTGTGTGTGTGCGTGCGTGTGCGCGCGTGTGAGTGTGTGTATATATATGTGTGTGTGTGTGCGCGCGCACGTGCGTGTGGATGCGCGCGTGTGTACGTGTACGCGTGTGTTAGTGGCTCTGCTCAAGCGCAGACCCACGTTGGGCCAATTTTTTTTTATATACAGTCAAACCTCGGTTTTCGTACTTAATCCGTTCCAGAAGACTGTTCGGAAACCGAATTGTTCGGAAACCGAAACCATGTTTCCCATTGAAATCAATGTAAAATGTTTTAATCCGTTCCAAGTCAAGAAAACTTTTTTAAAGCACTTTTTTTTTTTTTTACAATTTCACACCATAAGCTGTACAAATTTAATAGGAGAGCAGGTAATATGTAAAATACTGTACAAACAAACTGTAATATACTTTATTTTCACCAATTTTAACATTAACATAGTAACATAAAAATTGAAGGAACATCTCTCTCTCTCTGTCGTGGGGCGTGCGCCTATCCCAGCTGTCAGCAGGCAGTAGGCAGGGCATTTCGGCATCCCGAACTTCTTCGCCAACACAGACACACGCACACCTGACTCATATTTCGCGATCAAATCTTTCTTAAATTCTATAGTTTTGCACACTATTTTCCTCTTTTCTTCACCAGGTTCACCACTTCCTCTTGCTTTCTTTGGTGCCATGATTAGGGGCTGATACACCATTCAAAAATAACAGTCCAATATTACGTAGTCTGCTTTTTTTTTTTTTTATTCTTAATCGAACAATACAAACTCGTCTGCTCACAAGCTGTTTCTGTATGATTATTGCATAATAATGAGACACCGGACACCAGAGTGTTCATTATGTGCCGCTGCATTGAAAACGGATGGCCGTAAACAAACGCACGCACTCGCCCCGTGCTGCTAGGGCAAACCATTATGAAAAGAGGGGGATTTCACTCAACCTAACAGAAGCGTCTCACCAAACACGTCTGCTTTTTTTTATTGAACAATACAAACTCGTCTGCTTGCAATGGACGCTACACTAGGAAGCGTTTCACCAAACACGTCTGCCTTTTTAAAAAAAGCTATTGAACAATACAAAAACGTCTGCTCACAATGGTCGCTTCCTGTGTTGCGACGCGAAACAAGGGAGCGCGGCTACACGAGGTAGCGTCACTTCCCTCCTCTCGGCTTCGCTTCCATGAGGTAGCGAAGCTTGAAGTGACGCATTCAAGTGCGCTCAGTTAGTTTGAGAACCGAAATGTGCTCGTCATCCGAGGCATGAAAAACCGAAATTGTAGTTCGAAAACCGAATTGTAAGAGAACCGAGACGTCCGAAAACCGAGGTTTGAGACTGTATATGTTAATTGGTTGCTACTTCGCGGATTTTCGTTTATCGCGGGTGGTTTTGGTCCCCATTATCCGCGATATACGAGGGATTAGTGTACCGTTATTTTTTCCAATCTCACACTGCAAAGATTAATTTACTGGTAATCATTAATGCAGGTAAGTCTTGATGTGCCTTGACATCCTCTTCCCAAGACGATGCATGTGTAATCTACTATCAATTTGACGAAAGAATCTACCACACGTCATCATTAATTCTACCAACAGTTAACATAAGCATCACATCACAGGTGAGTTTAGTGATACGCCCTTCGGACGATTCATACGAAAAATCAGACTGGCATTCCCATTTCTTAAATGCAGTAATTAGTAGACTTTGTGAGTTTTTTTTCACCGCCATCTCAAACTTTCATTCGCGCGATTCCTCAGTTTGCGGAGGAAAATAACAACCCGCTTCGCACATAACGTTATCTGTCCCGCCCCCCCCACTCCTGAAAACAAAACAAAACGAATGTAAATTAGAAGAAACACACTCACACACCACACCACAAACACACATACAGGCACAGTGAAATCGCGTTCATCACACAGGAGAGTTTAGATCGCGTACAGTCAACTCGTGTGTTTGTTTGTTTAATAATGACACAAGTCACGATGGCGTTTGACTGATGCTTTAGTAGCATGAATGGCAACTGGCAACAACAGTAGCAAGCGGCACCTTGCCTCTTGGGTTATACCATTTTAACTAGAACGGGGGGGATAGTCCCCAAACAACTTTTATGGTTAAACGATTTTTCGGTACCGTCAAATGACGCCACGGAAACGACACGCTACCGGTAACGACAGTTACCGTGAAATCCTCAGGCCCGCCATAGGTTTGTTTGTTGGTTTTTTTTGACTGAGAAATTTCCTTTCGTCCCAAAAACGCACATTATTTGGAAATGTGCGTCCCGCAGGAAAAGCATTTTGGAGGGAAATTTATTTGATAAAATCCAACACCAAGAACACATATGTCATCTTGAAAGGCAAATAAAAATAAAAATAGAGAACGAGAAGCTGAATAAGTGTGTGATATGCTAACGTTACATAACACATGAACAACATACTGAGAACGTACCTGGTATGTTCACAGAATATATTAAGAGTCATTCAAATAACTAGAGCACGAAGAACATGATAACAAGTTTTCCGAACCATCGGTGTCACTCCGAATCACTAAACCAATGCAATCATCATCTTCTCTGTCATTTTTAAAGAACTCCGCAAACAGAACAGGTAGAACACTTCCTCTTTTACGTCTCTGACGTCAGAGTTATCGTCAGTTGTTTTTGTCAGTTACCGCCATTGTGGAAAGTATCAACCCAGGCCTAGAGCACCCTCTTGCGGTTTAATGTGACAATAACAAGTAAAATGATATGTTTTAATCATTTCACACAGAAGTCGCTCCAGAGCAGGGATGTCAAACTCATTTTTGCCGCGGGCCACATTGTGGTTACGATTTGCCTTGCAGGGCTGTTAGGAATTTTGGGAAACCATATAAATGTTTAATCATCTCCACATATTACATACACAGCGCCCAACAAATTGATGAATAACTAGTTTTAAAATCAGAAATCAAGACTAATGATTGTCATTGTGGATTACATATGACAATTTGAAATTTTGGTTCAGACTTTAGCAAGCATCATGAAACTTGACATGCTTGATTTGCTTTCACGGGCCACATAAAATGGTGTGGCGGGCCAGATCTGGCCCTTGGACCTTGACTTTGACATCAGTGCTCCTGAGTATAAGTCGCACCCTCGGCCAAACTATGAAAAAAACTACGCCCAAGTCCGGAAATTATGGCACAATTCATATGTACAAAGTCATAGAAGAGAAATTGCTATTCTGTTAACAAATAAGTTTATGTTTGAGTCCTATAAAGAAATAAAAGATAAAGAGGGCAAATCTAGTAAAGGGAAAGCTTGGAAAAAATGTGTATGCATCCCTTGATAGCAACAAAAATGTCTTCATTTATTGTTTGATGCAATTGCATTGGAAACTGTGTGTTTGTGTGTGTGTGTGTGTGTGTGTGTATGCGCTGGAGATTTCATTTTTGTATTAAATCAGCATTTGGATACAACTAATCCAAAGAGAAGTAAAAACAAGTTAACACAATTCATCAATACAGGATTGGAAGATGTTGGGTTTTTTTATGTTTGGAGATTTGCTCACCCACTTGACAGGAACTACACTCACAATTCAGCTCCACACCTACCATAGCATATATTATGATGTAAAAGATATAAAAATAGAAATAAACTTATATCTAGGTTTATCTGGGGTGGGGGAAAACACCCCAGATACACAATGCTTGAGGTTAGCTAAGCATAAGGGAGGAATGGCACTCCCAAACTTGGATTGAGCTGACACTTTGCGCTTTCACTTCAGCTTCACAGTAGGACAGCAGCTCAGAGTGTTGTCTGGTGTCTACCTATGGTGCCATGCGACCTCGAAGAATTAATGTAATTGGGCAATTATTTATTTATTTATCTATTTAGAGGGCAGGGTGAGGGAATCAGTATTGTTTTAGTATTAGCAGCGGGAGTGGCAAGAAATTGGAGAAACGTTCCTCTTCTATTGCTTCTACTGAGCATCTCGAGGCTCATTCTCAATGCCAATCCTTGATACACAACAGTGTGCAGTGGCACATAGGAATCTGGTTGACAGCCAATATTTTCAGAACGCGTGTGCGCATCACTTATAGCAGCCATCTCGTTACCTCTACGTTCCGCGGACATACCAGGTACGTTCTCAGTATGTTGTTCATGTGTTATGTAACGTTAGCATATCACACACTTATTCAGCTTCTCGTTCTCTATTTTTATTTTTATTTGCCTTTCAAGATGACGTGTGTTCTTGGTGTTGGATTTTATCGAATACATTTCCCTCCAAAATGCGACAGAGACTGGAGTGCGACTTATTTACGTTTTTTATGATTCATTTTATGGCAGGTGCGACTTATATTGAAGAGCGACTTATAGTCCCGAAAATAAGGTAGAAAAACAATTTTTTTTTCATTTTTTCATGTTCTTGTTGAGCGAGACGAGTTTCTTGCAGAGAAATTGAAACCTTCTCCCATTTCAATGTGGCCATTAATTTGGATCCTTTAATTGGATTTCCCAGTCCATTTACATTTAAGGACATTAGCTTTAGCTGCTCAGGTTGCATCAGAATCAAACTGAAAATATCGTTTTCTGTTATATTCCCACGAGCTAAAAAAAAAAAAAAAATGTATGGAGCAAAGTAAGTGCTGTCTTATCTCTAGTCTAGGGTATTAATTTTCCCCCCTCATTCTCCCACGGCGTCATGCACGGATGCTTTTTTTTCGGGGACTGGGACGGAAGCATTTTATAAGGACGAGGACGGACGGGGACGGAGGACGATTATAATATGAATAAGGTTGGAGGGACGATGACAGACGGACGGATCAGCAATATAATGTTTTCTTCTTGACGATTCAATTCTTTATCAATTCTCTAATCTACTATTTGGGGAAAAACTGAGACTAAGCAAGTAGATTAGCATCCACGTGGTTTTATTTCTTCATTGTATCTGTAAACAGGCAACATTTTTAAAAACCCAACAGTGTGGTCTTAATAGGTCCACTTCCTAGGATTCCTTGGTGGTGTACCATGGGGTCCCCCAGAGGAAATAAATGAATACATAATCAGTATATATTGTGTTGTGATGGCGATGTGCCATGGAAAGTGATGTAACAGCAGCACAAAAAGTGGAACAAAAGCGCCATGTATAGTGAGTAATTTCAAAGGAAAATAAGTGCTGGCTTGAGTCCCAGGCAAATTTGACTGTAAAACTGTCATACTAAATTCGACCACTAGAGTTCACCAGAATTGAATTGGACAATTTTAGTTTCTCATAATCTCACACAAACTTCACTTCCGACTAGTCTGCTTGCTTACGATCAACAAGTCGTATATGGACGCTGATCAAGTACTCAGTGACTGCTTTACACATTATTCTTTTGAGAAATAGTGGAAACGCCATCATCACAGTCTCGCAACACAAATCCCGTATTAGGTTTAGAAAGTTTAGGACCCATCTTTGAATGTACAGACATGTAGAGTTAGTGTGTTGTAAAAGGGAAACACAATCTATACTTTGCGTAATCAGTCATGAAGGTGGTTGACTTGCGTTGTCAGCATGATTTGCATTTTAGAACAACCTAAAACTAAAAGTCTTGATGTGCACTTCACTCTAACTGGAGTTCACGTAAAGTAAACGACAGAGGTCAGAAAGAAATATGGACAACTCATGATGTGAAGTGACATTTTGACGGTTACCAATGTCACTTTACGGAAGTTGCAGAGTGACGTTGTGTCACTTCATGAGCTCAGTGGAATATCACTTTGGGGAAAATACGCGCATCACTGCAATGATTGATAAGTAAAGAGAAAGCCACCAATTCAGCTACAACAACAGCTACGAGAGACCCTAGTTAGCTCTGTCTCATTGACGCTCAAACCGTGTGGATGCTTTAACAGAAGACAGTTTTCTCCTGTTTTGACCTCTGTGCAAGACGCGAGGCAAATAATATAATCTGACTTATTTTGGAAATACTTTAAGAACTAAAGACACTCTAAAGGGAACACTCTTGAAATGTAGAGGAGAGAGTCAACTTAGCAACTTGATCACTCGACAAGCCACCAAAAATACTCTGGCCTGCTATCCCATGTCACTAGGGCTCGTGTTGAGTTATACTTATAAAAGGTATACAACTCTGACTTTAGAATGAGATGTTTTCGACCTGATTTCAGGGGGTAGAATTGGTTCAGCGAAACAACAGTTTCTAGTTGCCGTAGTGTTAATTCAAATTTTATGTGACTAACCTGCGACTCACTCGCTTTTGTTAGTTCTGTATTTTGACTATTAAAACTCATTCTTAAATCAAACAACAGGTCCCAGTGTGATTTTTTATGACTGAACAGTTTGACTACAATATCAGTCCTGCCATGAAAAAATCTATAACTTTACTCCAACTTAGAAAATAAAACGAGTCCAGAAAATTCTAACAAGGACAGCAAAACCTTTTTGGGTGACTAGCAAGTGCACTTGGTCATTAGAGAAGGAGCTGCTGTAAAATGAGCGTGGTCAGAACATTTGATCTCTGGTCGGTTACTCGGGAGAGGTGCGGGCTGACTTAGACTCCGCTGGGGCACTAAAATTGGGGCAGTGAAAGCTTAAATCCTCCTCGACATCGGCTAAACCAACTTCCATGAATGAATGAATGAATGAATACTTTATTGTCATCTCTCTGTGGTACTGGCGTGACTGTGTTAGTGGAGACAACATGAAGTTCTAACCCTTTAAAAACCATTGGTGTCAAAATCAAGGCCCGGGGTCCAGATTTGGCCCGGCACGCCATTTCATGTGGCCTGCGAGAGCAAATCATGTGTGTCAACTTTCATGATCCTTGCTAAAATCTCTACCGAAATGTCAAAATGTCACATGTAATAAATAACATTGAGATTGTGCAATAATTTTGTCGCGTTGTTTACACTTAATTTAACAATAACTGAATAAACTGAATACAATTTCAAAACTACTACCGTAATTTCAGGACTATAGACCGCACCTGATTATAAGCCGCACCACTACATTTTTAAAGGAAAAAAACATTTTGGACACACATAAGCCGCACCTGTCTATAAGCCGCAGGTGCCCATATTGTTCCATGAGATATTTACAAAGAAAGACTGTACACAGGTGGCCGTTAAAAAAGTCTTTATATAGGCCGCTTCATTAAATAAGCCGCAGAGTTGAAAGCGTGTGACAAAAGTCGCGGTTTATAGTCCATCAATTTGCAGTGTATAAGTGATAACACTCGTGGCTGCACATTATGGTTGAAGACCAGCACCTCTTCAGATCCTTTGGACAGATAAGAAAATATAAATTCCCTCTATCTTACTTTTATGCATTCGATGAGACATAACTTTGTATTCTTTAATCCAGGGGTGCCCAAACTTTTTGGACCAAAGATCTAGTTTTCGATCAACTAACCTCCCGGGATCTACCCTTACCGGCGCGCGCACACACACACAAACACACGCGCGCACACACACACGCGCACACGCAGGCCATGATGAGAAACAGCCTGAAACTGAGGCATGCGATGCACTTTTGCAGCCTGTTAACTATCGTAGCTCACACGTACCTTTTAAAATTGCTTCCGTGGGCCCTCCTAGATTCCTATTCTTTGCCCGTGCCCTCGGTGAATTGTACACGAAGCAAACTCTGAATGAGAATAATGACGATCAAAGATAGAGCGCAACAGCTCTGATCACAAGCTGCAATTGCAGACTGCTGAGCGCTAACAACTTCCGATGACGTAATCACGCGCCACCGTAGATTCAAGATTTACCTGCTTTATTTTATTTTTTTAAATATTTATTTGTGAAAATGAGACTGATAGGATGATTAGGGTGCAGCGTACATTAACAACAAAATATATTACCAACATGTACAAAGACACACAAATGGTTATGTTTTTTTTCTCCTCGACACTCCTCGGATCTAATTGGGACCTGTCTTAGATCTACCGGTAGATCAGGATCTACCTAATGAGCACCCCTGCTTTAAACTAAGGATTCATTCGCAACTATTCACTGTTCAATGTAGCCAAATAAATCCTTCATTTTGAATTAGCTTTTTTTTTAAGTAGCAATTGCATATGTTCTTTCATATGCTATAGGGGTGGTCCAGTGGTTAGCACGTCGACCTCACACTGCAGAGGTGCAGGGTTTGATACAGGCTCCAGCCTTCCTATGTGGAGTTTCCATGTTCTCCCCGTGCCTGTGTGGGTTTTCTCCGGGTACTCCGGTTTCCTCCCACATTCCAAAAATATGCATGGCAAGTTTATTGGGCACTCCAAATTGTGTGCCCCGCCTACTGCCCAAAGGCAGTTGAGATCGGTTTCAGCACCCCCCGCGACCCTTGTGAGGATAAAGCGGCTCGGAAAATGGATGGATGGATGCTACTGGGGGCGGCATGGCCCAGAGGTAGTGTGGTTTTGGTTGCGACCATGTCGAAGGTGTCCTTAAGCAAGATTCCGAACAAAAAATTCCGGGGAAAAATTAAAAAAATTAAAATAATCTTCCTTTTGTGAGCACACGTGCACCCTTTGTGGCTTCCGTTCTCGCTGAAATTTCAAAATCTCCGAGACATGGCGAGGCCATGAGAATGCAAGGCGAGGGAGGGTATTACAGTCAAACCTCGGTTTTCGAACGTCTCTGTTCTCGACCAAATCGGTTTTCGACCAAAAATTTCGAGTTCTTTATGCCTCGGATTACGACCGAAAATCGGTTCTCGAACAAACTGAGCGCACTTGAATGCACCATTTGACTCCTCTCGCCTTCCTTACACGAGGAAGTGACGCTTCCTCGGGTAGAGGAGAAAGTGATGCTTCCTCGTGTTGCTTTCCATTGTGAGCAGACGTGTTCAATAAACATTTTTATTTTTAAAAGAGCGTGGTTTCGGTTTTCGAACAGCCTTCTGGAACAGATTATGGACGAAAACCAAGGTTTGACTGTACTGTTGTGGCGCCACTCGAGCTAAGCGTGCCTCAGCAGTAGATAGTCCACTGCTCTCTGCTGTGCGTGCGTCAGCGTGAACATGTACGCAAGCGCGTCTTTTGATTTCAACCAATCAGCGCCGACGCAACCGATGTCATACACGACAACAGCTATGCTAAATTAGCCGAGACGACTCTTGAAGTCGGACGGACACGTTTTTCTGCCAATATGTGTTTTTCCCTTTTTGGCCCAATATATTTTTTGCGACAACTGTCTTGTCCACGGCGTCTTTTATTCGTTCCACTGGGGTTTAGCAAGTGTGTTATAAAGAGACAAAAATCTCTTCACTTTCATTAAAATTTGAAAATCCGAAAATCTGGAGGACTTTCATCTCTGATCTAAAGAATACCTGTGAAGATATCTGTATGGGCTCCATTAATAACACAGTACGTGATAGTTCGAAATGCCAGTCCCTGGTGGGTCGGGAACAGAATGAGCACCGAGCAACAACCTCTGGTGCTCCTTTGACAACCAGATCAAAATTGTGAATTACATCCCTGAATATGCCTCATTTAATCTGTTTAAATGCTAACAAGCGAATTTTTATTACATGTTTGTCTTACCTGTGAATATTGAGACTCATGGTGTACAATGCCAACCATAAACCTTGAAGACACTTCATATCTCCCACAATGTGGACTCTTCCTTCCTCCGAAGTCCTTTTGAAAACAGCCTCAGCCAGTATCTCCATCTGTTGTAGCTGGATCTTCTTCTCCGGAAACTCTCCAAGTGCTCTCTAGGGATAGTCAATGGCAAATTAAAAGTAAAAGAAGAAACCTAAACACTCAATATCAGCTCAACCATCATTATGCAGAAAGTTTTGAAAACCAAATTTGTATCAGCAGAGCCGTAAGTGGATTGTTCAACAATATTCAAATCAAATGAGATCCAACAGAAGATTTCTATCAAACATTGTCTTTTTATGTCCATGCAACCGAAAAGAGACTTTCGTAACAATATATGTCACACTGAATTGCTCACGATCCATATTTTGAGTGGTGTGGTAATTGGATCTTGTATCTGAGAACGGAGACAAACATAACTAAAATACATAACTAGAAGGATTGGGACAATATCAACAAAAGCAGTAAGCATGAAGACTCAGACCTGTGCCTCATGCTCGCGACTTTCTATGCTCCACTCTCCAGTAGGGATCTTGAAGGACTCCAGCTTCTGCTTCATGACAATACACCATTTCTCTATGTTTAGGAAATTGTCATGGAAATGTGCATGATCTCCGATACTCTCCTCACTCTCGTGCAGATTGACCTGAAAACAACAGCAAAAACACTACTAGTGTCATTTCTTATAATGCATTCATAACCTTGTACATTTCAGAATTTCCAGGGTTTTTCCAGCATATCAAATGTCAAGGCTACTGTTGACAGCTCGAAAACCGAGGACACCAAGATACCTGTTATTATCTGACAAGCGTTGCGCTCATGACAGAGTTGGGTTTTATTTTTAACAGTAATGGATTACTGTATATGCACATCAGCTCATGATATATTTCGAGTGGAAACATTAGTGGTGCAGCAGGTAAAACCTTTGCGACTCATGCATGGTATTTGGAATGATTGTTCCTTAAATATAACTTTTTCAGAAAAAAGTGGGAGCCACACAAAAAGAAAAAAATGTGGCGGCCTTTTTTCAAGATGGCTGCCATATGGGCATCTGTTATGGCATTTTGCTCAGAAACTATTATTTGCAGGTCACCTCAGAAAAAAATGCTTGCAAAAACAAATAAATGAATGAATGAATGACATTTTCAATCAAGCAGCCGTTTTGATGAACTAGGTTTCTGTTTTAGTTTTGCTCTAATAGCAGTGAACAAGTTAAATTAATTGACATATTACTGAATTAGAGTTACAACTATCCACCAAGTATTATAATAATAATAATAATAATAATAATAATGAGAATTATTTTATTTGTATAGCCCTTTAAAAAACATTCAAAGAAAAAAACAGAACAACAAATAAGGAATATAATTTTTTTTTTAAATAAGACAATGGCACGGTGGTTGACTGATTAGCACATCGGCTTCGCAGTGCAGAGGTACATGTTTCCTGAATGGGTTTTCTCCGGGTACTACGGTTCCCACACATTCCCACACACGCACACACATCCTCAAAGCACACACAGACATACAACCATTCACACTCACACCAAGGTTAATTTAGAATGGTCAATGTTAAGGAATTTATTCCTTACTGTGATTTTATTTAGCCCCACTGTACTTGGCTCTGAAAGAAACAAAGAATGTAGAATGTTGTTGGAGGTTTTCCTGCTCACTGTGTTTACAATCACCTTTAGTGTCCCTCACCCCCACCACTTTTAGGGCCCCCCTCCATAGGACTTGTTTAACACCAAAAGAACAACTGTTGTCTCAAGTATCCGTGTTGCAACTATTAAGGGACTATGCCTTGTGTTGAGGAATTTCGCCTTACCATGAGAACTATTGATACTAATCTCTATAATGAACATCTGCTGAAGCACTTAAAAACAAACCGGTAGTATTTTGCTTGACTCCCCTCTTGTCCTTGGGCAACTTAACAGCCCCAAAGGTCTTCCTCCCAGTACTCCCATCCTTTCACGTTTTTCAAGGCTGTCAAGTTGCCTGGGAAAGGAGCTCCAATCTCATAATTTGTGCACAGCAGAGGTGGTCTGTACTTCGTCACCATGTCAAGATTGAACTGCATTGACCTTTCTTTGTCTCTGATTTTTACGTAAGGGGAAGGACTGCCTGCCCCTCATTTACATACTATGCCTATATAGACGTGTGACTGTATTTCTTGTGGGCTTCCTGATGAAATCTGAAACTCTCAGGAGCCCGAATCGATTCGTGTTGTGTTGTGATAAACTGAGAAAAAGACAACGTGGTGTTGGGTCTTCTTCCGCCTTACAGAGAAAGAAAAGGACTTGTGTCCAAGGAGGGCCGTAAAGAAACAGAATTCTCCCCTCCTCTACATCAATCAGCTTGCCATGCATGTTTTTGGAATGTGGGAGGAAACCGGAGTATCCGTAGAATACCTATGCAGGCACGGGGAGAACATGCAAACTCAACAGAGGAAGGCCGCAGCCGGAATTAAACCCCGCACCTCTGCACTGTGAGGCGGACGTGCTAACCAATCAACTACCATGCCGACCCAAATGATAAGATTATATAGAATTGTATTTTGATGGCATCAACCTCCTACTATTGGAGCATATCACAGCTTTCTGTCTACACTGCAGACAATGGCAGCTAGCTATCAGATACAGGTACCTATTGGATTTTGAGGAAGCTGAACTCAATGTATCCTACCTCAACTGTCTTCTTCAGGTATTTCCAGTCAGTAAACAATTTTTCAAACTGAGTTTGGTTGCTCTGACAGCCTGATATGAGATTTTCAAGAGCTTTGATGGGGGCTTCACAGTCTTCCAGGTCCTTTTGAATCACCTGAGAAAAAGACAGTGTGAGAGTTACTTTCATTTAGTGTAGGTTTTCATAAATGTTATACGCAACTGTTTTCCATGCTCATTTAAAATAAAATAATGTGTTGTATTGAAAAAAATACTGGTATTATCCAGAGGTATATATCGGTTAATACACCTATTCTGTAAAATGTGCAGCTTAAAATTTGAGAGCAGACCATAAAACATAACTTGTGATAGAAGGGGTGTTCACACGGCAAATTTTACTCCTGTGTAGCACCGGCGGTACCCCCGTACAGCGTTTACACGTACAAAGTTATACCGGTGTAGCCCCTGAAAACATCTTAAACCGGAGTAAATTTAACCCTGCTCAGGAGGTGGTTTAAAAATTTACTCCGCTGTTTATGTTTGCTTTTCTGAGTGTCACTGAAGTCATCGTTGATTTACGTTTTCGGGGGCGGTCATTGAATGCCTCTCGAGCAGAAGGCAGGAGAAGGACGTGTCTGTAGTTGCTTGAGTGAAACAAATGAATAAGGTGTATGTTTTAAAAAGAACCAACACGACAGCTCTCTTTGTTTAGGAGCTGCAAGACTTTCTCTCTCTCGTCCTTTTACGGCGTCTGATAGACCACAGCGTTGATTTGTCCGGAGAAATACACTTTACGCATGTGAATGTTTTATTTATCGTATTGCACGGCTGCAGAAACTGCCATGTGAACGCGAGTGGGGATGCGGGGTTAACGCGCTTCTCTTTAGGAAGCAGCTTTTTACATGTGAACGCTCCACAAAATTTACATCGGTCTAAGATATATCGCAACAAAATACGTCGGGTGCAGCACCGATGCAAATGTGTGCCCTCTTTCGTTCATGTTCTCTCTCAGAAGTGGTTTTTGCTTGGCATTTTGTAAAGAATTGACCCAAGGACGTTTGCTTTTGTCGGCTTTTAACAATCCTTCAATAATGTCCAAGGCAAACATCAGCATTGTGAGCAATCGCCCGATTGGTGAACAATTTTTCTGGGTAGTTCACATTTACGTAAAACTATCGGAATGCCTTGTAGCCCGAGGGGCGAATGACGAGGATGCTGCAGAAACACATTCTATCTCCATACATAACCATTGTTTGCACGGCAACATATGCTCCGGTGCTAAACCGGTGCTGCCCCAGTAGAGCGTTCACATGTGCAAAGTTACACCGGTGTAGCCCCTGAAAACAGCTTACTCCGGAGCAAATTTAGGTGGTTTAAAAATTTGCTCCGGAGTAAGCTGTTTTTAGGAGTAAGCTAAACCGGTGTAACTTTGCACGTGTGAACGCTCTACTGGGGCAGCACCGGTGTAGCACCGGAGCATATGTTGCCGTGTGAAATTTTTAAACCACCTCCCTGAGGTGGGCTAAATTTGCTCCGGAGCAAATGCTCGTTTGCAGGGCAGCACCGATCTAAAATGGTACAAGTGAACGCTACAATTTGCTCCGGAGCAAATGCTCGTTTGCGGAGGGGGAGTAGCCTCGCTACGCATGAGAAGAGTTGATTACATATGGCGAGAATGCGTTGCTTTCGTGCTCTGTTGTACTTCCATCATGCGTTTGTTTAATAACGACACAAGACATAACAGTAGCAAGCGGCACTTTGCCTCTTGGGTTGTACCATCTCAACTAGAACGGTGGGGGATAGTTCCCAAACATCATCTTTCCGTTTGTAGGAGACTGGACTGTCTCGGAGTTGTTTGTGTAGTTTGTTCCTTTGTTGTGTGTTCACACAATTTGCTCCGGTGTAAGATATATCGCAACAAAATACATCGGTGCAGCACCGGAGCAAATGTGTGCCGTGTGAACACCCCTATAGACATATACGGTGGAGGTCCCTCTTGGC
Organism: Hippocampus abdominalis; assembly: GCA_018466805.1. Taxonomy (NCBI): domain Eukaryota; kingdom Metazoa; phylum Chordata; class Actinopteri; order Syngnathiformes; family Syngnathidae; genus Hippocampus; species Hippocampus abdominalis. The sequence goes on along the minus strand of CM031705.1, from coordinate 965,909 downwards.
CAATGGACAGACAGTGACTTAGTTTTCTCCTCAATCTCTTTGGCAAGTTCTTGGAGATCAATTTTCTTCTGTTTTGCTGTGTGCCTCAATGCATTTGAATTGACCAGGAGGCTATGACAAGTTTTACCTCTCCCGGGGATGCCCTTCTTGCACACTCGGCAGTAGGCCGACGTATTATCGCCAGCAATTTTTCCGACCCAATCACGGGACCCAATCACGGAACTACGGCTAGTCCAGCCACGCCACTTGAAAATAGCATTGTCCCGGAATATTTGTAGCAACGCCACTCGAGCGTAGCGCGCCTCAGCAGTCGAAAGTCCACTGCTCTCTGCTGTGTGCGTCCGTGCGAACATGTACGCTCGCGCACGTCTTTTGGTTTCAACCAATCAGCGCCGACGCAACCGACGTCACAGATCAAAGACGCTTTGATCTACGACAACAGATAAGCTAGCCTAGCCGAGACAACAGCTAAGCTTAGCTGACGCACACACAGCAGAGAGCAGCGGACTATCGACAGCTGAGGCGCGCTCGCTCGAGTGCCGTCACTACATATTTGTCTGTCACTTGGTGAGATCGATAACTTCGATGAATAGATTTTTCCAGAAAATACGGTAATTGTATGCAGAGCCGGCAACCAAACCATCCATTCACTGCCCCAGCATGGCGTCGATCTATTGTTGTTACCCGAAATAACCCGAAGTGATCACGTGATCATCGTCGGAACTAATCGGAGACGGCGGGAAAAGCAGATGGGTCCCAGGTCCTCCATTTTCCGACAAAACTATGAATTGAAAGGGTGGGGAAAATGAGATACACAAATGAAATGAACACCACGGGTTCACTTTGAAGGATTTTTATTGATTTTAGAAGCTTTCCCTGAAAATTATGGACAATTAAAAACATAATTTTACAAATTTTTTATGGATTTTTATGAACTTTAAAGACCTGTATGATACCTGGAAACTCAGAGTCAGCCCCTGCTGCACTTTCACCTTTCATACCTTGAAATTTATTTTGTAACAAGAGGCAATATTTTCCTGTTGAGGCATTTCGTAACTTGCTGGCAACATTGCACGCTGTCCATAGAGACATTTCTCGTTCATTGTACTGTATTTCAACGACTCATGGCAACATTGCAGTGCGTACCTGTCCATAGTTTGATGTTCTCCCCGGGCTTGCGTGGGTTTTCTCCGGGTGCTCCGGACATTTGCATCTCGTTCTAGGTGTGATTGTACTGTGCGATTTCAATTCACGCCTACTCATGGGATAGGCTTTGAGGATTTCATTGTCCATTAACGCCTTTTCTTGGTGGAAACCTGACACTGCAGTGAGCGAGGTTTTCCATGTTTGGGTGGCATTTCTCATCAGGTGTCACCACAGTAATTGTATATTTAGCGTTCATAACTGGGATTTATACCTGCATCAAAGGTCCACCGCATTTAATGAAATATACGCTTGAAATCTTGAGTAATTTTTTGCAGAATTCCATTAGTTTTCACGGGAATGGGTGGACAGGATTAACCGAGATTAATCTTTATAACAGGAAATCTTTGGCATAAACTCTCACAACTAATTTTAATATATTCCATTTATTTTCGTCGTAACTCAAGATGACAGCTTTAAATATTCACAGCTGAAATAAGAATTTTATACCATTTATAATGAAAAAAATATTGCCGACAATTTAACTCACCCTGAATTGGTCGGCTTGGCTTTTCTTAGCCAGGATGTCAGGCAGAAGCCCTTTAGTTGCAGTCATTGAATCTCTGAGACTTGTCACCTTAGAGCGAACCAAAATGTAGGCCTCTCCAAAGTCCTTGGTTCTTGAAATTAAGCCCTGAAAAAGTTAAAGTACACCTCAGTGAGTATACTAATTTTGTAAACCACAATTCCAACAAAGTTGGGACGCTGTATAAAATGTAAATAAAAAGATTACCATTTAAAAATTGTTCTCTTATCATCAATTGAATACACTTAAAACACTAGATATGTAATATCCAAACTGGTGAACAATATAGTTTTTTTGCAAAAAAAAAAAAAAATAGAAAAAAATAATTGTAGGACAAAATTTAATTCAGATTTTTCTGACAGATATTGCGATTTAATTCGATTTAGTGCAATAGTCATTATGTACAGTAAGATTTAAAATGTAAAGTATTTGTAAAAATATTTCAACTATACAAAAAAACCTTTGTACAAATGTACATGTTCATTGGAGATAACTATAAGATTGTTGGCAAATTGTTTTTCATATTTTTGTTATAGATTAACTTGTTTCAGAGGGAGCCTGAGAGCTGAGCGATGTGGTCTAAAATTTGTATCTTGATATACAGTGATCCTTCAATTAACGCGGTTAATGGGGAAAGGGAAGGTGTACAAGGGAAGGTGCTGGGCGGGGCTCCGAAGATGCGCAGCCAATCAGCTCACGGGATAAATCTGCTCGTGCTGTCATTGGTCGACGTCGCACTGGGAACCAATCATGTGTACAGGCATGTACAAAACCTCTGAGTCATTCGGCATGTTTTTATGAATACAGTGCTTTGGAAAAAAAAAAGTGATGTATTGAAGCCGCGATAAATGAAGTGCTCTTTTATGAGCTGCTGTGCTTATGTGCTTAACCTCGTGAGAACATGTCACCGGAACTGTCATATGTGACTTTAGCCTTCGTGGCCATTCGCTCACAAGCTAGCATTGGCTGCGTAGCCTAGCTTACTAAAGCTGCATTGCTAACACCTTGTCGCATCCATTTGCTACTTTAACCCGAGGGTTAACCCGAAACTTCTACAAGTTAAGCTCATTTAATACACCTCTGGTGTTAACATCGAATGACTGAGCTTTTTTGTCTATGCAATTAAGTTAATAAAACTTAATCGTCGCCTGGAGGTTGGGCTTGCTGGCAAGCACCTGGTGGCAGGTCCTGCACCCATGGGGCCCAGCCGCGCTCTGTCCGAAAAGGTAATGTGGGTCCCCCTCCCGACGGGCTTACTACCTGTGGGAGGGGCCAAATGTGTCAGGTGCCCTGTGAGCTGAGCAGTGGCAAAAGGCAGGGACCTTGGCGGTCCGATCCCTGGCAACAGAAATAAACTGTAGGCAAATTAAATGATCTCTCTGACAGGAGGAGACTGAGCTGGTGTGCAAGGCAGAGGATTTCCGACTAGATCTAGTTGGGCTTGCCTCGACGCACAGCTTGGGCTCTGGTACCAGTATTCTCAAGAGGGGTTATTGTTATTGATCCAGACAGTATTGAGACTTAATTATGGTTAAAATGACCTGAGTGCAAAGATAAAAGTAACACAGTAGGGCTGATTTTATTCATGTCACAAATCTCTAGTCAATGATTTGTTCTAGTTTGAAATTTAAGTGGTTTGAATTTTTTTGTAACAAACCGACAAGTCACTTTGCCATCATGTGCTTGTCTGTTGCTGGTCACCATGGTCAAAAGATGGTCAGGGAGTTTGTGTGAATGCTCAGATGCATGGAAATTCAGAGAAAACCTTGAAATCCAATGAATAGAACAAAATAAATAAAAATATTCACACTAGGTTTAAATTGTGGAATGTAAATCATACTGGGTTGCCCTAGGAAGGGAGAAAAATTATTTTTTGCACCGTTTACCAAAAAAAGAAAAAAGGTGCATGAGGGAATGATGTCAAAATGTAGATTGAATTAAATTTCAATTAGAAATTAAAATATTTGTAAAAATTAGTCAGGCTTGAGGTTAGTTGATTATCCAAATTATAAAGTGCTTAGTGTAAGTTAAATACGAGTGACTGTAGGCCTCCACACGATGGCGCTGCTGGCATTGTGCGGGAAAAGTTACCACCCACCAGTAAAATGCGCTGCAGTTGATAATCATTTGCTTTATTGAGTGGCTAAATATATTGGGATAATCATTGAGCAGATTAAACCAATACATACAAAGAGAGTATTAAATATGGGCACTTTCAGTGGTGACCATACCCGTCAACCTTGGCTAATAGCTGCCCTTATAAATGATTACGATTCCCCTTACAAAGCAACAAAAACCCTGACAACGACTTACCGCGTATGCGCACATCATGCTTTATCAATCCTAAAGCGATGAAAAAAAAAAAAATACGATTGAGGATTACTTTTGCTGGTTTGCCGTGACAATAGTAGCGATCGACAACGGCATTGTCGTTGGCTACCAGCAGGTGAGACGATCTGGATTTGAGCCAAAATGGTCTTTGTGAGATCGGTTCACAATTTCCCCCCCCCCCCCCCCCGTATAAAAGTTGTAATACGCCGTACATGATTTGAAATGATAAAAAATGTATAAAATATGGGGAAAACCTATAAGTTGACAGCTATGGGTGACTGACACATTTTGTTATCTGTTTAATTTCCAAAGCATTTGTTTGGAAACACAAAGCGAAAGGAATCATTGTGTTGTGTTGTCACTATGTGATAGTTTGGCTATTGGCAAACAATAGTCTTTGAGTGTTAACCACATGATAGCGCAATAGCACAAGGTTTCAAGAAAACAACTTTTTTAAAACCACTTTTTTTTTTACAATTTCACACCATAAACTGTACAAATGTAATAGGAGAGCAGGTAATATGTAAAATACTGTACAAACAAACTGTAATATGTTTTATTTTCACAAATTTTAACATTAACATTACCACTTCCACTTGCTTTCTTTGGTGCCATGACTAGGGGCTGATACACGATGCAAAAATAACAGTCCGATATTACGCAGTTCTCACCAAACACGTCTGCTTTTTAAAAAAAAAAAAATCTTTATTGAACAATACAAACTCGTCTGCTCACAATGGACGCTACACGAGGAAGCCGTTTCTGTATGATTGTTGCATAATAATGAGACACCGGACACCAGAGTGTTCATTATGTGCCGCTGTATTGAAAACTGCCGGCCGGAAACAAACGCACGCACTTCCACCGTGCTTCTGGGGCAAACCATTCTGAAAAGAGGGGGATTTCACTCCCCCTAACAGAAGCGTCTCACCATACACGTCTGCTTTTTTTTATTGAACAATACAAACTCGTCTGCTCACAATGGACGCTACACGAGGAAGCGTTTCACCAAACACGCCTGCTTTTTAAAAAAAATCTATTGAACAATACTAAAACGTCTGCTCACAATGGACGCTACTGTAGCGTCGCTTCCTGTGTAGCGTCGCTTCCTCGTGTATAGCATGAGGGAGCGCTACTTGAGGTACACGAGGTAGCGAAGCCGAGAGGAGTGAAGTGACGCATTCAAGTGCGCTCAGTTAGTTCGAGAACCGAAATTTGTTCGTCATCCGAGGCATAAAAAACTCAAAGTTTTAGTACGAAAACCGAATTGTACGAGAACCGAGACGTTTGAAAACCGACGTTTGACTGTACATATAATTTATTGGCACAGAACACAATAGACATTAATGTAATGTATGTAATACATACTATGTATTACTGTAATGTAGTGAAAAAGCCGTTCATCAAGCTTAACGTTCAATAAAACAGCTTGCAGCATTTTACTGTGACTTTAGTCAACCCAATACATCTGCCGTCTGAGAGTCTGAGAAAACAGAGTGAATTCATGTTTTTTCTTTCTCACCTCTAGTCTTCCCTTTCTTTGTAGAAGCTGAACATGCAGTAGTTCTCTGTTCCTTATAGCAGTACTCAGCTCACTCTGCAGATCATCAGACCTTTCAGGACCAAACAAAGAGTCGAGCAAGTCGCCCTTTGTCTTCAGCTGATTCAAACGCTCCTGCAGCTGGATACTGTCCTTCAACAGGCGCTAAGTGTAGAGGACAGAAAAAAAAATCTGAATCAGATTTCCTGGTCATATATGTTAAACATACAAGGAATTTTACCTTCCCAGTTACAACCCGTCCAGAGACAACAAAACATTGTCCAATATAGGGAGACTGAACAGGAAGCCTGGCGGTTCTCTGTTCAGGGCCCCAAGTTCTTAGATGCGAAAGGAAAACAATAGGGGAGGGGGAAAAAAAGACGCACTCAAAAATTCTCCTTAAAAACAAAGACTAACAAACCCGCTCTAAAAATAAATTAAAATGGGCTACATGGTGCTCGACTGGTTAGCTGCTCACCAGTCGAGCACCTCTGCACTGTGATGCCGACATGCTAACCATTAGCATGTCGGCATCACAGTGCAGAGGTGCAGGGTTCAATTCCGGCTCCCGCCCCCATGTGTGCAGTTTATATGTCCTCCCCATGAATGAAATGGGTTTTCTCGGGGTACTCGATTTCATCCCACATTCCAAAAACATGCACCGTAATTAATTGAATGCTCTAAATTCTTCGGAGGTGTGATTGTGGGCACGGATGGTTCGTCTATGTGTGGCCTATGATTGGCTGACAACCAATGCTCGGAGACAGCTGTGATAGGCTCCAGCACTCCCGCGACCCTTGTGAGGATAAGCAGATTAGAAAATGGATGGATGGGTGGGTGGGTGGATGAAAAACAAAAGATTTTGCTCAATAAAAACTAACTATCATAAACCAAGTGCATAACAGCAAATGTATTTCCTTAGTGAACCTGTGACAGCCCTCACAGACAACGTCAAAAAAATATCTATTTAAAAGTAGGAATCAAGCAGCAGTTCTTACAGTGCCATCACAAAACTAACACATTTGCTACAAGAACTCAATAAAACCAATAGAAATTGACATCAAAAGTCAAAATTATTTTAAAAACTAACTAGAATAGTTGCTCCATGTACAACACTTTGTATGCAGAGTTGAGTTGAGTAGAATGGAAAAACCCTAAAGTACAGTCATATCTCGGTTTTCGACCATTATCCATTCCAGAAGCCTGATTTGTTCGAAAACCGAAACCACGCTCTCTTTAAAAAAAAAAAAAATCTTTATTGAACACGTCTGTTCACAATGGGAAGTGACGCTTCCTCGTGTAAGGAAGGCGAGAGGAGTGAAGTGATGCATTCAAGTGCGCTCAGTTTGTTCGAGAACCGAAATTTGGTCATCATCCGATGCATAAAAAACTCGAAATTTTTGGTCGAAAACAGATTTGGTCGAGAACAGAGACGTTCGAAAACCGAGGTTTAACTGTATTAGAATCCAGACACAAACAAGTCACAAATGTGTTCATTTGTCCATCTAACTTGTTATCTGTTATTGTTACACAGAAACAATATAAGCATATTTGAAAAAAAATTTTCTGTCAGATTTTAGACAGACACCAAAATGAGTGAAGATGTGTGTTTTACCTCAATATTTTGAACCAGCAGGACAATGTGTGAGAAGTCTGTAACCTCAGCAGAAGCCTCCAAAACCTGAGAAACCATTCTCCTCCAATGTGCAAAGAACAGCAATGGGTTCCTGAGTGTGTTTCTGAGGCCAGATTCAGACTCTGAGCACAATTTTGCAGCTTTGCATTTCACACTTAATAGCAACACAAATTTGACAAGCTTTTACTAGATGAAGAAATAATAATTAGAATATGTTATTGTTGGCGGCCCGGTAGTCCAGTGGTTAGCACGTCGGCTTCACAGTGCAGAGGTACCGGGTTCGATCCCAGCTCCGGCCTCCCTGTGTGGAGTTTGCAAACAAAAACAAATTTGACAGTGTGAATTGGCTGGCGACCAATTCACTAGATAGGCTGACCCTAGTGAATGAAGCGGCTAATGGATGGATGGATGGATATGTTATTGTGTATTATGTAATATATCAACATGCCTCTCTCTATCTCTCCCTCTCTCTCTTCTCTCTCTCTCTCTCTATATATATGGGTTGGTGTCATGGTAGCATTGTCATTGCTAAGTTAGTTCTGCTGCGCTCCGCACATTATATCGACAACATCGTTAGTTGTAAACCATGACAGAACATGGATGGATGGATGGATGGATGGATGGATATACATATATAGTATGTGTGTGTGTGTGTGTGTTTGAGTAATAGAATACATACAACAAGTGAACCAAAATTAATTGCACAAGCCAATGGAAGCCTAGAAACCATGAAAAGCAAGCTCTTGGCCACGTACCTCTGATGTTCTTTAACCACACCAAGTACATCATCAGAAATGTGGCAAGAGTCCTCTGAAAACCTGAACAGTTCCTTGAGCTGTAACTTAAGGTGGTCCACTTGGGACTCCTCCCCCACCAGAGCCTTTCTTACACCCTAAAAGGGAATAGGTCTGCATTGCTGTCAATCCGTCAATGTCAGCACAATGGTAATAGGTTCTCTGATATGATTTAAATCTGTCATCCTCATAGAGTACATTTTCTCTTTAAGCAAGCCCCCCCCCCCCCAAATAAATAAATAAATAAATAAACAACGGGGAGGACGGTCTGGTCAAAGTGAAATCTTATATGTACCAAAACTTTGTGAACACTGTGTGCATGTTATATATACATTTTAAGGATATTCTTACATTGTTATTGTGAAACAATAACACACACACATACTCACACACATTTCTATATGAACCATTCTATCGAATTGATTCAAATAGAATTGTTCAGACCTTGCATTAACAATCTTATAATCTATTCAAATACTATTAAACTGAATATATAAAAAAATATCTATATTTGATATGTCACTTGGTATTGTGAGTTGGCTGTCCCAACCTCGAACTCCTAAATTTCAATTAATGAAAATAACATTTGGACGATTTTTGCCAATTTTCTCAATACAGTGAACCCTAACAATAACGCGGTTCACCTTCCGCGGCTTCGCTGTTTCACGGATTTTTTTAGTGCAGTTTTTTTTCAATGCTTTTTTTTTAAACAGTGAATTGTGTTCTGCATCCTGATTGGTTAAGGGACTGACCAAAGTCACCTCACCTCGTCTCTGTACAACAACATTCTCGGGCAAGGCGTGTGCCCGGAGACATCGTACCCCGCGGGGCCGGGATCATACCTCGGCGGCCCTCACTTTCATTGGGTCGCGTTACGTCGGGCCCTCCGACTCGCGCGCACGTTAGACTCCTTGGTCCGTGTTTCCAAGACGGGTCGGGTGGGCTGCCGACATCGCGGCGTACCCCTGGCGGCCATCTGAACGTGGGCTGTACCCCGCCCTGGCGGCGCTCCGCGCGCGCACCGCGGGCACCGCGCGCGCACCGCGGGCACGGGTCCCAGGGCGTGATTGGAGGGCGCAGCGGTACATCCCACGACCCCGGGGGGAAGTGGCGAGGTAGGGGCAGAGGAGCGCTATAGAGCTCGAGGGCTGCCGCGCGGGGGAGGCCCCGAGGGGCCACGGTCCCGTGCGGGCAGCCCGCGCCACCGGCGTCCCAAGCCTTTCCAAGCCAACCTGGAGGCGGTCGCGGGGCACCGCAACGGGGGGAGTGGGCGCGGCCGGAACCCGCTCATTACAGTTCTCAAATATAATCGAAGGTGGCATGTCTGTTTCTAAAAATTTTCTTGTCCAGAAGAAAAAGGAGTGCCAACAATTACCCATAACTATGTTCTCTCGGAAAAAGACACCTGCACCACAGCCTCCAGCAGAAAAAGACGCTACAGCGGAGCAATGAAGAGGCAAAGTTAGAGGAACGGTGAAATTTGCGCAAGTCACAATGTGTCCAACCTCGTATTGACTATTAAAAATATGAATTTACACTATTTCCAAAAACTATTATAGTTATTTGTTGAAAATGTTTGCTTGTTTTTTTAAATGCTTGGGCCTGAAAACAGGTCTTTGGTTTCATTGCATACATAGTTCAGTATTGTATAATAACTGTAAAAATAAAGCTGACTACTTCACCGATTTCACTTATCACGGGTTCTTTTTGGAACGTAACCCCCGCGATAAACGAGGGATCACTGTATTGTCTTTTAATAGACTGATTTGTACAGTGAAAGATTTAAATTGTTTTTGTACATTTTTTTTAAATGGAAAAAAACCCTGCCCAATTTATTATGTCACTGACGAAACAAAAAGAGTATTTGTCTGTCGGCAGGGCTTGGTTTTAGAAATTTCACGAAGAAAAGACCTGGCCTTTCTGTTCATCCATGGCCACATGGCGAGTAATCAGCCTTCAGCATTACTCACTACATGCACTCTAAATTCTGAAAATCATCATGTGGGCTTCAGGACCATAACTACCAAACACCTCATTTCTGCAATTAAATGACGTTTTTTTTTCATGCTAAATGTTTTCTCTGTATACATCCTCAAAACTGTGTTTGGGAGCCACATTGTGCCTGCAATCATAAAACATCAATATCAAGTCACAACCAAAACATGCATGTGTTGTGCAATTTATAGTGGTGTTGCGCTTGAACTATTTTGGACTTTATTTTAAACAAAGAAAACAATCCAAAGTTACATACCATGATTTTACAAATCCAGCCCACTTGGGAATGGATTTTCCTCCATGTGGCCCCTGAGCTAAAGTGTGTTTGACACCGCTGCTCTACTGTATACAGTAAGTATTCCCGCCTCCGGGCGTCTGTCAAACGGAAATTCCCTCACCCGGAATAAAAAAACCTATGCATTAAAATTTCGACTACAATATTACACGAACGATCGATTCATAACAACGGAGGTTCCAGGACCTGGAGCCCGGAAGCCATACGGAAGCCCGCAGTGTCGTAAACTCAAGCAAGTCCCGCTTGATGCTGCGGAATAACCGTGTTCGCACCGCTATTTACTGTCATTGGATCCAAAACGGCGACATGTAAGTGATTATTGGCAGTCTTACTGGAATTGTGAACTTTTTTTTTTCTCATTCCTTTACATTTACGTCCTGTAGATCGTGGCATCCAAACGAAGAGGAATGGTAATGACCTTGGAAGAGAGTGGAATGCATCCGAATGTTTGCTCAGAGTAAATTGCTTGTGGCTCAACGCATAGTCGAGTAAACGAACGTTTCCTGGATTGCTTTACCTGTTATCGTGCTAAAAATGTTCCACTATCTGGACCGTGAATTAGAAAGAAGGTGATCTCCATTGCGCTAACTATAGGCATCGAGGACTTTGAAACATCCCAGGCCTGTCTTAATAAGTTTGTTGCACGACATCAGCTGAGCAACGCTGTCCTATGTGGTGATCGAGGGGAGGAGACAGTGAGTGGGTGGAGAGAAAATACATCACGTTTGTTACTAGTCTCATTTTGTTGCAAATAGTCCTAATTTTGTGACACATCTTTTTGTACGTATGCTGCAGTTTTTGTGTTTTAAACAGTTTTTGGACCAAATATTTATTGCTTATGTTGTTATACAGTACATCTATTTTGTTAACATTAACATACTTGCATGTTCATAAAGGACATGTACCATAGTCGTTTCCCACACAAGGAAATTCTGTTAGAAGGACACATTGGACAACGCAACTTGAGAATACTTACCTTTATTTATTGTTGCAAACCACACAGAACCTGATCACACAGATGCAGGCATGCTAAGACAGTCGTTAGAGGGTGTGAAAAACAATGTTTTGCCTTTTGAGCTACAGGTTAAAAACTTACCTCGTATTTTCTCCACTGGCCCATGATCTGCTCTTCACTGCAATCAGCCCCATCGCAAATTTCACGATCCTCCTCGAGTTCCTGGTTTAGCCCGTGGAGTCGTAATCTGAGGCACCCAATATCATCATCCAGTCGCTGGCATCTTGACATGTACTCTCCGTGTGAAGACATGGTGTTGTGCAGACTCTCCTCAACCTCACATAGGCCTTGCCTTAATCTTTGCCAACCGAGCCTGAGCTCTTCAGCCTCTTCTACTACCACCTCTGCTCCAGCCGGTGACGTCTTCGCTCTGACAGCTTCAGCGACACCCTCTATATATTGCAGAGTTTTTTCCTCATTGGCGACAATGTCATCAAGGGCCTATAAAAGGGAAAAGAAATTACCTGTATTGTTGTGTTTTGTTTTTGTTTTTTTTTTTGGGGGGGGGGGGGGGACATCATGACAACATTATTAAGTTCTGAACATTGTTCTGAGAGGTGGGTGACTTGACATGATTTGACGAGGCTCAGATTTGAGTTGCCAATTTTAGACTTGCCAATTGATTAACTAAAACCTATGAAAGACTCAACTTGACTTTAACGTGGTATTTCCGTGTTGAACTACATGACCCGACATGTCATTCTATGTGGATGAGATGGTTTGACCCAGCCTCACGTGGAGGTGGCAGGAGAAACTCTAACTCTCTTGTGGAAATATCAATGGCATCTGAAAAAAGGTTTAAGCTGACAAAGAATGAAAACAGGCGGCGGCACGGCAGACACATAACACAACCGGACAGGGTTGGAGTAAACACTACTCCCTTAGTGCAAACAAAATAAATACTGGTGAAATTAATTAACCAAAACTAGTTATGGCAAGGGCGGCCCGGTAGTCCAGTGGTTAGCACGTCGGCTTCACAGTGCAGAGGTACCGGGTTCGATCCCAGCTCCGGCCTCCCTGTGTGGAGTTTGCATGTTCTCCCCGGGCTTGCGTGGGTTTTCTCCGGGTGCTCCGGTTTCCTCCGACATTCCAAAAACATGCATGGCAGGCTCGTTGGGCACTCTAAATTGTCCCTAGGTATGAGTGTGAGCGTGGATGATTGTTCGTCTCTGTGTGCCCTGCGATTGGTTGGCAACCAATTCAGGGTGTCCCCCGCCTACTGCCCGAAGACTGCTGGGATAGGCTCCAGCACCCCCCGCGACCCAAGTGAGGATGAAGCGGTTCGGAAAATGGATGGATGGATGGATGGATAGTTATGGCAAAGTTCCCTAACACAGGAATGAATGGATGGATGATGGGTATCCTGTGGTTGCACTGTGGTTGAGAGGAAATAAATTTCATCTGTGCTGTATGTTGCACATAGAGCGCGTGCACGTGTGTATGTGTATGTTAGTGCGCTCTGCTCACGCGCGAACGCCCACGTGTGTGGCTGAGAGAGAGAGAGAGAGAGAGAGAGAGAGACAGAGGAGGCTTATAAGAAATAAAAGAGCAGTGTCTTCCATCCTTAATTGCCTAATCATTAACACATCGGCTGCACGCCACGGGATCGCTGCCCTGTATGTGCTATAAAGCACATTTGAAGAACTTATCACTGGTTGTTTTTGGAACGTAACCCCCGCAATAAACGAGGGATTACTGTATCATTGACTTGATTTTGGTGAGGAACTAATTTGGCTGCACTAATCAAGAGGGAGTGGTACCAAGGACAAACGAGGAATTGGGGCTGACAAACAACAAGCCAATACACACAAAATAGCCAGCCCAAGGGACTGACTCAACAAAAACCACAAGACACTACCTCCCCCTCTTACCTGAAAGCAACAGAGTCAATTTAAACAGAAGTGGTTAATCATTGCAGGTGGTGGCACACCTGAAACTATTTGCTAATTGGGTCACTCTTGCCTGCATTGATTGGTCGGCTAAGTTGTGAAAAAGGGCCACCAATCAACAAAAAGCAAGAGGAGAGCTACTGCACACATGCCAAGAGTAACCCCAACACAAAATAAATAATAACTAAATAAATGGCCTTGAAATAATGTGAACCGTAACACTATTTTATAAAATAATTTTTAGTCCATTTCTGATGTAAGCTTCCCATTGATTCATTTAATGTACCAAAAAAAATAAATAAAAAAATTGGACTGATAGCAAAATGTATGCGTTTGTGTAGGCATGTGATAATTATAATCTGAAAATATTAGAACAACGCTTGCATATTTGGGATTATATCAACATTGGATGTATATATGCATATCAATAAAGCAATGCTTCTGGCCATATGGCATTAATATAATCCAAATTATGTGGATAGTACTATGATTGATCAATTAATTGACACCTTATCAAATATCAAATTAATCGATGAATCATTTTTGATAATCGAGAACAACTTTATTTTAAACTTTTCATTATTTCAGTCTTTCAGCCATAAATATTAATTTGTGATGAATCAAAACACAACATTTACAAATATTTGCTTTTAGTTGGTAATTAAAAAAAAAAAAATATTTTTCTATATGTTAAGGACCAAACCAGGAACTGAATCTCTTTTTGTTTATGTCCTGTTTTTGAATAAAGAAATGCAAATTAAAACTTATTGTTATCCAGTTCATAGATGACCTGACAAAATAATTTAGTATTTATGACAAAAGTTGGAACCAGTTGAGTACATTTCCAAAGCCCATATGGGCATTGTATCTTTCCCATTCTTGCAAATGGATACCGTTTCAAACTTACTTTTAAAGCTTGCAGCTTGTTCTCTGTTGTGTCCTCTCTCTCCATAAGATCTGTCAGCTCCTTGGTTTTTGACAGGAGCCATGACTGAAATTGGTGAACACTGCCTTGGTAAGTCTGGTGCTCCTCAGCCATCGCTTGAAGCAGTGACAGACGATCCTAGAATAGCAACAGTCACACGTTCACTCCCATATGGTGAAATGTGGCACATCATGTTCATATTACAGGTAAACTCCTCTAGAACGAACCTACATGGGCGAAAATACCCCCGAATGTGAAAAAAAATTCATGCATTAACACTATTCCCATTCTCCTGCCCCCCATACGACGAAAAAAAACCCTGTTGCGTTATACGAAATCGTTTTCTCTGCTCTTGACTCGCGAGAGATTCACTACAACGAAGTTTAATCCAACAGCGACCTGTACTGCTTCGTTGGGAAACGGCAAAAGCAACCACCCCACTGATTTACACAGCTCAGAGTTTCCTGAACGCAACATGCTCTTGCCATTGGCTTACCGAGCATCATCCTGGCCTCCGATTGGCCAAGAGGGACCTCACTGTCTATGTGTGTAGATACTGTAGCTTGATCCGTGGAAGATAGCGTGGAATGCATCCGATTAGTTGCTCAGAGTCAATTGCTTATGGCTCGACGGACATTCAATTAAACGAACATTTTCTGGAATTCTTTACTTGTTATCATGCTAAAAAGCTTATGCTAACTGGAGCACTAATTAGAGAGAAGGCGAGTTCCATCGCGCTAACTATGGCCATCGAGGACTGCGAAGCGTCCCGTGGCTGGCTTAAAAGTTCATTGCATGACATCAGCTGAGCAACGCTGTCTTGGGTGGCGATCGAGGGGAGGTCGAGTTAGAGACAGTGGTGATAGTGGATAGAAAAGCCACCGGGTCCAGGAAGTATCTGTTATTGTTCGATTCAGACGCAGCATGTACGTTGCATTGCTAAAATGTCTACAAAATGGACCTTTGGATGTCAAGCAGCTAAGACAAGAAGCGCTCTGACGCTGGAAGAGAGGGTAAAAGTGGTCAAAATGAAAGACAGAGGAAGCAAACTAAAAGACATTTTGCAAGAAATTGATGTAAGTGAAAGTGAATGCTGATCGTAAATTTCGCAATTTCTTTCCCTTTTTTTCTTTCTACACTGACTATATCAGGGGTGTCCAAAGTCGGTCCTGGAGGGCCGCTATCCTGCCTGCTTTCCAGCTCTCCCAGCTGTAACACACCTGATTCAAATGATCACCTCATCAACCAGAGCTGGTTGAGTTGATGAGCTAATATCCATGGCTGCTTGCCTGCCTGCCTGGACGGAGTTAAACAAAACGTTCAGGCTGTAGGCGGTGCAACTATGATAAAAATAAGTTAGTCGGCCTTGACTTTACATTGCTTTACAAATGGGTCTGCTTTGTTCAAAATATCTACGGAGCGGTTTTTTTTTTTAACACGGAATAAACGACTAACAAAATATTGATTATTTTTTTTCCAGGCCTGATGTGCGTGCAGTTGTTTATAGTCTCAAAATGAGTGTTTTATTGGCAAACTGCGCGTTGCCAAGGCAACAGCGTTTTTTGAGGAATCAAAGTTTGTGTTGAGCAAAGATGAAGTAAATCTTGTTAATTGAAAAGATGAAGTAAAGCTCTGGTTGATGAGGTGATCATTTGAATCAGGTGTGTTACAGCTGGGAGAGCGGCCCTCCAGGACCGACTTTGGACACCCCTGGACTATATGAAGTGTCAAATAAGTGTGTGCTCATACTTATGCACTATTGGAATAAAAATAAAGAGTACACATACGATTGGGTGTGTTTGTGTGTGCGTGTTTACATCTGAGATCAAATTTGCTACCTGTTGTGAAATATTTCTTGCTGCAAACATGATTTCGTTGTAGAGGAGTTTCACTGTATATGAATTTGTAAACTTACTACAGCAGAGGTACTCAAATACAAATCCTAAAGGACCACAAAAAAATGTTCAATGAGTAAAATGTCCACGTACCAAATGTGGACCGGTTACAAGAAATATAACTATAATATGAAACAAAATATCATTTTAACTTTTACCTTTAAATCACTTCAATATACTTTCACAGACTTCCTTTTCCATTATGTCATTTTTCACTTTGATTTATTTATCTATTCTAGTTTGTGTGTGCACTCCGCCAAGGCTGCCCTTTGTCACCGATTCTGTTCATAGTCTTTATGGACAGAATTTCTAGGCGGAGCAGAGGCAATGAGAGGGTCTGGTTTAGTAGGCTCAGTGTTGCGTCTCTACTTTTTGCAGTTGATGTGGTGGTGTTGGCCTCTTCAAGCTGGGATCTCCAACTCTCACAGGAGTAGTCCGCAGCAGAGTGTTCAGAATGAAAATCAGCCCCTCCAAATCTGAAACACTGGTCGTCAGTGGGAAAAGGGTGGAGTGCCATCTCCGGGTCAGGGATGAGATCTTTGAAGTATCTTGGGGTCTTTTCACAAGTGAGGGCAGGAGGGAGCGAGTGATCGACAGACGGATCGGTGCAGCGTCTGCTGTGATGCGGACCTTTGTATTGGTCTGTCATGGTGAAGAAGGAGCTGAGCCAATGGGCAAAGGTCTCAATTTACCGGTCGATCTACGTTCCTACCCTCACCTATGTTCACAAGTGGTGTGTCGTGAGCGAAAGAACGAGATCCCGGATACAATATTCTACAATCTTGTCCCGTCTGGACAATTAGAGATAAGGTGAAAGGCTCAGTCATCCAGGAGGGGCTCAGAGTCAAGCTGCTCCTCCTCCACTACTAGAAAATCTAGATGAGGTGGCTCGGGTATCTGGTTAGGATAACATTCTCTTAACTTTGTCTGATCTGCTGTCAAGTTGCATGCAGCATTTTTAGCCACAAGAGGTAGTTGAAGCTAATATCCATGGCTGCCTGCCTGCCTGCCTGGACGGAGTTAAACAAAACGTTCAGGCTGTAGGCGGTGCAACTATGATAAAAATAAGTTAGTCGGCCTTGACTTTACATTGCTTTACAAATGGGTCTGCTTTGTTCAAAATATCTACGGAGCGTTTTTTTTTTTTAACACGGAATAAACGACTAACAAAATATTGATGATTTTTTTTCCAGGCCTGATGTGCGTGCAGTTGTTTATAGTCTCAAAATGAGTGTTTTATTGGCAAACTGCGCGTTGCCAAGGCAACAGCGTTTTTTGAGGAATCAAAGTTTGTGTTGAGCAAAGATGAAGTAAATCTTGTTAATTCCCTGGGAGTAAAGCATCAAAGATTAAAAACACGAAAACAAATATCACGTAGATCAGGTTTACCAACTGCGAGAAAAACCCCCAAAACATTTCCCGTTGCTTTTCTTACAAATTTTATATTGAGATGTAAAAAATTACAATTCTAAACATCACTAGCTGGTGCTTTATGTATAACACAATAATATTGAATAGATGTCTTCAGACGACTGGGATAGGCTCCAGCACCCCCCTAGTGAGGATGAAGCGGTTCGGAAAATGAATGAATGAATGAATGTCTTCAGGACACAACTATTTTTTGAAGCATGTGCAAGAGAGAAAAGTACGAAAAGTAATGGACAAAAATGGGCCATAATTAGACATTCAAAAATGTATAGCTCAATTCCTTTGCACTTTATTTTTTTACACCCTAGGTGGCGCTACAAAGCCATTTTGTTTTCAGTGTTTATGACAACTTTAAAAACACAATCATTTTCACCAGGGCCAATGAGTGTGCAAAGTTTGGGGAGTTTTTGTGCATGTTTGGATGCCCCAAAATGCGATTCATTTTTGTGATGATGATGATGATGATGATAATATTAATGATAACAATAATTTCTACAAAAACAATTGGGTGCTCGCAGCCAATAAATTGTAAGTCAACAGTGTCATAAGATTTATCTTACCTCAACCTTATCCCTGATATCATTGTAGGCCTGCTGCAGTTTCTCCTGCACTTGGGGCTCCACACTAGGGTCTTGGGTTCTGTTGTGCAGCACAGCAGCTTCGTCCAGCAGCCTCTCCAGTAGAGCTTCCTGGCCATGGACATCGCTCACCACCACTCTCTGTTGGTCCACTTGCCACAGCTTTTCCTTCAATCCCAGTTGCAACTCCATACCAATGTCCAAGTCACGCTGCTGCCTCATCAGCCACAACACAAACTCCTGGTGGGCCTTCAAATACTCACTCCAGTGGAGCCACACCCACTCAATCCGACTGAGGAGTTCAAAAATATGAACAAGATTCAAGTTAGACAATGGAGTATATCTACAGTCTTAGTTAACATTACATATCATTGATATACTGTATGAACAACACAATGGAACATGGAGCTCGCTGATCCTCTCCATTGGAACATGTGGAATTTTCATGTTTTCCACATCTTGCAACTTTTTGCGGGTACTCTGGTTTCCTGGCAAAGCCACAAACAACTCAAAATTCTTAAGATTACTGATACGCGCGCGTGTGTGCGTGTGTGTGTGTGTACGTATACGCATATATAAAATATCACTGAGCTCCTTCATCATTACACCACCACCTGCAATCTTAAATCTGCCAATACCAAAACTCCGAAACAAGCACCGGACCTGGGGAGATGGAGCCTTCTCTATCGTCGCCCCCCCCCCTTCCTCTGGAACTCTTTCCCTCATCACCTTAGACACAGTCACACACTCCCCCTCTTTTAAAACGACACTAAAAACCCACCAGTTTAGTTCTGCTATAAACCCGTAATGACACAATCTATTGTTTAACATAATCTCTCTATTTTACTCATAGACCCATATAGTTTTTAATGTTATAATGGCTTATTTTTTTACGTCATTACATGCCTAAGTTGTTCTGGGGGCTTTTTGTTTGGGTTTTTTTGAGGGGTGGGGGGGGGGGGGTTTTAACTTTGTAAAGTGCTTTTGGGTGCTTTTTAAAGTGCTACACAAATGAAAAGTATCATTGTGATTATTATTATTCACAGTATATTCACAAAAGCATGCCGTTTTAACTGTGATGCAGCCTGGCATACGTTTTATGGCAGTTATGAAGTTGGAGGAAATGGAGCAGAGCGCCACACAGAAAGACCCAAGATCAGTGAAGAAACAACGTGAAAAAGTTGTTATGAAAATGCAGGTCAGAAGTGTTATTTTATCATACATCTTATTCGTCCTGTTCTGATTAAGGTACTTTTGACCATATAGTGGAGCTAAAAAAATTGGCAAGAATAGAGTACCTGTGGCAGTGAATGATGTAGGTACAGGTTTCCTCCCAACAGCTTTTCAAGTCTTTGAGCTTAGCCTGGATGTGACTCTTCAGTTGTTCATCTCCCATCTCCAGTAGACGCTCAGATGCGACCAGTGCCATGTCCATCTTCACACGACCTTCGTGCTCCGATTGGTGGATTTTCTTAAAATTTAAAATACAAAACAATCCATCTTCAGTTATACAGCGCTGTTACAACAGCTGCAGCCATAACAAAGCACTTTACAGAACTTTGAACATAAAATTACAATCATACAACAGAGCAGTCAAAATCCTCCAGGTCACGTGGCATTATGGAGTTGGCTGCTCAAAAAATGGCTGGCGATCAGTTCAAGTACTGTAGTACCTGAGCACTGATCATTGGTGCCAGGGGGAAGAAATTTCATCTGTGCTGTATGTTACACATTCGTACAGCACATTTGACAATAAAGTTGTATTCAATTCAATTCAATTCTTAGAATTTTAAGTTCAATTCAAAATTTTATGGGGAGTCATTGTAGTGAGGCTTGCACTTGGGTTATATTGTCTCTTCTTGTCCAAGTTAATGTGGAAAATATGTAGTTATTATAGCATGGAGACAACGGCAGAGGAAAAAATACAAATCACGATTAACGTGAATGATAATGAAATCAGGATGAGGAAACACAATTATTCACTGATTTCAAAACATTTTATTTATAACTTGAAATAAGAACCAGAAAAAAATTGTTACAAAGGAAAATAATAATACAGTCAAACCTCCGTTTTCGGACGTCTCGGTTCTCGTACAATATAAAATAATCCCTCATACACAATATCTGTAGCTACAAATATGCATGTATACAAGCTGTGCATGATCATAGCTTGAAAACATAATTGCAAATTTCCCCAGTGCGGGACAAATAAAGGTTTTCTTATTCTTATTCTTATTCTTAATGACACTAATACTTGAAACTGACATCTGGTGCTGGTCGCCGATCTATTAAGTTCTGGGTGTATCGACTTAACTACCCATACAGTCCAGAGGCAGGTTGAAACAATGTACAGGGGTCTCACCTCAGTCTCTCGGAGTCTGGCTTCAAGGGCATTCAAGGGCCCTTGGGTGTCATCATTTGCCCTCAGCCTCTCCTGCACATCCTTCATCCAAGAGAGTGCGACTTCCAGTCTTTCCATAAACGTCTGCTGCTCCTGCTCAGTCATGACCAGTCAAGTTCCAGCCCTGAAATCCAAAAGAGTAGTCTGACTCTGCTTTCACATACTCTTCGTGTCAAAGGGATTATCAATCAACTCATTTTACAACAAAGGCTTATGACACAAAAAGGCAGGATGCAAAGTGTGGACTTTCTACTTTTTTTGGGCAAATTTACTAAAAAGGTCCTTGCAATTTTAGAGTGGTACGTTATGATTTGATTCGGTTCAATTCAGTGGGATTAAGATTTGAATCGACATGGTAATGCATGTTCGACAGGGTATGATGCAATGAGTTTCTTGTCATCATATGAATTAACTTTTCTTTTCTCTCTTTATGTATCAACATGATTTGACAGTGCCGTTAGGGCCTTCAAGGCACAAACACTATCAGAAACACAGACGTGTAACTTCAATTGAGTGGAAATCATATATTTCTAAAAGTTTTTGTCTTCATTTCATGATGTATGTCTTGGCCGCACGGCTTCCAGTCTTCTGTGGGGGGGAGGGGGGGGGGGGGGGGGGTTCCCGCAGGGAGAGTGCGTCCTGCATGTGTGTGTGCATGTGCAATGCAGGTGAGTTTATAAAGCTTAATTTGCTGTCTTTTCCCCATTCCATAGGTTGTATTGGCAACATTGTTTGCAAGCAAATCTACTTAATCTCATGAGAAGAATTATCTATCTATACCTTGGTGATTCCCCACCTTGACTCAAAGCACAGAATTTAAATTTGAAAACTCTCATGGCACACAATCATACAAAAATGTCACAAAAAGGGGAAACACATGATGTACATTCTGCCTTCAAAGATCAGTAACTTGTTCTGTCTGCCTGTGTAAGTCATACAAGAGCTTTTACACTAATGTACCCCAGCAGTGATGATTATTTGCAGAGGCACAGTCATCAACTGGTTGGCACGTTGTCCTCATAGTGCAGAGGTACAGGGTTCGATTTCGGCCTGTATGGAATTAGCATGTTCTCCCCGTGCCTGCGGGGGTTTTCCAGTACTCTGGTTTCATCCCACATACCAAAAATCATGGATGGGAGGTTAATTGAACACTCAAAATAATCTGTAGGTATGATTGTAAGTGTGAACGATTGTTCATTTCTGTGCCCGGCAATACTGCTGCCCGAAGACATCCGGGAGAGGCTCGAGCACACCCACGACCCTTGTGAGGATAAAGCAGTTCAGAAAATGGATGGATGAATGATTAGTTGCTAAAATCAATTAAGTGACCAGTTTGAAGATGAAATATCATGTCTTTGTAGTGTATCTTAATATAGGTTGCACATGATTTGCAAATCACTGTATTCTGCTTTTATTTACGTTGAACACAATGTCCCAACTTCACTGGAATTAAGGTTTCTGTGTATGTTGCCAATTGGAATGCTTGCCAAATAAAGCAAAAGACCGTTTTTCAATCCGATGATCCAATCTTTACAAATGCCTGCTGTGGGCGGGTGGCAAGGGTTGTGACCTTCTCAAACTACACAACTTTTTTTGTCTTTCACGCGCTGTCAGACTACCACATAAATATTGTTCTGGGTCTTGGACTGGGTCGATGTCACATTACAAGCCCGTCACCGACCAGAAAGTGCCCAATAAAACATAATTTAAAATGAAGATCGATATCCTTTTTCATTTTTCTTTTCAATTATGCTGCAGACACCTGTTGAACTGTGTGGCCCATTCAAAGTGATATGTCAGCATATCCGCCTTATTGGATGTGTCCATTTTATTCGTGATAAAAATCGCCAAATAATATTTGTAAAACTGAGTTAGAAAGACTTAATACAATCAAAATCAATAGTTTGGTTTTGATTCAGTGAGTTCTTGCTTGACACCTCTCCAACGACCAAGTGAAGGAGGCATCTGTCACAAATATCTTCACTTTGCCACATCCAATGCGTCTGTATTGTATCCAGTACGTAAACGTACTCGATAAGGGGGTCGATGTATTTATATTGGAAATGTTGTCGATGGCAATACAATTTGCCAGCGGATGTCGCAAAGGGCGCCATTCCAGACTGTTGCACAAACATATCCAAATATATGGAGCAAAGTAAACTGTCTGGTTGAGTTAGGGTATTAATAATATTGACGCCCCTCCCCCCTATGCATTTCATGTCACCTCCTTAACCCTGAGCTCAGGCGAGGGGTATGTATTCCGCTATTACATGTCAACATGACTTCAAACAGCAACGTTCTCAGCCACCAAACTCGCACCAAGACGTAACTACGTACATATGTTCACGTTTATTAACCCGTGCAATCAAACGCCCTGCGCCGTTTCTTATGCTTTGTTGCACGCTACACTACAACTGTTACATTAGGTATCATTACCACATAGGCTACTGTTCATAAGATGAACACATAACTTTTCCGTTTACAAGGTAGCGATAGAAAATGTAGAATTCATCTTCGGCGTATTGCAGCACCGGAATTAAGTAATATGGACACCTAAATGCGAAAATGTTAACTTTTAATTTATAGTATCTAATTGTGAAAAGGTTGTTAACTAATGTGGCGGGACAGAGACAGGAGAAAAACATGGTTATCTGCGTGTCGTTTAGGCCGATTAAAATGTAGCTAAGGAGTGCTGGATACTTGTTTTAGAAATTGGATTTCATGATAAATAGCAATAATAACAATAATACTCACAGTCTTCTGTTCATCAGTTGACAGCAAGGCGTGAATTGACGCAGTCCTGTTGGAGATTTTGTAGTCTGTGAAGTTGGGGCAGACAGACAGGAAGTGAAGCGTTCGCTGCCTGGGCTGGAAAAAGAAAGGAGGTGACGCTGCATTCAATGACTCTTTGTAAAACACAAAAACATAATGAAATCTCAAACTGTTTGCCGCATTTATCATAGAAACAGAATTGCGACCGAGTAAAGTACGATCATTTCGTTGTCAGCGAAATAAGATATGAATTTGTAAGACAGCTTTCCAGCAAATGTTACATAACCATTGTATGCAGTAAAACATCTTCGCCAAATTGTGCTGGATTTTTTTGGGGGTAGATTTTCGTTCAATTATCAACGAGGTTCGGGTATTTTCAAACTGATTTCCATTCGTTAAAAAAAACAATTAAAACTTTATTTACGAGAACATTTTCGAGAACATTTTTTCAGTTCAATTTGCAAAGCAGACATGAGCATTGAAAAGAACAAAGGATACAAAATATGTTGGAAATTCAAATAGAAAGATGTCGACCACTTCACAAACTTCTTAAAAAACTAAGAGATCTATATAGATAGATAGATATAGATATAGATATATATCTATATATAGAGATAGATAGATAGATAGATAGATAGATAGATAGATAGATAGATAGATAGATAGATAGATAGATAGATAGATAGATATGATCTAGATTCACACACACATTCATAAAATCTTGATCTATGGAAAAAGAGTTTTGCTAAAATAATTGGGGTTATTAAGTAAAGTTGTGCTCATCATTAATGGCAAATAAAATATGTTTTTGGTAATTTGTATTCAAATTTTGTAAAGTTTTCAGTTCTATAGTACTGAATCGTGTGTGTGACTTTTGTGTATGTTAAGTAGAAATAGAAAATCAACCTTTGTCATTTTCCGAATTCCAGTGTGAGTTATGTGTGTTGAAATCCAAGTGGCAGTCCCTAACCTGGTTACTCGGATTTATATTATTCACATACCGTGCTTTCGTATAAAGACTAATTTAAGGATGTTCTGCCAATTTTTGCTTTAAAATGATTGTCATCAAAAGGGCGTGGTGTCCCCTGGCGGTAACCAAGTTTTATTGCAGGCATTAAATCTCGAGCCGTCGTCTCCTGAAAAGCCGTTTAAAATCTTTTTACGCAATATATTGGTCGAGCCCGTGGAGTGTCCAGATTAAATTATTTCAGAGAAAAAAACAAATTCACGAATCCATGACGATTCATACATCTTGTTGTTCGATTTATCTGAAAAGAAGTGGGAAATGAACGCCGCCATCTTGAAAAGCCGGTTTGCCAGTCATTTCAAGGGAGATACGTGTTTCAGATCGCCATTTTGAATGTGTCAATTGGAAGTGTAGATCTTTCTTTCTTTCTTGAGTCACTACGTATCATCAGATGGTTCCAGACAGTCCATTGTTGGATGCATTGTCTGGCATTCGGGGTGAGATCAGCTAGGTCCTCTTGGGTGCAAGATGTCGGGAGGAGTGGGCAGACAAGGAGATGTTGCATAGTCTGATCCTCTCCACACAGACAAGAGATGTCGCCAGTCTCATTAAACCCCCACTTCATCAGATTTGTTTTGCATCGGCCGACAGCAGTTCTCAGGCGGTTACGGCAAGACCAAAGTGGCCATGCTTCACTGGCACCAGATGGAAGAGATTCGCATGGGCTGGTAAAGGACACTGTGTGTGGGGCTTGGGTAAGATGTTCTGTCCACAGAGCGACACGCTGCTTTTCCGGATTGCTGTCCAGAGCCTCTACAGAGTGCAGGAAGCTATGCCTTGATTTTAACCTTTTGGTTGTTGGCTCATGATTATAGAATTGGTGGCGGGTGTCAGTTTCTTTTCTCAGCTTTTCTTTCTGGGATGCAACTGTCCTCCGGATGCTTGGTGGAGCAATCCCACTGAGTAGGTATAGGTCATCAACCTTTGTGGGCTTCAAGCAGCCAGTGACAGCACGGCATTCAGAGTTTAGCACTGTATCAACCCTGGTGGCATGGGCTGATCTGCACCAGACCGGTGATGCCTACTCCGCTGCAGAGAAGCATAAAGCCAACGCTGTTGTGCGTACTATCTTGGCATCAGCACCCCACTTTGTGTTGGTAAGCTTCCTGAGAATGCTGTTCCTTGATGCCACTTTAGCTTTGGTCTTTATGATGTGTTCCTTGTAGGTGAGAGACCTGTCAAGTTTCACCCCGCGATAGACTGGATATGAGGTGTGCTGCAGCCTCTTCCCGTACCAGCTAATCTGTAGCTTGTGATCGGCTTCCCTGTTTTTTAGATGAAACGCACACATTTGTGTTTTGTCCGGGTTTGCCCTTAGGTGGTTGATGGAATAGTAAGGGATGAGCAGGTCCAATGCATTCGAAAGGGAGACTTCAACTGCTTCAAAGGTACTCTTCTGGGAGGCAATACACAAATCATCCGCATAGAGGAAACGTCTTGTGTCTGCTTGGGTAGGTTGATCATTCGTGTAGATGTTGAACAACAGGGGGGGGCGAGCCCACTAGCTTGAGGGAGTCCATTCTTCTGTGTCCTCCATCTACTCCGACTACCATTGAGGTCTACAAAGAATCTGCGACTTGATAGCATATTGCAGATCAGCTGGGTGAGCCTGACATCTGACGTCATCTCATACAGTTTCCTGGTTAGTATGCGGTGGTTGACTGTGTCATACGCTGCAGATAGATCAACGAATGCAGTACCTGTGATTTTCTTCTTCTCAAAACCATCCTCGATGAACTGGGTTAGATTCAGCAATTGGTCTGTGCATGACTTCGCAGGTCTGAAGGCTGCTTGCTCTGGAATAAGGAAGTCATCAACGAAGGGAGCTATGCGATTCATGAGGAGACGTTCAAACAGCTTGTACATGTGGCAGAGCAACGATATTGGTCTGCAGCTCTTTGGGATGGAAGGATTTTTTCCAGGTTTCAGTAGGGAAATGACTCTTGATTTTATCCACATCTTTGGGATCTTGTTGGAGGCGACACATTCATTCATCAGACTGACAAGCCATCTGCGTGTGCCTGATCCAAAGTGCTTGATCTGCTCCACAAGGACATCATCAAAACCCGCAGCTTTGTTGTTCTTCATGGACTTCATTGCAGATTCTAGTTCGTCCATGGTGAAAGGCCTTGTGAGACCTGGAGAGTCATCTGAGAGCGCATCAGACACTTGAGGAAGTTTGGCCCTTTGAGTACGTTGTTGAGGATTACCCCGACTATTCAACAGGAGTTGGTGGGCAACCTGGTCAGCGGTGACTTGCGGCCTTGGTTGTGACTTGGTGTTGTCGTTTCCCAGGATACGAATAGTCTTCCAGGCTTTCCTACTACTATGGGTCATATCGGTTGATTCAATTAGCTCTTGCCACTTCTTCCGTCTTTCTTCTGTGATGGAATTTGCTAGTGTTTCACTAGTGTTTCTGCTTGGCTCTCGACGAAGGCGGTCGCTTTTTTGCTCAGCTCCTGTCCTCCTGTCTTCCTCCCCCTCCCCTTGCTCACCTCTCTGTCTACGTACGGTCTCTATCCTAGCCTCCTGTTGTATTTTCATCCTAAAAACAAACCATGGAATTGGTTGGCTGGTCTCTTGATGCCATTGTCAAAACTTTCTCGACGAGAAGTGTAGGCAGTGGGGAGCCTACTTGCCCCTCGGGGACTTTTGCTGCTGGGTACACCCTAGATCCGTGGAAGAGGAGAATGGTGTGCCTGTCAAATCTGTCCGTTGAGGATGTGGAAGACATCTACATTATCGGCCTTCTGATAACAGGTATGCTGCTCTTTGGTGTTAGCAGTTTCCTGTTCTATCGAAAAATTCAACCGACGGGAGCGGCTCTATTGGAAGTGAAGAAGCTGCCGGTCATTTTGGATGGCTCAGCGCGAATGTCCAACACTCAGACTCAGTCTGTGCTCAACCGCAGAATTGATGCGGTTTTGGAGCGTCAAGATGGTCAACAACTTGGAGAAACCTGGAATCCGTGCTTTAAATTGAAATCGTGGATTTGGCTGATCGATGCCATTTGGAGACTCAAACCACAAACTCTCAAGGCTGTCTTCAACTGATAAGCAGCCTGCCCAAAACATCTGCTATCTGGACCTCTCCCCTGGATGGAAGTACGCATGGAAGCTAGTGCCCCACCATCACCCCCCTCCTTCTCGGCCATGGACTGATAAGCAAGGACTGTCTCCATGAGCAGACCTTGACGAAGCAGCTGTGACCCGACCATGCACACACGAACAGACAATAACACACGCACACACACCCTTGGAATCACCACCTTTATTGTTCCTTTTTTCCCCCGTGACGTGACCTTGATCTGCGGAGGGCTCGTTTCGGACTGAGCAACTGGCGGACGGGCCGCGTTGCGCTCCCCCCCCCCCCCCCCCCTTTCTATCCATCCCCTCATTACATGTTATGTGTCGTGACTTGTTGTAACTGTCATATGCGCTTACATGTGCTTAGGTATTTTTTTTCTCCTAGACTCTAATTATCCTCAGAATGAGTATTGTTCGGGCGTGATTTTTTTTACCTCTCCCTCCCTAGTGGTATCTTTTCTAAACTAAGATCTCGGGGCACTTTACATAGCGAGTACCGACAGGCCCTTTGCACTGTATCCCATGTCCGTCTTTGTTTTCATATTCTTGTGCAGAGCGTGCCTGTTAAGTGATGTCTCGGTGCACGGAAACGTGTAATGACAATAAAGCGATTCAACATTCAACATTCAACATTGATGGTGTCAACACTAAAGGGGTCGTTATCAAAATGCAAGATGTATTCATCATATAACACCTTGGAGTCGTCTGTCAGGCCTTGGATATAATTCGTACGGCAACCACACGGGATGTTGCAACGTGAGGACGACTTGACTGATTCTATAAAGGCATCATAGTTACTTGGAGTGGCTGGAAGATCCACAATGGCAGAGTCCAGGTCTTCGGCAAAGCCTTCCCAGTTGGCTTTCTTCAGATTGAAACGTCTCCTAAAAGGGACAGTGCGAGGAGAAATGACTGCATTGATCTTGAGACCTATTAGACGATGTTGGGTGTGTGGAGTTGGGTCCAGAACAATCTTCTCGCACTGATATGCAATGGCATCTGATGCAAAAATCAGATCTGGATTGTACCCCCTTCTCCATCGGGAGTTGTTGAAAGAAGGAGGGAGCTTAGCATCGTGGATGAGAGACAGTTGATTGGATTCTGCCCAGTTCTCAACCAGCTCACCATCTTTGTTACTTTCAGCATAACCCTAGTTGACTGTTAAAATCTCCCATAACCACGTTGATGCCATCATCGGTGGGATCAGGGGGAATGTCAAAAATGATGGAGGGTGGTTTATATACTGAAGTGACAGAGATTCCCTCTGTGCAGATGGTAATTACTTCAATGTCGTCTTTGTCAGACATTGATACCTTGTCTGCATGCCAACCTCTGCGGAAAAAAACTGCACTCCCATACTGGTCATGCGGCCTCTCAGCGATGAGGGCCATACCAGAGATATGAGGATGGACGCGTGAAGGTCCACGATGTGTCTCTTGGAGGCAGAGGATGTCGCAGTTCGTCTTGAAACATAAGTCCGCCAGGAGATCTTGTTTGGCGCCAGTGAGTCCTTCGATGTTCGATGATATCACACACAAGGCTGGTCCAGGCAAGGACCCATGCTTACAACCTTGGGCACCACCGAAAGATCTGAGGCCTTGTTGGGTCATATTAACAATGAATAGAAAAACTGTTGTTGATTGCGTAGTGTAGTTGAAGGATTCGCAAGTGCAAAAATACCTGTCAGGGACCGCGACGTGAACGCTCCTTCAATGGCCCCTGGAAGTGTAGATGATGTGAGATTACACTTCCGGGTCACTTCCGGGTTGAGTGAATGCTGGCGCGTCTGCCTGCCGCTGCTCACCCGCAATTATTCTTTTTTAGCGTTTTTTTAAAGCGTTTTTTTAACGGTTTACTGTCGTTTTTATGGTTTACTCTCATCATGGGAGAAACCCTACACTCCTGTCGCAATTCGTAGTGGTTTTGGACCGTCGGTCGTCGCACGGTTGGCCTCGGTCGAGCTGTCGCGGCGTCCTGCCTGTTCGGCTGTCAGACGGGGCCCCGTGCCTTCTCCACCCCTCTGCGCCCCGTGGTGGGGGTCGACGTAGCCTGTGTCTGGGCTATGCTGTGACCGTCCTGTCGCTCCTCCGTCTGCCCGTGGGGAGACTGCTGCAGTGCTCGGTGGCGGGGCTTCTTGGGTTCCCTTCCGGTGGTCGGGCTCCCCGCCTGCGCTGCACCGCTTCCCGGACGCCGTTCTTCGTCCTTCCCGGAGGTGCATCCGCCACGGATCTCATCGGGGCTTCCACCTCGATGGCTCCAGGGGCATCACCTCCTTTTGGTCGTCCTCCTGCTGGCCACGCAGAGACAACGGCAGAAACGACGGCCGATCCGCGGATCACGGCGTGTTGGCCGGCCTGGCTGGGTCGGCTAGTGCTCCTTGCGATGGCGATGTTGCCGGCGTCAACTTTTTAAAATCGCTATTTAAATCGCATATTCAGTTTAAATGCATTTCTCCTTTGATTATTTATAATTTTATGTGTGTTTTTATTGTTCTTGTTTTGATTGTAAAGTGTCCTTGAGTGTTTTGAAAGGCGCTTTTAAATGAAATGTATTATTATTATTATTATTAGAATAGAGCCGGCCAATCACTGTTTTGAGAACACAGTTCATCATTTCTAGGCGGCACGAGTTAGCACACCGGCCTGTGTGGAGTTCGCATGTTCTCCCGTGCCTGCGTGATACTCCGGTTTCTTCCCACGTTCACAAAAAAATGCACGGCAATTTGATGGAAAACAAGAAATTGTCCGTAGGTTCAGGGTAGACCCCGCCTTCTGCCGAAAGAGAATTGGGATAGAGTCCAGCACATTGGTGACGTTTGTGAGGATAATTGGATTGGAAAATGGATGGATGGATGAATTTATCTTAGTTGTGAAAATATATTGTGTGCACGTGGTGTTTCAGTTACTCTGGAATTATCAACGGTTTGACGTCGTTGCGCTGGAAAGTCCTTAATAATGGTTTGCAAAAAACAGATGCGTGTTTCTCCGTGCTTGAGATATGATCCGCGCCCTCTAAAATCCTGTGAACAAATTCTCGCCTGCTCACTCACCTGTCGAGGTTAACCAAGCGAGCAGCTGCCTGTACACACACGCTGAAATAAAATGTTAGCGTTGTGCTGTAGACACACAAACACGAGGCGGTGCCATTGCCTCGTGAATTGAAAGTGTGTTAGAAGCTCTGACTTGTGTGGTTGCATTTTGGTGTTCAAATTATTTGCATTGTTGTGATTCCAACACTTTTAAACTTCGGATCTTCCAACAATACCAAATTATTAATTCATCGTGTTTCTTGATTTTATTTGATTTTTAATTGTCTCATTAACATACCATGCATGTTTTTGAATGTGGGAGGAAACCGAAGTTCTTGGAGAAAACCCACACAGGCACAGACAGAACATGCAAACCTTACACAGGGAGGCCGGGGCCTGGAATCAAACCCTGCACTTTGGCACTGTGAGTCAAAGTGCTTACCAGTCAACCACTGTGCACCCTTGGACGGTCACTGGAAATATAATATATAGATGGAAGACAATGAGGACACGACTGCCGCTGTGTGTGTGTGTGTGCGTGTGTGTATCAGGGGTCACAAACGTGGTGGCCACGGGCACCAGGTAGCCCGTGAGGACCACACTAATAGCCCGCCAGTGCTAGGATTGTGATTTTAATTGAATTGAATTGAATTGAATACACTTTATTGTCATATGTGCTGTACGTGTGTGTAACATGCAGCACAGATGAAATTTCTTCCCCCTCAACTTAAAACAAGAGGAGCCGCTGCGGGTGTCCGCGCCGCCATCAAAAGAAAAGTTGACCAAAAAAATGACAAAATAATACAAGACAACACATGAAACACAGACAATTTCATTATGATTTAAAATGCAAACACTGGCAGTACTGTGAGACATCTTTAAGATGATGAGATCCTGAAAATTAAAATCATTAAGTATTAAAAATAACACATTCTAATATTATTAAATGTAAATTGTACAAATGTTATTTCAGATGTGTATCAACTTGGTCGCCATTCACACAATCAGGACGCATGAAGTTGCTCTCACTCTCAAAAAGGTTGGTGACCCCTGGTGTATATTCATTCATTCATTCATTTTCCGAACCGCTTTGTCCTCACTAGGGTCGCGGGGGGCGCTGGAGCCTATCCCAGCCGTCTTCGGGCAGTAGGCTGGGGACACCCTGAACCGGTTGCCAGCCAATCGCAGGGCACACAGAGACGAACAACCATCCGCACCACACTCACACCTAGGGACATTTTAGAGCAGGGGGGCCCATTACGTTGATCCTGATCTACCGGTAGATCTAGGACTTGTCCCAATTAGATCTGAAAGGTGTAGAGGAGAAAAAAAACACATTTGTGTGTCTTTGTACATGTTAGTAATATATTTTTTGTGTTAATGCACACTGCACCCTAATCATCCTATCAGTCTCATTTTCCCAAAGAAAGATTTTAAAAATAAAATAAAATAAAGCAGGTACATCTTTAACATATGGTGGCGCGTGACTACGAGCAGAGCTGTTGCGCTATATCTTTGATCGTCATTATTCTCATTCACAGTTTGCTTCGTGTACAATTCACCGAGGGCACGGGCAAAGAATAGGAATCTAGAGGGCTGAGGGAAGCACTTTAAAACGGTTCGGGTGAGCTACGATAGTCAACAGGCTGCAAAAGTGCATCGCTTGCTTGTGCATGCGTGTGCGTGTGTGTGTGTGTGTGTGTGTGTGTGTGTGTGTGTGTGCGTGCGCGCTAAGGGGCGATCCCGGGAGGTTGGTTGAACGAAAAGTAGATCTTTGGTCCAAAAAGTTTGGGCACCCCTGATTTACAGTGTTCAATCAGCCTGCCATGCATGTTTATTTTTGGAATGTGGGGGGTACCCGGAGAAAACCCACGCAGGCCCGGGGAGAACATGCAAACTCCACACAGGGAGGCCGGAGTTGGAATTGAACCCGGTACCTCTGCACTGTGAAGACGACGTGCTAACCACTGGACCCCAGGGCCGCCCCCTGGTGTGTGTGTGTGTGTGTGTGTGTGTGTGTGTGCGCGTGCGCGTGCGCGTGCGCGTGCTCGTGCGCGTGTGCGTGTGTGGATAGCTCAGTTGGTAAGGCACCAGTTTGGCATATGGGAGACTGGGGTTTGATTCCCCCTTGTAATGGTACTACTCAAGCAACCCGAGTCAGAGGGGTTACATGCAGAGAGTGGGCTGAATGGTTACTTCGAAACCCACAAAACCCACAGTCACGGTTGACCATGAAAATACTAGCTCAGTGTTCCAACATCCACAAAGGGCAATTGTTATCGCAACTTGAGATAGAGGAAGTACAACGCAGATTCCAGGCTGCCATATCACAAGAGGAGGTGAACCAGAGATTATTGCTGTTTGCAACACAACCTGTGAAAGTGTACGCTCTACATTACCTGCTCAGGGTAAATTGCTTGTGGCTTGACGGACGGTCGAGTAAACGAATGTTTCCTGGAATGCTATACCTGTTATCTTGCTAAAAATCTTCCACAAACTGGACCGCTAATTAGAGTGAAAGTTAGTTCCATAGTGCTCACGATGGGCATCGAGGACTTCGAAGCGTCCCGTGGCTGGCTTAAAAAGTCAGCTGAGCAAAGCTGTCTTGCGTGGTGATCGAGGGGAGGTCAAGTTAAAGACAGTGAGTGAGTGGAAAGAAAAGCTAGGTCTCTTACTGGTCTCATTTCGTAGCAAATAGTCCATTTAAACTATATTTTGTTCATATACCCGTACTGTATCCTGCAGTTTTTGTGTTATAAACAGTTTTTGGGCAATGTATTGTTGCACTTTGTTGCTTGTGTTGTCACACATGTATGTTATTAACATACTTGAATGTTCATACAGGACATACAGTGAAACTCCTATACAACGAAACCGACATGGGCGAAAATACCCCCCCGTGTGAAAAAATGTTCATGCATGAAAGCCATTCACACTTTTCTGCTCCCCTTACAATGAAAAATCCCCCTATTCCGTTATACGAAATCTTTTTCTCTGCTCTTGCCTCGCGACGAGATTCACTACAAGGAAAACAAGCCTTCCGCAAAAGTCTAATCCAACCTCAGCCAACAGTGATCTCTGCTGCTTCACTCCGAAACTGCAACAGCAACCACCACACTGGTTTACACATGCGCCGTAGTCCAGGAAGTATTTCGTTCCATTGCTAAAATGGCTACAAAACGGACATTTGGATGCCAAGCAGTGAAGACGCTGGAAGAGAGGGTAAAAGTGATCAAAATGAAAGACGGAGGAAGCAAAATAAAAGACATTATCCAAGAAATCGATGTAAGTGAAAGTGAATGCTGATCGTAAATTTCACAATTTATTTCTGTTTTTTTCTCTTTGTGCACAACTGTACATTGGCTATGTGTGTGTGTGTGTGTGTGTGTATGTTTACATCTGAGATAAAATTTGCTACAGTGAAAAACCCCCTGTTGTGAAATATTTCTTGCTGCAAACATGATTTAGTTGTAGAGGAGCTTGACTGCATACCGTAGTTGTTTCCCACAGAAGGAAATTCAGTCAAAAGGAAAGTTTGGACTCTGCAAATATGATTCCTTACTAGAAAATACTTACTGTATCGCTCAACTTCTACTGGTCAGATCACAACCCATCTGCAGCAATGCACTGGCTGAAATGGGTGATCAACAACACTCTGGTCCAAAAACAATCAAACCACCTATACGTGAAAATAGAAGATCTCATTGATTAAACATTTTTCATAAAATGAGACGAAGATGATAAGAATCAGTCAAGAATTAAGGATTTTTGCCACTTTATGTCATCATCATCAGCCCAATGTCATGTTTCGGTTTGTGACCAACAGGTGGCACTGTGGGGATTTTGCCTGCAGCTGCACACCTGTTGGTCGTTAGGCAATTAGGACTTTAAAAGGACTCCCGGCCCGAGCACTCATTGTCGGGTCATTGTTTGCTTGTTAGCAGCTGTCAGGTTTGTGTGTCATGTTTGTTTCGTTTAGTGATAGTGTTTGCTTCAGTCTTGGTTTTGTTTGATACTTTGGATTTGTTTTGGTTGTTAGCACTTTGTCTGTTTAGGATTCAGTTTTCTCTGTTTTATTAAATACAATTTGTCAAGTTCACCCTGCTCCTCCCTCCTGCCTGCTTTATGGGGTCCACCACCTCCTCGCTACGTGACAGAATGACCCGACCACCTGGACCCCGCAGGTACTAAGGACTGGTCCCTATTCCACCATGTGCCTGGCGGAGCACGTCTGCGGCCGACACCCTTTTCCCCTTCAGGCAGCGCTGGTGATGCGGCTGTCCTGTTTTTGTCTCGTCAAGCCGCGTCTACGGTGGGCCGAGCCCCGTCCACGTTGAGCCGAGGCTCGTCACGTGTCTGTTCGAGCTGAGTCACATTCACGTCGATGATGAGCTATACCACGTCCACGCCCACGTCAGGCCGAGCCCCTGTTCACGACCGGCTGTCCCATGTCCCCCGCTACGTCGAGCTCCGCCCACGTCAGGCCAAGCCCAGCCAAAAGGTTTGCTGTCGCTTTTGTTCCTGTTCTCCGGCGAGGCAAGGGTTGCCGTCGCTTTTGTTCTTGTTCTCCGGCGAGGCAAGGGTTGCCGTCGCTTTTAGTTCCCATTTCCCGGCGAGGCAAGCCTTTTGGACAACTTTGGGACATCTGGGATCTGTCCCTTGAGGGAGGGGTAATGTCATGTTTTGGTTTGTGACCGACAGGTGGCACTGTGGGGATTTTGCCTGCAGCTGCACACCTGTTGGTCGTTAGGCAATTAGGACTTTAAAAGGACTCCCAGCCCGAGCACTCATTGTCGGGTCATTGTTTGCTTGTTAGCAGCTGTCAGGTTTGTTTGTCATGTTTGTTTCGGTCTTGGTTTTGTTTGATACTTTGGATTTGTTTTGGTTGTTAGCACTTTGTCTGTTTAGGATTCAGTTTTCGCTGTTTTATTAAATACAATTTGTCAAGTTTACCCTGCTCCTCCCTCCTGCCTGCTTTATGGGGTCCACCACCACCTCGCAAACGTGACACCCAAATTGACTTGAATTGTCCAGAAATCATCCACCCATCCATTTTCTGATCCACTTATCCTCACAAGGGTCGCGGGGGGTGCTGGAGCCTATCCCAGCCGTCTTCGGGCAGTAGGCGGGGCACACCCTGAACCGGTTGCCAGCCAATCGCAGGGCACACAGAGAGGAACAACCATCCACGCTCACACATAGGGACAATTTGGAGCGTTCCATTAACCTACCATGCATGTTTTTGGAATGTGGGAGGAAATCAGAGTACCCGGATAATGGCGAAAAACGGACTTAATATTATCATGTTTTAAAGTTTCATTTCAGTACATGCTTGATTGACCTCGAACGGTATGTTCTCACAACTTGTACACAATGGAGCACACAGAAAGAAGGGCCAACTTGAGCTGAATAAAGCCAAGTCCTCATTCACTGATAATGTCGGCAGGAAGGTTCAACTTTGGGAGGGCAGCATGATAAGCCATTGTTTGTAGCGAGAGATGTTTTGGCCTCTGAGGGGCGTATCGGTGGGCTGGGTTGAGAGGTGTGACATGTGAAGAAGGGAGTGTTTTTCTGATATATCACTTGTAATTTGCATACACAACCAATAAAAAGGCCGGCAGAGGTTGCAGGGGTGAGGTGACAGTGGGGAGCTCACACTGAGTGGCTTCATGGAGATCTGCACCTCCTGCCGGCAGAGAAAGTCAATCTGTTCCTGCGTCGAGTCTTTAACAGTCCGAGTGAAAATCTCTGACACCGGAGAAAACCTACGCAGGCCGGGGAGAACATGCAAACTCCACACAGGGAGGCCGGAGCCGGAATTGAACCCTGCACCGTGAGCGCTAACCACTCGACCACCGGGCCGCCCAAGAATAAATCCAAATGAAGAAATTCAGGATTGACAAGAATTAGAGCAAGTAGATTGTAATAACATTGGTCTTTCCTTCAGATTTCCAAATCATTACAACCATCATATGCCGCACGTTTCAAAAAATATTTGCATCTACTTCATTTAACTAATTCATTTCATAGTACTTTCATCGCGAAAAATAAAATCCATTTTTGTTTGTCACATGAGAACAAAAAGGAATTACTCACCTACACTACACATTCCAGGACAATAAACCTTTGACTTATCTCTGACAATATGTTCCAAGAATGGGAACATTTCATCAAAAAATGAAAAACAAGAAAATAATCCCAACAATTATGAGTACATAAGAGCAAACAAATGGAAAAAAAGAAAAATGTGTGTGCTATATATACAGTATCTATACACATAGTGTGTGTGTGTGTGTGTGTGTGAGAGAGAGAAGTTGCCGTCCAGCACCAATTCAATGTCGATTGTATTGCATTGTAACTGATTTATGTTGTGTTCAGTCACTGTTCATGATCTTAAGCACCAAACATTGGGCCCAAGAGTCACTTTTATTAATGAGTTCGGAATTGTAACATTTTAATGAAGCTTGTATTCCGTCTTCGTGACATTTTCCATGACTGCAGCCCTAAACCGGGTGTGTGTTCAGCAATAGACAGACCAATAGATAAGATTGAAGAAAATATATGACCCCGGAAAAATCATACGCGAGTACTTGTCAATGGCATGCGTGTTTTGGATGATGTTTAGGGTACGTAGACTCTTCTTCTTCTTCGTGGTGGTGGATTCACTGCTCACTGACAGGTGAACCACCATATGTTCTGTTTTTTCGGACACATCGTGCATTTCTTCCTGCTCCTCCTCCGGCACCATTGGCTCTTCGGTGTAGCCGGCAAGACTGTTGGTATCGGCCTCGCTATAGGTGCCATCTAACATTGCCATGGTTCTTGTCTGGGAAATACCACATGTGCAGGGCAGTGACTATCAGGAAAGAAAAAAAAAGCGCAATTATTTCATGAAAGAACAAAACAAATACATAAAACTACCTGTGATTATTTTTTGGGTCGAAAATACTTTTTGGAGAGGACCTCATCTTCTAAAAGTAGTATTTATTATAGCATAACTACTGTAATATAATGCAATTTGTTCTTTGAATTGCAATAAAAAAAATAAAAAAAGAAACATAGCATAACATCAAAAGTGTCATGGTTTTGTCCACTAGGTGTCATTGGAGGGCTTCTCCCCCAGAATCGCACCGATATCACATCATCAGCTCTCCCCTGCTTAAAAGGACTATCAAGCCGTCACTTGTTGTCGGATAATTCTGTCGTGCTCACGACTTTTTTTTTTTTTTAAACCTTCGACATTCTCGATCACAGTCTCGCATTTGTAATTTCTAGTTTTGCTCTTCGCTCCTTTCGTTGTTCATAGTGATATTCTCTGTGTTTTTTCGGTTTTTAGCTTTTCCTTGTGTTTTCACGACAAAAGATAATTTGTGTTAATATTCCCTTCTTGCCTTTGCAAGCACCTTTTGTTCGTCTTGCTATTATCCGGTTCCTTGGAACGAGCGTTTTACGTTGTACTTTTTACGGTTTTGTGTTTTGTTCTTTGATAAAAGTATTTTTGTAGTTGATCTTGTCTCAGTCTGCATTTGTGGGGACTGGTTCTGTTCCAGAT
This sequence comes from Hippocampus abdominalis, assembly GCA_018466805.1. Lineage (NCBI taxonomy): Eukaryota > Metazoa > Chordata > Actinopteri > Syngnathiformes > Syngnathidae > Hippocampus > Hippocampus abdominalis. The sequence goes on along the minus strand of CM031705.1, from coordinate 927,993 downwards.
ATTCCGGAACATCACAAAAAAAAAAAGCCTTAAGTGTGAAAAACAAAAGTTAAGACATCAGATATCCTCTCATTTATCCATCAAACAACACATACTAAATGTAGAGTGGTTCTACGAATGTTAGTCATTGGTGAAAAGGACACTTTGATTCGCTCCTCTTTCATCTATAGGGGTGTTCACATGGCACACATTTGCTCAGGTGCTGCACCGATGTATTTTGTTGCGATGTATTTTACACCGGAGCAAATTTTGTGGAGCGGTCACACGTACAAAGCCACTGAGCGTGTTAACTCCGGCGTAGCACCGGCGCAGCCCCACTTGTGGTCACACGGCAGTTTCTGCAGCGGTGCAAAACGATAGAAAACAAAGAGCTCTCGTGTTGGTTCTTTTTCAAACATACACAACTCATGCAACTGCTGTACAGGCACATCCTTCTCCTTCTCGGTCTCCGTGCCTTCTGCTCAAGAGGTGTTCAATGACCACCCCCGAAAACCTAAATCAATGATGACTTCAATGGCACTCAGAAAACCAAACATATAGTGCGCCAAACAGAAAATCAAGAGAGGCAATCTCAAAATAAATTCTATGGGGGAGTTGTGAACACACAACAGAGGAACAAATGACACAAACAACTCTGAGACAGTCCAGTCTCCTACAAAAGGAAAGATGATGTTTGGGGACTATCCCCCCCGTTCTAGTTGAGATGGTATAACCCAAGAGTGCCGCTGGCTACTGTTATTGCCAGTTGCCATTCTATCTATTCTAATAAAGCACCAGTCAAACGCCATCATGTGTTGTGTCGTTATTAGACAAACAGATGACAGTACAACAGAGCACAAACGCAACGCATTCTCGCCATACATAATCAACTCTTCTCATGCGTAGCGAGGCTACTCCCCCGCAAGCGAGCATTTGCTCCAGAGCAAATTTTTAACCCCGTAGAGTTCACACGCACCATTTTACATCGGTGCTGCCCCACAAACGAGCATTTGCTCTGGAGCAAATTTAACCCACCTCAGGGAGGTGGTTTAAATAAACCACCTCCCTGAGGTGGGTTAAATTTGCTTTGGAGTAAGCTGTTTTCAGGAGCTACACCAGTGTAACTTTGCACGTGTGACCGCTCCACTGGGGTAGCACCGGCGCAGCACCGGAGCAAATGTTGCCATGTGAACACCCCTTATAACTGCTTCAGATAACAAAGTGTATGCAGGAAAATGGTGAAGATTGCACGGTTGTCTGTGTCTAATGTGTTGTCTTGTATTATGTTGTCATTTTATGTTAACTTTTTTTTTATGGCGGCACGGGCACCCGCCGCACCTCTTGTATGTTGTCTTGTGAGGGAAGAAATTTCATCTGTGCTCTATGTTGGACATATAGCACATTCCACAATAAAGTTATACTTGATACTTGAACTCATGACAAAGACTACAAGTATGTTTGCCCTGTGCTGGGATGGGTTCTCCTTCTTGCTATCTTAGATGCAGATATGGGGTGGTCTGTCTTTGAAATCACCCCTATTATTTACTGGCCATCAGTTCAGGTTCTACCGGTCATTTTAGAATTGTCTGTGACAGACTTAAACTCAACATGGGCAATTGTTGCTGACAATCGGTGTACTGATTGTCAGAAGTTATTTTGTCCAACCTGTGAGCTGTCTGTTAAAAAAAGGCTGGAAACCAAATAACAGTTCCACATCTCCATGAGAACCAGACCAAAAGACATAGGTATTTAATGTTTGTCAATAACCAAAACATGCTGTAAAATGTTGGCTAAATAAAGCTGTTTCAATATCTGCTCGTTATCCACGATGTTGGCACGAGAGAGTGGGGGATTTCTCCTTTCATTTGCGAGGATGTTTAAGACATGATACTTTCACATCGTGCCAAACAAACCGGGTGAGACAAAGCAACCTGGGATCGTGCGCGCTCTCTCATTTTCCGTTCTCGACGGTCCTGGGCAGTGGACAGGTAGTTGACTGCAGCATACTCCAACACAGATAAGAAGACGAAGACAAAGCTGACCCAGAGGTAAATGTCCACTGCCTTGATGTAAGATACTCGAGGCATAGATGCATTCACACCAGTGATGATGGTGGACATGGTTAGCACAGTTGTGATGCCTAGACACAAGATACAGAACATTACATTACACCTCACGTTTTGAAACCCCACATCTCATGTTCATTCATTCATTGATTCATTCCTGAATAAATAAAGCAGATTCTTTTTCATGTTAATGTAATTTAATATTATTGGATGGAATGCTAGACACTGTAAAATTATGCAGTTTGCATTCCACTGAAACAGTGGTTCTTAAACTATGAAACATTAGTACAGTGGTTCTTAACCACGGTTCGATCGAACACCAGGGGTTCGGTGAATCGGTCTCAGGGGTTCGACGGAGCCTCTGCCATGGAATTTAAGACACACCCGACTCAATATGTCATTTAGTTATGACACGCCCGCTTGGCCATCGCTGGCTGCAGATGATCACATTACATTGCTTGTCCAATCAGTACTGCGGGAAATTTAGTTCGATCAGTAGTCGACGGATGACTGATGAACATGAACAACATGGATTCACATGCATCACAGAACATGATGGGACTCAGCGTCCTATCTGCATGATTTGTCAGGGCAAGTTGAGTAACACTCATCTTGCACCGGCAAAACTGAAGGAACACTTCTTGAATCATATTTTTATTTTTCACTAAGGGTTCGGTGGATGTGCATATGAACTGGTTGGGTTCGGTACCTCTAACAGGGTTAAGAACCACTGCATTAGTACTTAAAAATGATTTAATCAGAAAGTATTGCAAGTAAAAATTATATGATTAAAAACAAGATTTTTAAAATGCATTTAAACAGCCTGGATAGCACAGCGACAGGCAAAAACCTTCACTTTGTCCAAAACTTCCAGTGCCTGCTTTTTGAGAAAGAAGCACACAAGAGGTGGTTTGAAAAGAAAGCTGAAAGCTTTGGCAAAAAAGGTACATAGAGTTGTTCCCTGAGTATGTGGGGTTTACTGGAACTTTGTATTTTATTGTCAGCCAGTCAACAAATATTACAGACAACCAGCAGCATTTAAAAAAAAAAAATCAGCGATGCATTTGAATAAATGAAAAAGCACATTTGAACTGACACAGCTAAACAAAGTACAGTATATTGATTAGCAGCGACGGAGTTGGGCCATTGTCCGGACTCTCAACCCAAAGCCACTAATCGTCAAAGGATAGTTGAGCCATGCGTCTTCATATAATTGCCAGTGTAGGAGAATTAACAACATCAATACTAAAATTGTTTCATAAAAGATACTACCCCCATTGCTCAAAGAATATTTCTTGAGATCCAATTTAGAATGTTGACCTTAACCTTCAATCTGACAATGCATACTCAAATAACGAATGAAAATTCATATAATTTTCATTTACGATGAATAAAAGCTGTTCATAATCTTGTACACCATCATCAAGTCAAACACAACATGATAATGCCTTTGGGACTGAGATGAAGTTTGGCTCAATGGGAGTCCAAGGAGAAGCCTGGTAGTCAATGTGTGAATACATTTTGGACTCTCTCAATTAAGTCTATACAGTCAAACCTCGGTTTTCGAACATCCCGGTTCTCGTCCAATTCGGTTTTCAACCAAAAATGTCAAGTTTTTTATGCCTCGGATGACGAACAAATTTCGGTTCTCGAACAAACTGAGCGCACTTGAATGCACCATTTGACTCCTCTCGCCTTCCTTACACGAGGAAGTGACGCTTCCTCGGGTAGATGAGGAAGTGACCCTTCCTCGTGTTGCTTTCCATTGTGAGCAGACGGGTTCAGTAAACATTTTTATTTTAAAAAGAGGGTGGTTTCGGGTTTTCGAACTATTTCGGTTTTCGAACAGCCTTCTGGAACGAATTATGGACGAAAACCGAGGTTTGACTGTATCTTGTTTTAAATGAAAGAACCAGACTTTGGCAAAGAAACATCGCTTGTTGTTGGAGCGGAAGGACTTTGTTGGTGCACACAGAAACTGATGTATGATTTTACAGTGTCTGTGTATTCATCCAGGCTGCCAGTTGAAGTTTCAAAGATGTCCCAGTCGGTGCAGTCCAAGGATTCTTGTAGTGACAGCTTTGTTTCATCGGTCCATCTCTTCACAGTCTTGACAACAGTTTTAAACATTTGAGTCTGTGTCTGTATGTAGGGATTAAGTTTATTTAACAGTGGTCAGAAAAGCCAAGCGCTGCGTGGGCAACAGATTGGTACACATCTTTAGGTGTCATGTAGCAAGTGTCATGTAGCAATGGTCCAGAATGTTGCCTTCACCCAAATTTCGTTTTATGCTCCACAATGACAATAAAGGCGATTCTGTGCTGCTTATGTCCGGGATTTTGCTGCTGTAGACTAAATTTCCCCAGTGTGGGACAAATAAAGGGTATCTTATCTTGTCTCATCTTATTAAAATCACCCAAAATGACAAAGGGTGACTATGGATAATTTCGCTTGAGTTGTTTACTTGTTCAGCTAGCGTTTGCTTGCGGTGGGATGTAACACAAGTATAAAGGAGGAGAACTCATGTGGTGAGTAGAATGTCTTACAGTTTAGAAACAGCGACTCCAAGTCCGGGCTGAAGTGTGCGTTGAGCTAAAGAGATTTTGGGTCTCTTTATAATCACCAAAAGAGGTGTGTGCGTGCTCGCGTCGCTTCCTCGTGTAGCAACGCTACCTCGTGTAGCTTCGCGAGGTAGCGAAGCCGAAAGGAGGTAGCAAAGCCGAGAGGAGTGAAGTGACGCTCCCTCCTGTCAACGCGCTCCCTCGTTTCGCGTCGCTACACAGGAAGCGACCATTGTGAGCAGACGTTTTTGTATTGTTCAATAAAAAAAAGCAGACGTGTTTGGTGAGACGCTTCTGTTAGCGTGAGTGAAATCCCCCTCTTTTCATAATGGTTTGCCCTGGCAGCACGGGGGAGGGGGTGGGGGGCGTGCGTTTGATTACGGCCGGCATTTTTCAATGCAGCGGCACATAATGAACACTCATTATTATGCAATAATCGTACAGAAACAGCTTGTGAGCAGACGAGTTTGTATTGTTCGATTAAGAATGTTTTTTTTAAAAAGCGGACGTGTTTGGTGAGAACTACGTAATATTGGACTGTTATTTTTGCAACGTGTATCAGCCCCTAGCGGCCCGGTAGTCCAGTGGTTAGCACGTCGGCTTCACAGTGCAGAGGTACCGGGTTCGATTCCAGCTCCGGCCTCCCTGTGTGGAGTTTGCATGTTCTCCCCGGGCCTGCGTGGGTTTTCTCCGGGTGCTCCGGTTTCCTCCCACATTCCAAAGACATGCATGGCAGGCTGATTGAAGACTCCAAATTGTCCCTAGGTGTGAGTGTGGGCGTGGATGGTTGTTCGTCTCTGTGTGCCCTGCGATTGGCTGGCAACTGATTCAGGGTGTCCCCCGCCTACTGCCCGAAGACGGCTGGGATAGGCTCCAGCACCCCCCGCGACCCTAGTGAGGATCAAGCGGTTCGGAAAATGGATGGATGGATATCAGCCCCTAATCATGGCACCAAAGAAAGCAAGTGGAAGTGGTGAACCTGGTGAAGAAAAGAGGAAAATAGGGCGCAAAACTATAGAATTTAAGAAAGATTTAATCGCAAAATATGAGTCAGGTGTGCGTGTGTCTGTGTTGGCGAAGGAGTTCGGGATGCCGAAATGCCCTGCCTACTGCCTGCTGACAGCTGGGAGAGGCGCACACCCCATGACAGATAGAGAGAGAGATGCGCCTTCAATTTTTATGTTACTATGTTAATGTTAAAATTGGTAATCTCCCATTACATTTGTACAGTTTATGGTGTGAAATTGTAAAAAAAAAAAAGTGGTTTAAAAAAGTTTTTTTCTTGACTTGAAACGGATTAAAACATTTTACATTGATTTCAATGGGAAACATGGTTTCGGTTTCTGAACAATTCGGTTTCCGAACAGTCTTCTGGAACGGATTAAGTACGAAAACCGAGGTTTGACTGTATTTGAATAGAAAAAGAAAAGAGAAACATACAGTTGAAGGAGAGAGAGAGCGTGCCCGTCCGACCTCGAGCGTGGTGCCGTCTCAACTCCACTAGCTTAGCTGTTGAAAGAGATCAAAGCTCTTTGATATGTCACGTCCGTTGCGTCAGCACTGATTGGTTGAGGCCAAAAGAGGTGTGTGCGTGCTCGCGTCGCTACAGAGCTTCGTGACATCAGTGCACCATTCTTCGTTGATATACTGTAGAAGCATATTCCACCACCTTTTGATTTCGCGATCGGCACGGAGGAGGTGGAAGCCGGGTAGGTGCAGAATGGTGGCGGTCGTTGAACCAGGTTTCGGTGATGCAGAGCGTGGCAGAACGTGTAAGGTTTTGTTGGTCCTTGTGAGAAGAAGAAGTTCATCCATCTTGTTTGACAGAGAACGTAGATTGGCAAGCTGGATCGTTGAGAGTGGGGATGGAAATCCACCTTTGCCTCGCGCGCCGGCTCGCTTCCTCCTCTCCCGGTCGTGTTTCCATGCTCCGTACAGTGCACCCGCCCCACTAGCTATTAACTCTGACACACAAACCTTGTGGGTTTGCGTGTGTTGGTGGAAAAATATCAGAGCGTAGCAGTGGCGGATGCTGGTCTGTCAAGGAGGGGAAGCTCAATTTCGGCCAATATCATAAAATATGTCAATTTATTTAAATGTGAATTCTATTCTCCGTCCCTTTGCAAGAAAATGATCTGTGACCCTGTCATACCAATTAGGCGTCTTTTCCAGGGACTTAACTAGTGTCCTCTCTATGGCCAGCAGAGCTAGGCTGCTTAAACGGCCTTGACCCATGGTGTTGCGGGTGTAAGACTTGAGCCGCTTTGAACAGGAGAAGCTCCTCTCTATACCTGCAGATGTAGCTCCAATCGTTGCCACTAATGATAGCAGTTTGTAGACCTGAGGCATTGCACTGTCTAACTCCATATCTTTCAGAAACAACAAGAAATCACACAGCTTTCCCTTGTTGCCCTGCAAGTCCTGGTTTGAGTATAGGACTTGAAGTTCAGACCTCAGTCTTCCTGAATCAAAGAACTGGCCAAAACCTTTCAGGACATTCTGAAATGCCTCCTCTGGAAACACTTCTCATCTCATCAAACTTCCCTGGGTTGACTAATTCCAAGAAGCGCAGACGTTCCAAATCTGCAAAGCGCTGAGGTATCTGCTCTGTGAGATTGTGTAGGATGGTCATTACAGATTCCTGTAGCGCTCCTTGGGATCCTGTGGTTGTGACTTACGGCGTTTTCTCATGGGCTGAGTTTGTGGGTCTGATGTGAGATCTGCTGCTTTGGCATAAACAGCTTGAAAAGCCCCCTCTGACCTCTTCTCTTTTACAAAAGCAAGAAGAGACTCAATTCTTTTCTTGCAGTAGAGAACATCCATGGCTCTCTGCTGGACAATGTCAAATACCACATCAGTCTCACAAACTCAAAATCCTCCAGTTTCATCAGAAATCCTTTGGCACAGTCTAATGTGTCATCATCCATGGACCTATCTGCAATGATCATCTCAAAGGTTTGCAGGAGGGCATCATAATTGTTTGCCACAGTGCTCACTATCCGTGATGTGAAATTCCATCGAGTAGGAGCATTTCTGGGCAACCTTGAGCAGCCTGCAGACTCAAGAAAAGACATCCTTTTGGTGGACTTTGAGAAAAATGTGGCAAATCCCGAGAGTGATACAAAAAATATTCTGCACTCAGATAAGCATTTAGCCCCCTGAGACAGAACCAGATTCAGTCTGTGTGCATAGCAATGCACAAACAATGCACTGGGGGCAATTGTTTTAACTTTGGCCTGCAAACCATTGAGAGCTGAAGCCATGACAGCAGCCCCATCATAGGTTTGCGCCACAAGTTTCTCCCTGAAATTGTACTTCTGCATGTTCTCATTCAAGATTTCAAAAACAGACTGAGCATCTCTTCCCCCAGGAACATTAAATAATCCAAAAAAGCGCTCCTGAATTTTACCTGCCCTATCCACATAGCGAACAATGACCGAGAGTTGAGCATGGCAAGCTCTATCAGTTGTTTCATCCACCTGCCATGCAAAGAAGGGAGCAGCCTGAATTTCATCCTTTATCTCATCAGAAACAGTGGCGGAAAGAGCATAGATCAAATCATTTTGAATTGCATGGGACATGCCAGAAAACACAGTTGATGACCGGAATTGTGTGGCCAGGCCAGAGTCATATTTAGCTAATATTTCTGTAAACTCCCTGTAATTCCCCTTGTTGGATGATTCATCACTCTCATCATGCCCCCTAAAAGACAGCTCCTGACGGCCAAGCAAGGAAGTCACATCAATAAGGCGGTTTAGGAAAGCTCTGTTCTGTTTGACAGTTTCATTATGTTTTTCCAATTGAATGAGAGCACCTTCATTAATTAATTAATAATAATAATAATAATAATACATTTTATTTACAAGCGCCTTTCAAGACACCCAAGGACACTTTACAATCAGACAAAACAACAAAACACCAAACGGGTTGAGCAGCGGCAGCCAGACGCGCCAGCGTTCACTCAGCCCGGAAGTCGGAAGAAACCACAAGAGAGGGGAAGGGGGAGAAAAAACAAACAAACTTGAACTATCCTCAATTTGAGGATAGTTTAAGTTAGGCAAAAAAACTCCAGCAAAAAAGCATATGACAATGAAGGCGGTGATACAAGGGAGTGTATGCGAATGTTTAATTGTCTGTTTGTGTTTGTGTGTTAAATCACAGCTGCTACGTCAAGGTCTGCTCATGGAGACAGTCCTGGCTTATCAGTCTATGGCCGAGAAGGAGGGGGTGATGGGAGGGCACTAGCTTCCATGCGTACTTCCATCGAGGGGAGAGGTCGAGATAGCAGATGTTTGGGCAGGCTGCTTATCGGTTGAAGACAGCCTTGAGAGTTTGTGGCTTGAGTCTCCAAATGGCGTCGATCAGCCAAATCCACGATTTCTTGCAATATTTGAGCACAAATTCCAGTTTCACCAAGTTGTTGTCATCTTGCAGCGGCGCTCAAAGCCGCAGCAGTTTTGAGTCTGAGTGTTGGACATCCGCACTTTACCATCCTTAGACCGGCAGCCTCTTCCAATAGAGCTGTTCCCGCCGGTTGAATTTTTCGATAGATCAGGAAACTGCTAACGCCAAACAGCAGCATACCTGTTATCAGAAGGCCGAAAATGTAGACTACTCCCACATCCTCAATGGACAGTGTTGACAGGCACACCATTCTCCACCTCCTCCAGGGATCTAGGGTGTACCCAGCAGCAAAAGTCCCAGAGGGGCAAGCAGGCTCCCCGCAGCCTGCTCTCCTCGTCGAGAAAATTTGTCGATGGCATCGAGAGACCAGCCAACTAATTCCATGTTTGTTTTTAGGTTGAAAATACGGCAGGAGGCTAGGAAAAGTTTAGACAAAGACAGCACATGGACTGAGTGGCGAGCAGGGAAGGGTGGGGGTGGGGTGGGAGACAGGAGCAGAAAGCAAAAGCGACCGCCTTCGTCGAGAGCCAAGCAAGAACTGATTACATTCTCAACCCTTAATTACATGCTCAACCCTTACTCTGCCAAGGCAACTTAACCTAGCACATGCACTCACGTGTTCGTTGCTTTTTTTCATGCCTTTTGTATGCCCTGTCAAAATTAGAGAGATCCTCAAAACCCACTTTTGACCAGACAACACATCCCTGAGATGGTTTCATCAAGAGGCATGGCCAACAGTACATTTTATTTGTTACAGCACTGCCCGTCAGCCAGCTCACTTTCTCATACCAGGATAACTCCCCACCGTTTGCACCAAATGAATCCGAGGAGTTGATCTGCCCTGCTGTTTGACTCTAAGTTTTTCCTCGTAACGAAGACTCTCAAATGGCTTCGCTAAAATCTGGTCCACAACATTCAAATTGTCTGCCATTATGTGCGGCTTGCTACTTTGGGAGCTCGCTAGCTGGGACTAGCGCGAGGCGAGTGTGAAGTTTGTCCAACGGCGAGTGCTGATTGACAGTGGAGGGGCTCAGCAGCACCCGCTGCTCGGTGAGGGCGGAAACTGTAGTGATATAAGTCAGTCTGCGAACACAAGCAACTACAAGAAAACCCACCAGAAATAAAAGATTAATTTGTCGCTAGTTGTTTACAACAAAGAGTGTCGCTAAGCTGATTAGGAGAAGTCTCCAGCTCAACTCAGAACAGAATGCGAATTGAAAAATTGCTCACACGGATGCCTACACTAAAAGGTCGGTGATTGGCTCATTTCGATGTCAATCAAACTGGCACACACTCTCAGACAGATCATCCAATCTAATGCAGAAAAGCCTGGCGTCCGGTACCCTCCCACTGCCATCCAGTCCCAGAGACGCCGGGCGTCCGTGGGCGGGACAAAAACCAGCTTGTATCCAATGACTCGCATTGGGACAACCTACCCTGAACTCTGGAGACGCTCGGCGTCCGGGCAGTAGACGCCCTGCGGACGCTCGGCGTCCACCGTTTAAAGCACAGCGAAGCTGCGCGAATGAATGAGAAGGGAGTCGCCTCGAAACCAGTAAGAAGAAGCTGATTCGGAACAAAAGTTGAGCACGTAGTAGCGCATATTTAGTCAATGACATGTACACACAATGAAATTTACATTCATATATTTGATCACTTATTCTTTGACATTTTAGGGGAAGCCGAGCTTCCCTTGCAGTCTGAGAGCAATCGCCACTGGAGCGTAGACTCCCTAACGCTGAGCAACTCTTCTCTCGAGTAAGTGGCGTAGGGGTTGCCAAAAAAGAACAAAAATTACAAAAGTAAAGACAATGCAGAAAGCGCGTAACCGAAGCACTCGTGCCAGCGCCATCTTTCATGTCGCCTTTCCCCCCCCCCCCTCCCCCCCCGAGTTTTAGAGGATTATAATCTGCTCATAAATTTGTTTACTGCTGAACAATTTTTATCTACCACTTCTGAAATGAACCCTCCTCATATTAATGACAAATCAATTACTCGATTTTAGATGAAGTTCATGCAAGACCAGTGTGCCACAAATCCCTTGCAGTGGGCACTTAATAGTGTCGCAGGTTCATAGGAGCACCCCCACCATCTCAAAAACAACTGCAAATTCCCAGAGATAAAGCAAATCACATTAGGATTCAGGAGTCTCCTTTATGAGGTCCCCTGCTAGCAGGCCATTGTTTTTGTTGTTGTTGGGTTTTTTTTCGGGCATGGTAAAAAAATACCGCTGCCCGCCACCAGACATGAGCGTGCATAACTAAGGAGTAACGAGAGGGCTAAGAGGTAGAACTGGTCATTCCCCCAAATTAAGTTGAAATTGAAAACACGACCACACACATATATTCCCTTTGACAAGCTACACACAAACTCGTAACCAGCTAGCTTGCAAGGTCTTAACCCTATGGAGGATTCCAACTCAAAAGGATGTGGCTTTTACCCAGGGAAACTCTTGCTGGCACAGCCCGGCGGTCAATCCAAAAGGACACCCATGACAGCATGACCATGAGTGTGGCAGGAAAATATGTCTGCAGCAGAAAGAAGAAGATGTGGCGTCTCAGCGTGAAGTTGATGTAGAGGCGATTGTACCAGCCTGAAAACACATACCATAACAGGTCAACAGTTTGTACAGGTAAGACAACATAGAAACTTATTCCTCAGTGTTCTACTACTATGTGTTGGTCCATGATTCACAGATGATTGTCTGTGTAGTCTCCCTTCCAAGCAGGCATTGATTGGAAAGAGGCTGATGTGTGGCATCAAAAGAAGAGCATTTCAGACATTTGAGGATATTACTAAAGGGGAAAAAAAACACAGATCCACACTACATGAATATATATGCATCCATGATCTGATCCGCTTATAGTCACGAGGGTCGCAGGCGTGCTGGAGCCTATCCCAGCTGTCTTAGAGCAGCAGGTGGGGGACACCCTGAATCGGTTGCCAGCCAATCGCATGGCACACAGAGATGAACGACCATCCGTGCTCACACTCACACATATGGACTATGAATTAAGAGTGTTCCATTAACCTGCCATGCATGTTTTTGGAATGTGGAAGGAAATTGGAGTACCCGGAGAAAACCCACGCAGGCACGAGCAGAACATGCAAAGTTCGGCCCTCGAGATTCCTATTCGTTGCCCGTGCCCTCGGTGAATGGTGGTTTGTTTTTTTTCTCCTCTACACCCTACGCGATCGACTTGGGACCAGTCCGCGATCTACCGGTCAATCGCGATCGACGTAACGGGCATCCCTGACCAGGTAGGGCGACCCGGTGTTCCAGTGGTTAGCACGTCGACCTCACATTGCAGAGATTTGATTCCAGCTCCGGCCTTCCTGTGTGGAGTTTGCATGTTATCCTCGTGCCTACGTGTGTTTTCTCTGGGTACTCCAGTTTCCTCGCACATTCCAAAAACATGCATGGTAGGCTGATTGAAGACTCTAAATCAGTGTTTTTCAAACGCCTCCGTAGAACACTGGTGTGAGATACTGTCAGGTGTGCCGTGGGAAATGTATCCAATTTGTATGCCTGTGCGGTCTATCGCCTGGCAGAGTAATCATGTAGTACTCTTCCATACCGGTTGATAGCAGTACAGTGAAACTCCTCTACAATGAAATAATGTTTGTAGCAATACATTTTTCACAACAGGGGTTTTTTTATTGTAGGAAATTTGATCTGAGATGTAAACACACACACACACACACACACACACACAAACACACACAATCGTATGTCTACTCTATTTTTATTCCAATAGTGCAGGGGTGGCCAAGCAGGGTGGCCAACCAGTCTGTTGTGAACAGACAAATATGCTCTCAATTATTTCCTGTTTTACTTTGAAGGACCCGTTCCAACTTCCGGTGTGTCCGCTATATATGCTGTGTGTGTGTTATGATACTTAAAAATAAATAAATAAAAAATAATAAAAGCAAGAGACGTGTCACGCATATTTTTCCTCCGTTAAATACATATCATTTATCCAGCCGCCTTGAGGGGTGACACACGGATATATTGCATAAGTAAGCCGCTGACAACAGGTTATGGGACCAGGAAAACCCCCAAGGACGGCTGAAGAAAGTTTGAAGCCGCTGAGAAGAGCGACGAACTGCGAACTCGGCGAAGAGGTTAGCGTAGCTTCGCTTTTAGCTGCTACCAGTGCTACCTCGGGGTACTACCCTAGGCTACCGTAGAAGCTATGGAGCGGCCAAGCCACGGGTCAAGCAGATGGTCACGTTTAACTTTTAACGGAGATGAGAAACAGTATGAGCTCTGGGAAACAAAATTATTGGCCTACTTGCGGCTACAGGGGCTCAAAGAGACTATTTTGAGTGAAAATCCGCAGTTTGATGACGTTGATGAAGAGGCAAGGAACAGAACGGGATGGCCTATGTAGAGCTGATACAGTTTTTAGACGACAAAAGTCTAGGCCTGGTCATTCGCGAAGCTGCAGATGATGGGAGAAAAGCCCTGAAGATGTTTCGAAAGTACTATGCAGGTAAAGGGAAACCTTGCATAATAAACCTGTATTCTGAACTGACAAGTCTGCAGATGGGAAGCAAGGAAAGCGTAACAGATTTTGTGATTAGGGCAGAGACTATCATCACGGCGCTAAGAAATGCAGAGAGTCATGAGTGATGATCTACTCATGGCAATGGTGTTAAAAGGACTTCCAGAATCCTTCAAACCTTTTGCAGTGCATGTGACACAGAGTGAAGAAAAGCTAAAAATTGCTGACTTTAAAACTAGACTGCGATCATATGAAGACACCGACAAACTCTGTGTAAAGTGTACGTGAAAGATAACAATCCAAGGGGCGACGACAAAAACAAAATGGCGGATATGGTGTGCTTTAAGTGTGGTGTAAAAGGGCACAAAGCAAGAGCATGCCAAAGAAGACAGTGGTACAGTTATTGCAAAAGTTCAACGCACAGAGATGCAAACTGCTGACGTCGACTGAAGAGTGAACAAGCTAGACAAGCTGCAGAGAGAGAGGGCAACAAGTCGTATGCTTTCTTGACCAAGGACCGGGAAGCGGACATCGTTCCAGGACGTGGTGTGAAGATGAAAGGCCTAATGGTGGACACGGGTGCTGCATCCCACATCATCACAGATGAGACGAAGTTCAAGAGCTTCGATGAGACCTTCAAGGCTGACACACTATGTTGAGCTAGCAGACGGAACCAAGTGCCAAGGCGTGGCGAAACCGCGGGGAGAAGCATAGGTGATCCTCATCGACAGCAAAGGATACCACCATACAGCAACATTGAGAAATACACTGTTCATCCCTTCATATCCACAGGACATTTTCTCTGTGATGGCTGCGATGGTAAGTGGAGCAACAGTGATTTTCAACGAAGGAAAGAACATGGTGAAAATGAGTGATGGTACTGTATTCCCAATCAATGTGCAGAACAATCTTTACTACCTATCTACTGCAGACGAGGGTAATGACAAGTGCAAAGGTTGTTTTGATTTGCAAACGTGGCACGAGATTCTCGGCAATTGCAATTACAGTGATGTGCAAAAGTTGACAAAAGTGGCTGATGGTATGGTAATCATAGGGAAATGTGAAAAACCTGTCTCACCATGTGAAGTGTGTATTCAAGGGAAGTTTGTGCAAACCAGAAATCGAGAGCCGGATGCAAGAGCAACAGAGGTGTTTGGCTTAGTGCATACAGATCTGGCAGGACCTATAGATCCCATTTCGATAGATGGACACAGATTTGCAGTGTCATTTATTGATGACTTCTGTTGGAAGGCACGCCATTTCATGGTACGAGTGATATTTACAATTAATAAAGTTAAATATGAAATCGACCTAAAAACTAGACTCGAATTCAGCCTGAGGATGCTTTGTCTAATTTGACCACTAGATGACGTCAGAACAAATTGTCTATTGAGAGCTCGCAACAGGTCCATTTACAGAACACAGAATATAAATTAAATATGGTTAAATCAAACATACCAAAATCAATGTTTTTAAAATATGCCTTAAACAAATGGTTAACAAAAAGTAATGCATAAGATGTGCTTTACAACTGGATCATACAGTTTTACAGGATTACTGTTAACTGTTGTTTTAGGATTATTACTTTTCTTTCTTCTTTTTGAATGTTGTAATGAAATAACAACATGGTATTATTCATTTAATTTAGAATAGGTGTGTGCTGTGATAACAAACGCTTTGAAACTGCTTTGTTTAAGCCTTATTGCCGGAGAACGTTATTTACTCTCAAATGATGTCTTCTGATGAAGGAACCAACCAAGAACAAAACCTGTTGATTACATGGGAGAAAATGAATCAATATGAATTGTGCATATATGATATCCTATATTTTAAGATGCACAGATGTGATTTTGATATGTGTTTTTAATCCAAGAAGGAGCATGATGTCTATCATACATTTGAGGGAATGGAAAGTACCTAAATACGTGGCAGGCTGCCAAGATGCAAGATGACCTTAGCCCTACATTCAGGGCTATAAAAGGAGTTGCGGAGAGAGACGCGGGGGGTAGTTCCGGGACGAAGAGTAGGGTTTTCGGAGGATTTTCGGGGCTCTCTCCCTCCGGGGAGGAGGCTTTTTCCTTCGACCCGTCGGAACCGCAAGCTCGACTCTCGACACCAGCGGCTCGGCTCCGACCAGGCACGAAGTATTTTTACCTTTTTTACAATTCTCTGTCTCAGACGAGAGGAATTGGACTCAGCATGGATCATCACATTTGTCTTTTTTCCAATTTTTATCCCAGGTAAAAGGACAACTAAGAGTAAGCTCAGACATTTGATTTTTATTAATTTTTATTTTTTCCTTTTAAAAGAGGAATTTTCCCCATGCTGTGAAAAATACCTTACGAGATTAGGATACCACAATACTACTATTTCGGTAAGAAAACTAATAACCTAATTATGCACTCGATAGAGCAACTAACAGAAGGATTTAAATTCTATTTAATATTCTGGTCTTTGAATTAGATCTGATTTCCGATTTTCAAAATACAGAAAACGGGTGTTAGGCATGACCACTCCAGGCTCATCAAGATAGACGATTATTTAATCGCATTTATTCATTTTATAACCTTTTTGTCTTATTCACTTTTTATTTCCATTTCAGTTGGTTTATCATCTAATTATTTGGATTTTAAGCTACATCATCACTTCAATGATTTTGTGATGTTCATGATCACGGTGAATTCCTTGCGAGTCGCGGTTTTACGGTTGATTAATGAGTATTATCAGAATGATTGTCTTTTTTATCTATTTTAATAAACCTTATAAAATTTATTAACGTCCACCTCAGTCATTTCATGATTTGAATCATGTACCACTCAACCTCCAATAATGAACGAAAAGGCGGCAAGCAAGCGTTAACATCGGGTCGCGTTAACCATCCTTGAACGCGTTACTTAAAATATTTTGCTCCGGCGTGACTAACGAACCCGAATGGTCCTCACAAGGACTATTGAACTTTACCTGAGTCGGTAACAATTGCAACAGAGGAAAAATGAGAAAGAGCTGCTGTAAAAACGAAACGTCCTTATTACTTCTCCAAATCTGGAACGGTTACTATTTGGGAATTTAATAAGGATTCAAACCAGGTTGGTTTTGTAAAATTAAAGGCAGTGAGAACTCAGGCGTATCTTTCTCAGCATCGGCTTCGCGGAACCCCCGCCTCCCCGCGACTCCGCGTTGGCGTGGGCGAGGAGGCTCACCGGGGGTCCGGACCCCTTGGTGGAGAGTCGATTCGGATTGTACCCGATTGTCAGAGATTTTTCTCGGACAAAGTTAAAGAAATGACTCGGCACACAGGAAAATTGTCTTCAATATCGACGGGAGCGGATCTCTGAGAGCGAACGACGGTTAGTTGCTCCGCGATCACACTCAGAGCTCCGCCCTCCATGAGTTCGACCTTTTATTGTGACATATGCAAAATACAAGAAATAACACTGCCCCCGACATTTGCATACCGCACCCCTGGTCCGGCCCCTCTGTAGTGATTGGTTACCTTGGTTTGAGCTTTGAACCACCGGTACATTGACACCTTAGCATTTGATCAACATTGAATCAACATGTTGCAGACTTTGCGGAGACAAATGTCGCCTGGGCGCGACGGGTGTTCTCAAATCGTCTTTTGATGTTCAATCTCCTCTGTTCGCCCCCCTCTGCCGCTGTTCCCAAATGATTGCTTCCCCCTTTGTGACCGAGTCTATCCTTATCTCCTCTGTTCGCCCCCAAGAGTGATACTCTGCATTGACTATGGGAAGGTTAAGTGTGGTCATCCAAAGAGTGAACTTATGGACTTCAAAAGCCCTCCGACCGGCTGGCCGGACCTACTCAAAACGCCTGCAGACAGCAGCAGTTCAGGAACCGTCTTCGCACACAGCAATGCGTAGGCATTTGGGGGTGCTAGATACGCACCCAAACGTTTAGATGTGCTCAAATTAAATGAAACTTTAAACATGATACAATTTGCTCATAGATTTCTCTGTCACCGATCCAATCCAAGGCACTCTGACACTTCTCAAGTACAGTTTTTGTGTACTTTCTCAAACACAAGAGTGATACAGTGACTGCCACAGAAAGCTTTTTAGCAGACACTGCCCCCTATGGGAAGGTTAAGTGTATTAGATCTGACAATGGGACTGAGTTTGCCAGCCAATCGTAGGGCACACAGAGATGAACAACCATCCACGCCCACACTCACACCTAGGGACAATTTAGAGTGCCCAATCAGCCTGCCATGCACGTTTTTGGAATGTGGGAGGAAACCGGAGCACCCGGAGAAAACCCACGTAGGCCCGCGGAGAACATGCAAACTCCACACAGGGAGGCCGGAGCTGGAAGTGAACCTCTGCACTGTGAAGCCGACGTGCTAACCACTGGACTACCGGGCCGCCCCCCAAATAAGCACCTTAATTGAATTTTAAATACCAAATTTCATATTGCTTTAAGAAACAACTTGTCCTTCACCACAATATGTGTGATATTGTTCTCCTTCTTCACTTGTATTTCTATAGCTTAAGAAAAGGAAAAAAATGTGCGAAAAGGAGTTTTGGGTGCATTTTTATTCATTCCAATGACTAAAGTTTCTTTCTTTTTTTTCCTCCAGTAAACAATTTAGGACAATAGGAAACTATACAATACAAGACAAAAATATGAAAAATAAGATAACCCATTCAATTAATTAGCACATGTAGTGCAGTATGCAACTGCACAGCCTTTGCAGATACATTTCTTACACCTACAGCACACACTATGTGTTTTACAGTCCTTTTGAGGGCAGAACTCGCATCTCTTCCTCTTACTTGCCCTAGCTGGGGAAGTAGCTGTGGTAGCTGGATCCTCAGGTTTCTCAGGAGCTCCTGCACTCTAAATAGCTTTCACAACTGCTGCTGTGGCTTCTGTATGGCTTCTGTACATGCTTCTTTCTTTCAATGAGTGAAGTTACAAGTGTCTTTCCTAGCTGCTCCAGGAACACCCTCCTCTTGTTCTTCTTATGAGATATCAGGTCGGGTTGATTTCTCTCCAGATCACCTGCTACGATTAGTAGCCCTAAGTAGGCCTGCCGGTCAGTCTCATCCATCTTTTTCCAGCTGTCTCCATATTTGCGAAAATCCTCCAGATTTGTCATCTCCAGGATTATTTTTTCTATTGCTGATGTGATAAACAGGTAGAATGTAGAGACAATGTCCTGGGCATGAGAAACGGCATATCTGGTCGATCCTGGGGTCATCTTTATGACGTTTTGTTCTGCATGCCTGCCGTATTATATGCTGCTGAGGACCACGTTATTTTGCCATTTTTTGAAAGGAAAGTCTCTCTTTCAGCTTCAGTGTTTTCTTCTTATTCTGATGATGATTCATCATGCTCTGGGTTATATTCCTCCCCATCTTCTTCTGATACATCCTCCACCTACCTCTTCTGAATCAGTTGTCATGCTGGACATCAGAAAAAATCAGCTCTAGAGCCTCTTCAATGTCATAATGCACATTCATGGCATCAGCACAGAGAAAATTCGGGGTCCTGTCATCTGTAGCACCTTTATAACCCCTTGAAATCAACAAAAAAGAGCTCTGCCGTCTGCAAGAACGCCACCTATCTTGTCTTGTTTATGTCTGCTACTGTCTTGTTCACGTGTACTACTCATTGATCTGAGACACAACTAAAACATTGAAACCTTCTGTGGTGTGTAAATAACTTTGTGACCTCGATTTCAACTCTATTTGCCTCACGGGTCATTTTGACCCAAAGACCACCTTTGTATTTTTTTTTGTACAGCTTCCTTGGAAATGTGAATAAAAACAACACTTAAAATTTTCTACAGTTGGGGCCAATCTAGGAAAAGTCATAACATTTCAAGTTAAAAAAATAACATTTAGGGCATTTTTTGTCACGTTGCATGGTGGTGGACCCCAAAAAGCAGGCACGAGAGAAGAGCAGGTAGTACTTGATGAATTGTATTAAAACAGAGAAAGCTAAATCCTAAACAAACAAAGTCCAAAGTATCAAACAAACACATGACTGAAGATAAAACATAATGACCAAAACCTGACTGAAACAAACATGACAGTAGCATACGAACCACAAACAATGACCCGACAATGGAGTAGTTGGCCGGGAGTCCTTTTATAGCCACTAATTACCTAACGACCAACAGGTGTGCAGCTGCAGGGAAGAGCCCCACAGTGCCCCCTGTTGGTCACAAACTGAATCATGACAGTACCCCTCCCTTAAGGGACGGATCCCAGACATCCCAAAGTTGTCCAAAGGCTTGCCTCGCCGGGGAACGGGAACTAAAAAGCGACGGCAACCCTTGCCTCGCCGGAGAACAGGAACATGAAGCGACGACGATGTAAAGTGATGTAAAGTGACTAGATGCCAATTATGTGAGAGCAAGTGGGGGTGTTGTGATCAGACAAATATGCTCTCAATTATTTCCTGTTTTACTTTGAAGGACTTGTTCCAACTTCCTGTTTGTCCGCTATATATGCTGTGTGTGTGTTATGATAGCTTAAAAAAAAAGAAAAATACAAAAATAATAATAATAAAAGCAAGAGACGTGTCACGCATATTTTTCCTCCGTTAATAGATGCATATGTGGGTCAAAAATGACTTGGTGAGGTTTTTTAAAAAAATATCTTCGGACTGAAAATTTATTATCATTTCATATTCCAGGTAGTCCTCAAAAAACATGTTTTTTATATAATGTCATTCACAATTTTAACTTACATTTGATACATTTTAAGACATTTCGGTTTGTGTATTACTACCCCAAGCTTCCATAAATGGGTCAAAAGTGGCCCGCATGCATTTTCTTTGGAATCTAATGGGAACCACTGATTCAAATCGACTTTGGCTGTCAGCAATAAATTGACTGCGGACCACGCAGACTATATCAGAAGTGTAACCCCTCAGGAAGATTATTTTACACAGTAAGAGCTGATACGTGTAAGGGCAGAACACAGAGCTGAGCACCACTGTCTCACCCAAAGATGCATGGGAGCTTTATCACTGATGATATTATCCAAGAGGTGATGAAGTGCACAAACCTGGAAGGACGGAGGGCAGCAACAGCAAGAGGAAAAGAACGGAGAAATGTCACCAAAGAAGAATTCATGGCTTTCATTGGATTGACCCTGCTTGCAGGAAGTGAGAAGAACTGGGATGTATCGATCCGTGAGTTGTTCGGAAGTCCTCTACATAATCCCATGTACAAGGCCACTATGGCTATTGGAAGATTTGAAGACATTCGCCGTACCTTGCGCTTTGATGATAAGAGGACCAGAGCCTTCCGCCTGGAAGCAGATCATATGGCAGCCTTCCGCCATGTATGGGACCTGTTCCTGGTCAACTGCAGACAATGATTCATCCCCAGTGATTGTGTCACTGTGGACGAACAGCTTGTGCCATTCAGGGGTAGGTGCAAGTTTCTACAGTACATGCCAAGCAAGCCTGCCAAGTACGGCCTAAAGATCTTCTGGGTTTGTGATGCACGCATCCCCTATGCAATAGATGGTATAGTTTACACGGGGAGACAACCAGGGGAAGACGTTCAGAAGAATCTGGGAGAAAACATTGTCCAGCAGTTGTGTGGTAGATTTAGAAACACCGGTCGCAACATCACCATGGATAACTTTTTCAACAGTGTGCCACTCGCGCAGCATCTCCTAGAGAAGGAGCTCACTATTGTGGGGACTCTACGTCAGAACAAGCCAGACATCCCTCCTCTGATGAAGCCTTCCAAGTCCAGGGAGGTTTACAGCACAGAGTTTGGATTCAACGACAGCCTTACCATGGTCAGCTATGTCAGAAAGAAAGGAAAAGCTTTTGTGCTCCTGTTCCACGACAAAGCAGTGGATGAACATAGCAAAAAGAAAAAACTGAAGTGATCAAATTTTACAACGAGACAAAAGGAGGTGTAGACACCATTGGCCAGATGGTTGGCAACTACACGTGCAGGCGCCAAACACAGAGGTGGTACAACATAAATGACATCGGCACCCTCAATGCCTACACCTTTTTCATGGCTCAGCACCCAGATTTCAAGAGTGGCATAACCAATGCACGACGGCTGTTCCTCAAAGAGCTGTCAAGGGAGCTTTTCACACCACACATGAGGAGTCGACTGGAAAGCTGCCCCCAACTGCAAACCCCGATTATTGAAGCAATGAAAAGGTGCGGGGTGACAAAAGCCACCACCCAGACACAGGTAAGAAATACACAGGGCCAACCAAAGAGAAAAAGGTGTCAGATCTGCAATAGGTGTGGGAAATGCAATGTACCTGTGTGCAATGATCACTGTCAGAACAGGTAGTTTGTCTGAATTGCATACAGTGATGAGTCAGGAAGGCAAAACAGGCAATGCATACACACAGACAGACAGAAACACGCGCGCACACACACACACACACACACACACACACACACACACACACACACACACACACACACACACACACACACAATGGATGTTCACTATGTGTCTCCCCTCGACAAGAGCTTGAATCCCCATTCACAGCTGAAGAACTGTCCAGGGCACTGATACAACTGAAACCGGGCAAAGCAGCTGGCCCAGATGAGATCTACCCTGAGCATTTTAAACATCTCCCCGCTGCCGCACAATCATCCCTCCTATCTATCCTCAACGTAAACTGGCTCGAGACTTGGTGCCCACAGTCTTGGCGTAGCGCCATAATTCTCCCATTCTACAAAAAAGGGAAAGATCCACAAACTATCGGCTCCTACCGTCCAATAGCCCTCACTTCAACTTTGGGTAAGACCCTAGAGAGAATGATTGCCAAACTGTGCCAGGCAGGCTAGAGCTCAGCTCTCTCCTCCGTCCTTGGCAGTCCGGCTTCAGGAAAGGCCGCTGCACGACCGATCAATGCCTACGTCTGTCCCAGTTCATCATGGACGGGTTCCAGTCTAGACTTCGTCAATGCTCCATTGCTACTTTCCTTGACTTCAGCAAAGCGTATGATCGAGTGTGACGGACAAGACTGTTACAACGAATGCTCGACCTAGGGATTCCCCCTTTGATTTGTGGATTGGTGCTAAAGCCTGGCTTACCAACAGAATAGCGAAAGTCAAGATAAACTCTTCAACTGGCCGTTCTCGTACCTTCAAAGAGGGCCTTCCTCAAGGCTCAGTCCTCTCTCCTCTCCTCTTTGTCATCTATATCAACGATCTTCTCAGCACATTCGAACCAACCACGCTTGTCTTTGTGTATGCGGATGATCTGGCACTCGTCTGTAGCGATCGTAACAAGGAGGAATCGGAAAGAAGACTGGAGTCTGAAGTCAACAAAGTCTACGCCTGGAGTGCAGACGCCCGTCTAACTCTCAACACGTCGAAGTCGGAAGTTGCTTTCTTCTCTTTGGATGTCTCACAGTCCATTCAAAGCCACCTCAACCCTAACCCTAACCCTACAAATGTTCTGGTTTGTCTTGGGGCTGGCAACACTTTGACCTAAGGACTGTGTACATTGCGACAATGAGGAGTGTGGCCGAATACGCCACCCCAGCGTGGACACCCTGGCTGTCCACAACCAACACTAATAAGATGGAACTGTCCCAACTCCAAGCAGCCAAGGCCATCACTGGCCAAATCCGCTCCACTCCTTCACTCCTGCTGAATCTGTTCTTTTCGAAGCCAGCCTCCCTCCTCTCTCCTCCCGTTTCAAAAACCTTTCGCTCCGTAAGGTCGATGACTGGGCCCATCTTAGCACTACCGACGACAGGATAATTTTATTCCATAAGTCGATCCCGAAGCGCCTTAAACGCTCAGACTGGCGCAATTTTACAACCTCTGCACTTTCCCAACTCAACCTCCTTCCTGAGCCAACCACCAAATTTTCAACTCTTAACTTAACCTGGCCGCCACCTCTACCTCCAACTGTCCTTTTTACTCCCATCCGCAAAACCGCCCCACCCGAAGTCCAGCTGGCGGCCGCGCTGAACATAATAGAGATGAATGGGCCTACTGATCAGTACATCTACACCGATGGCTCTACGCTTAACGGTACGCAGAATGGTGATGCTGGTATGGTGATCCGCCGAACAGACGAGACTCCTTAGCTGGCACGCGCCCACCGGGACCTTGAGCAGCTCTTTTCACTCTGAGAAAGCTGCCATTCTCTATGCCAGGCGTGTCCAAAGTCGGTCCTGGAGGGCCGCTGTCCTGCCTGTTTTCCAGCTCTCCTAGGAGCAACACGCCTGATTCACATCATCAAGATTGTTCTAATGCTGCTCCAGAGCTGGTTGATGAGCTGATCATTTGAATCAGGTGTGTTACAGCTGGGAGAACTGGAAAACAGGCTGGACAGCGGCCCTCCAGGACCGAATTTGGACACCCCTGCTCTATGCCGTTAACTGGCTGGAGAAACATGATGACTGGTCCTCTGCCTCCATCATCACCGATTGCAGATCTCTTGCCGACGCCATCTCCAATATCAGCCCAACTGATCCCGAGATTACCGGCCTACAGTCCCTTTTCGCTGCCCTCGGGTCCAAGGGCCCAGTTCAGGTTATCTGGGTGCCTGGCCATTGCAATCTCCTTGGCAATGACCTGGCAGACGAGCAAGCCAAATTCGGCTCCACCCTTCCCCAACCAAACCCGTATCCTGACACTTCCACAAGGCGCGCCATCATACGCAGAAGTTGCATCCCTCCCCCATCTCTCCACCCCCGTCTTACCTCCCTCTCTTCCCAAAAACCCAACCCCTCCAAAGAGGCCTCGCTGTCGAGGAAAGACCTCGTCGACCTGATCCGGTTCAGGTCCAGCCATCACCCCTCTCTCCGACGATGGCAACATCTGTTGGGAATGTGTGATGATGACCGATGCCGGTTATGCGGCGAGGAAGAAGAGTCGGCCGAACATCTTTGGCTACGCTGCCCGCCGTTCCTGGTGGACCGGCACCATCGACAACTTGGCAACTCCTTCGGAGAACTCAGGAGCCCCCCATGCGCGAGTCTTGCGCTACTCAGGATCATCCTGAGGCGCCTTGGGTGACTTAACAACAACAACAACAACAATCAACAGCGCTTGGTCCCAAGTAAGCTTAAATGCCCTCTCCAAACAAAACACCTTTCACTTCGAAACGAAAATGTGGAGCATTTTGTTTGCGTGAACACACGGAGAAACAAGCAACGCGCATGAGAAAAACCGCAAAGGTAAACAAGAGAGCCCTTAAGGCAAGCTACCACGTCGCTGAACTTGTGGCTAAATCAAAAAAGTCCCACACTGTGGCAGAGCAATTAATACTTCCCTGCAAATCCATCGTAAATGAGTTGCTCGGACCCGAAGCGGCTGAAGAAATAGCCCAAGTCCCTTTTTCAGATAACACAATTTCCAGACATATTGATGATATGTCTGCAGACATTGAAAGTGTGGTTTTGGACAAGATCCGTATCAGTAATACATTTGTGTTGTTGATGAGGCTACAGATATAAGTGGACATGCTCAAGACACAATCAGAAAAAACTTTCTATTTTGCCAGGAGGGGAAAGATTAGAAAATACTTTTTTCTTTTTGTGTTTATTTGATTCCTATTCAATATATATATATATATAGAGCTGTCAAACAATTAAAATATTCAATCTGATTAAAAACACAATTGTCATAATTAACTCATAATTAATTGTGATTACTCACACATTTTTTATCGTTTCTGAATTTCCTTTTATATTTTTTCGTCCTATTTTTTCCCGTTTTAATGCTCTCATCAACATGGAATCATGGATCAGTTTTCTATGTGCAAAATGCAAATATTTACTGAAACAACAATTTCGATTTTCAATGTTACATTTTTCACTTGGAGCAGTTATTCACATAATCTCTCACACAATATTACTGTCCATCAACAACAGTGAATTTTTTTTTTCACACAACAGCTCTTTTTAGGGAATCAAAACAGAGCAATATAAAATTATAAAGTGCACATCTAAAGCAAACTAGTACTCAGCCGATAGTGGACTTAAGCCGTGGTTGCTTACTTCGTTGTTCTCAAGTTTGCTTTGAACACAGCAGTCACGCTATGTTGATTCTGTTGGTCCTTCTTGCGCGGAAGTCTCTCTATGGTTTTATATAGACATCATTTCGGATGACTACACTTGGTTCGAGGGACAACACTGGAGACGTTTTCTTATTTTCAGCATGATCGCTACCAATGCACCGCTGAACTCTCGACGTGCCTTAGCGCACCATCACTGTCAGACGAACACAGAGAAGCTCCACCCCCTTTATTTATATGGACATGGAACACGGTAACCTTCCAAAATGTAATCACAGTAAAATTAATTTAAATTAATGCCGATAATAACGCGCGAAACTGACAGCTCTAATTTATCTATCTATCTATCTATCTATCTATCTATCTATATAATTCTTAAATGTTAAAAAACACTTTGTTAACATAAGATTTTTTCACATTTTCAATGAGTAGTGTGCTGGGGATTTTTTCAATGAAAGGTATGTCTTGGCTCAAAAAAGATTGAAAAACGCCGCTTTAAATTGTCCCAAGGTGTGAGTATGTACTGTATGTGGATGGTTGTTCGTCTCTGTGTGCCCTGTGATTGGCTGGCAACCGGTTCAGGGTCTCCCCAGCCTACTGCCTGAAGACAGTTGGGATAGGCTCCAACACCCACAACGGCCCTTGTGAGGATAAAGCGGATCAGAAATAACACCTAGTGTGATTAATTAATAATCAGTAATGGCTGATATTTTAGCATTTGCCGTGTGGTGTGACTGTATCAGATAAACTACAAACAAAACAAACACAAGTATCATGCAGGTCATGGTGGAAAAAAATCTGTTCTAAGATCCATTTGAGTTCCTGAAAGACTCATTTGGATTTTTTGTGCTATTACAATATTTTTAAACCACCCTACCTGTGCTGCTATAGAAGGCCAAACGAGATGTAGTGTGGAACTTCTGGATGAGGAACTGTGATAATGAAATCCGATCATCCGTACTTAGGGACTCATCACCGCTTTTCCAGTAAAGCATCAAGTCTTCATCTGTGTATGCATCTGTAAAATATCAGACAGCATTGTTTTAGATGCATAAAAAAATAGATACTGTTATTCATCAATTACAGTCAAACCTGAGTTTTCGACCAAAAATTTAGATTTTTTTATGCCTCGTATGATGAACACATTTCGGTTCTTGAACAAACTGAACGCACTTGAAGGCACCATTTGACTCCTCTCGCCTTCCTTACACGAGGACAAGGAAGTGACGCATCCTCGTATTGCTTTCCATTGTGAGCAGACGTGTTCAAAAAACATTTTTATTTTCAAAAGAGCTTGGTTTCGGTTTTCGAACAGCCTTCTGGAACGGATTATGGACGAAAACCGAGGTTTGACTGTATTATAATTTCCAGACTCCCATTCCCCATGTTTGCTCCATGTGGCATGATTAATTTTAGGAATTTTACTCACGAACTTCATTTACCTATAGAAAGGTGTCAAAAGTCAGTGGCCATGCTCTCAGATTACACCCAGATATTTTTATTGCAAGAAAGTCATTTAACAGATATTAGAAGCAATGTTTTAAAACGTACACATTTCCCCACATATTTTGACTACAGATTACAGCTCAAGACAATGAGAAGTGGCAATTATGAAGAACAACAAGGTAACCTTTCATCACAATAATTCAGTTTTACATCTGCAGGGACCACAAATCATTATGAACATACCCATTAACTACATCGGATGTAGTAAAGATTTGCTATTGTGATGGGGATGTAGAATACATCCCCATCACAATAGCAAATCTTTCTGACCCAAACTACGATGACCCTTGTCTTCCTTCATCAATTTTTCCGTACTCTTCACAACCTTGCTCGGAGACGTTTCAACGAAACACTTAACCCAGACTTTTGACAAATCTAACACTTCAGAAAGTACCAGATCACCTCAGTCAACTGCTGTCCTAAAACAATATAATGAGGATTGTGACATTGGTGATGGTTGGAGATGACCACACTGACAGAGAAACACACATTTTTCAAGAATTCATCACACATATTCCAAAATGTATTATTTTCACACAAGCAACTCTCAATACTCTGACCGATATGAAACACGAATCCAACCAATAATAATAAGTGACCACTCTGCAGTTCCATTTGCGCAACTTACAAAAAGCCATCCCCCACGCCTCTACCAGATGGAGATGCAACATATCACTGCTTAAAGATCAGGAATATGACAGTTACTTGAAGAGTAGGAACACATCCGCAACACTGCTCTTGCAAGCTGCTTCAGTCATACATCCGTCCATTGTCTGACCGGTTTATTCTCTCGAGTGTCGCTGGGGTCCTGGGGCTTATCCCGGCTGTCTTCGGGCAGTAGGCGGGGACACACTGAACCGGTTGCCAGCCAATCGCAGGGCACACACAGACTAACAACCATCCATGATCACACTCACAGCTAGGGACAATTTAGAGTGTTCAATCAGCCCGCCATGCATGTTTTTGGAATGTGGGAGGAAACCGCAGTGCCCGGAGAAAACCCACACAGGCCCGGGGAGAACATGCAAACCCCACACTGGGAGCCCGGAGCTGGAATTCAACCTCTGTACTGTGTGGTCGACATGCTAACCCCAAGACCACCAGGGCATCCTCATTTTTACCTCCCCACAGAAAATATTAGATCTTTAGAAGGCAGAGCAGGCGCAAAAGCGGCCTTCTCTGCCAGTGTCTTATTGAGCGCGAATAGCTGCTTGGAATTTAGAAAATAAAAGCTCAAGTACTTTCAAATTTTTACATGTAACCATGTGAACCATACTTGGACTTTTGTAGTGAAGGCTGCCTTGTTTAACAAATGTAGCACTGTCACTTTAAGAGTGCGCTTGATAAGGACACGCGGGAACATAGAGCGCAAGCGAGAATTAAACCAGGAAGTGAAGTGAGGGTGACATACACGTGAAGGAGGGTAGTAGCTGAACTGTGCCTACTGCTTGTCCCCATTTGATACACTCATGATCGTCATTGTAACCCTGGCGATATTCAGAGCAAAATATCGTGGTTTGGAGTTTGGAAGCTGCCGCTAGTGAGTCGTGTGAACAGCTGTATAGCAGGGGAGATCAATTGTGTCTTTCCACATGTCTTGTATGCACCCAACACGCCGGAAAGTGTCGAATCCCTTTTCGAACTCTTTTAAAATTCAGTTAACATCTCAGTCTTTGTTCTTAATGCTGTACAATTTTTCATTGTTCAGTCGGGAATAAAACTCACATAAAAATTATTTTGTGTTCAGTCAAGTCTTTCCAAAGACCCGGCTACATACATAATGTGTGTTGGGCCGCAGCCCGGCTCTAACTGTGAGAAGTTGTTTGGAATTAAGAAAATAAAACCTACTTTGAAATTTTTCGATAGTGCATGGACTAAAACAGCAGTACTTTTACTTTCACACCTGTTTAAAGTGTGCGTGCGTCATTTGCGTACAGGTATTCTGTCATAGTCCAAATGATTAGCAACAAGTCATTGCCCATGCTAAAAAGCAAAAGGTGGACACTGAATGCCGTGGTTTTAAGAAAATATGGAATGATCAATATTTACTGAAGTCAGGGGAAACCTGTGTGTTTAGTTTGTGGTGGGCAAGTCGCCACGTTGAAGGAGTAAAACCTGAGTCGGCGTTGCGAAACCAAGCAGGGGGGAAAAATATCGACATTTGACGACAGACGCTGGGAGAGAGCAGTTACCCGAAGATTTGCAGAGAAGCTAGAAAAACAACAAAGCCATTTAACGAAGCTAACTACAGCTAAGCTACAGGGCCAGCTTTGTGATAGCCCACAAAATCGCTCAGGACTGTTAGTCATTTTCAGAGGGGGAATTTGTTAGAGTGGTTAGTAGGCTCTGCAGCGCTAATATGTCTACCAAATCCAGGTACAGATGCTCTCATACTGATGATGGTCTGCTGTGTGTGCGTCACATCTCCACCTCAAACATTCAAACTGCTTGGACGGACTTGTCGAAGCTCAACAGAGGCTCCATTTCTCTCACTGAACAAGAAAAAACTAAACAAAACACTGAAACATGCTAATTACATTTTTTTTGTCCTGCATTGTTTGTCAGTTGGGACAAAACAAATTGTGAGTTATGTTAGATTATTACTGGCATACAAAGACATTGTGGTATCTTCATGGAAAGTAAAAATCAGAAAGCAATCTAGTGTTAATGTAACTGGAAACAGAGTTACAAATGCATAAATTCACTGAATAATTTTTTTTTGTTTTTTTTGGTAAAACTGCACTCTCCCATTATCGAACTGGAAGACTTATCAGCTTCTGTAAGGAATATAATTTACCTATTTCAACGGAGAAATAGAATCGATAACAGGAGTAAATGTCAAACTTTTGGCCCGGCCCTCCACAATATTTTCTGCTTCTCATTTGGCCCCCATGAAAAAATAATTGCAGATTCCTGCCAAAAGGTGACAAGGGAGAGAACAACCTAATTTTGTGTTTGCAAAGTTTTCTGTTCCCTCGCAAAGATTGTGAGATATTTTTTTTCCCCCCTCCGGGTAAATGAAAGCAATTAAAGATGGAGCTTTTTCACCCGTAGGCGAAATTAATAAATTTTTACTTTGAAATTGGCTTGTAATACAAAGACATTAAATCAGCTCTTGATATTAAGCATGGTTTCCAAATGAGCGAAAGACCTCTGAAATCTTCTTACTGACCAAAAGATTATTTCCTTGGAAAATGTTCAATGACTTGGTGATCTAGGTTGACTTTATTCACAATCAATTGCAGCATTCCGGACAGCAAAAGCGTTACCGATGGATGTACAGTAAATGCAGTGAACATGGACTTGGTCTGGTGCTGAAAAAGATGGACCTGAGAGGAATGTCCGTCAGGCAGGCCAATATTTCTGACTTGTACCAAGACACTCCACTTTCAATGTGGATTTGTAACACTTTTGAGCACTAATAATATGTAACTATCACAAATAAAGTGTTTCTTGTCCCTGCTGTTTTTCTTCCTGTAATAAGGACAGCATGCATATATTTGACCTGCAGTGTAAAAAGTTGCTTTGCCATGAAGCATGATTGACTTTATCCACAATTTCTTAACCCAAATTGAATGTTGAATAGTATCCCTGCAGAAATCATCCCGACTGAGTTTTAATAAACCTGCCTGTAAAAGATGATATAATTATCACTCCTCACTTTGTTGAGAAGGTGGTGCCTTGTGTTTAAAAAAAGGAAAAAATGTGTTTGAATGAAATGGAACACATTTCATTATTATTCAGCAATCATCATTTAAAAACATCAATTGTTGAGGCATCTGTTCACAAACAGCCTTTGCATGGAAATGGGATGGAAACTGGAAAAAACAGTTTTTTTTCTCTTCATAGTGCAACTATTTTTAACAATTTATGATTTATGAACCCCCTCTGTGAGCCGTCACCTTACCGCGGTGGAGGGGTTTGTGTGTCCCAATGATCCTAGGAGCTAAGTTGCCTGGGGCTTTATGCCCCTGGCAGGGTCACCCATGGCAAACAGGTCCTAGGTGAGGGACCAGACAAAGCACGGCTCATAAACCACTTATGATGACTAAAATAATTGGAACCCAGTTTCCCTACGTGACGTGGGTCACCGGGGCCCCCCTCTGGAGCCAGGCCTGGGGGTGGGGCTCGTTGGCGAGCGCCTGGTGGCCGGGCCTGCACCGAGCTTTTCCCATGGGGAGGCGGGGGACATTGAGTCAGAGTGGACCATGTTCCGTGCCTCTATTGTTGAGGCGACCAATCTGAGTTGTGGCCGTAAGGTGGTTGGTGCTTGTCGTGGCGGCAACGCCCGTACTCGCTGGTGGACACCAGCAGTAAGGGATGCCGTCAAGCTGACGAAGGAGTCCTATCGGGCCTTTATGGCCTGTGGGACACCAAAGGCAGCTGACGGGTATCGACTGGCCAAGCGAAATGCAGCTTTGGTGGTCGCCGAGGCAAAAACCCGAGCGTGGGAAGAGTTCGGTGAGGCCATGGAAGCCGACTTCCGGACGGCTTCGAGGAAATTCTGGTCCACCATCCGACGTCTCAGGAGGGGGAAACAGTGCACCACTAACACTGTGTACAGTGGGGATGGGGCGCTGTTGACCTCGACTCGGGACATTGTGAGCCGGTGGCGGAGTACTTCGAAGACCTCCTCAACTCCACCAGCACGCCTTCCTTGGAGGAAGCAGAGTCTGGGGACTCTGAGGTGGGCTCTCCTATCTCTGTGGTCGAAGTCACCTGATGTGGTTAAAAAGCTTCTCGGTGGCAAGGGCATGAGATCCGCCCGGAGTTCCTCAAGGCTCTCGATGTTGTGGGGCTGTCCTGGTTGACACGCCTCTGCGGGGAGAGTGCCACTATTGGTGGTGGTCCCTCTGTTTAAAAAGGGGGACCGGAGGATGTGTTCCAACTACAGAGGGATCACACTCCTCAGCCTCCCTGGTAAGGTCTATTCAGGGGTGCTGGAGAGGAGGGTCCGTCAGGAAGACGAGCCTCAGATTGAGGAGGAGCAGTGTGGTTTTCGTCCCGGCCGTGGAACAGTGGACCAGCTCTACACCCTTAACAGGGTCCTCGAGGGTATGTGGGAATTCGCCCAAACGGTCTACATGTGTTTTGTGGACTTGGAGAAGGCGTTTGACCGTGCCCCTCGGGGAGTTCTGTGGGGGGTGCTTCGGGAGTATGGGGTACCGAGCCCCTTGATACGGGCTGTTCGGTCCCTATACTGCCGATGTCAGAGTTTGGTCCGCATTGCCGGCAATAAGTCGGAATCATTTCCAGTGATGGTTGGACTCCGCCAAGGCTCCCCTTTGTCACCGATTCTGTTCATCACCTTTATGGACAGAATTTCTAGGCGCAGCCGAAGCGTTGAGGGGGTCCGTTTTGGTAGCCTCAGTATTGCATCTCTGCTTTTTGCAGATGATGTGGTACTGTTGGCTCATTCAAGCAGGGCTCTCCAACTCTCACTGGAGCGTTTCGCAGCCGAGTGTGAAGCGGTTGGGATGAAAATCAGCACCTCCAAATCTGAAACCATGGTCCTCAGTCGGAAAAGGGTGGAGTGCCCACTCCGGGTCGGGGAGGAGATCTTGCCCCAAGTGGAGGAGTTTAAGTATCTTGGGGTCTTGTTCACGAATGAGGGCAGGAGGGAGCGAGAGATCGACAGGCGGATCGGTGCAGCGTCTGCTGTGATGCGGACGTTGTATCGGTCTGTCGTGGTAAAGAAGGAGCTGAGCCAAAGGGCGAAGCTCTCAATTTACCGGTCGATCTACGTTCCAACCCTCATCTATGGTCACGAGCTATGGGTCGTGACCGAAAGAACGAGATCCCGGATACAAGCGGCCGAAATGCGTTTTCTCCGCAGGGTGTCCGGGCTCTCCCTTAGAGATAAGGTGAGAAGCTCGGTCATCCGGGAGGGGCTCAGAGTCGAGCCGCTTCTCCTCCACATCGAGAGGAGCCAGATGAGGTGGCTTGGGCATCTGATTCGGATGCCTCCTGAACGCCTCCCTGGTGAGGTGTTCCGGGCATGTCCCACCGGGAGGAGACCCAGAGGACGACCCAGGACACGCTGGAAAGACTATGTCACCCAGCTGGCCTTGGAACGCCTCGGGATCCCCCGGGGAGAGCTGGAAGAAGTAGCTAGGGAGAGGGAAGTCTGGGCTTCCCTGCTAAAGCTGCTGCGGTAGAAGATGGATGGATGGATGGATGATTTATGAACAGTACATTACCACAAAACAGAACAATTTTATATATATAATTTTTCTGTTTTGTGGTAATGTACATCCATCCATCCATTTTCCTAACCGCTTTATCCTCACTAGGGTCGCGTGGGGTGCCGGAGTCTATCCCAGCTGTCTTCGGGCAGTAGGCGGGGGACACCCTGAATTGGTTGCCAGCCAATCGCAGGGCACACAGAGACGAACAACCATCCACGCTCACACTCATACAATTTAGAGTGCACAATCAGCCTGCCATGCATGTTTTTGGAACGTGGGAGGAAACCGGAGCACCTGGAGAAAACCCACGCAGGCCCGGGGAGAACATGCCATCAGGCGCCGACCGGTATGGCAGCCTCGGTTACACGCTCCCTAGTATTATCCCTGTTTTTGTCATTTTCGTTCGTTTTTGGCGACCCTACGCGGCTTACTTACACGAGGGAAAAGTTGCTTAGCATTGGGGAGTCTACGCTCGGACTTTTTTCACCAGCACACGAAAATCCACAAGGTTTTTCGGAGCTAATCGCGAGCGGAGCGGCCGCGCTGTTGCAGCATGGAACCGCCGGCGGAGGAGGGGGAAGCGAGCCGGCGTGCTAGTCAAGCTACGACAGCGTGGATTTCGGACCCCGCTCCCATCGATCCATCTTGCTAATCTACAATCTCTGCCAAACAAGATGGATGAACTTCTTCTCCTCACAAAGACCAACAAAACCTTTGCACGTTCTGCTGCGCTCTGCTTCACTGAAAACTGGCTCAGTGACCGCCACCCGGATTCCGCGCTACATCTCCCCGGCTTCCGCCTACTTCGAGCAAAACGCGACACGGAGCTATCAGGGAAATCGAAAGGTGGTGGGATTTGCTTCTATAGCAACGAAGAATGGTGCACTGATGTCACGAAGCTCGACGCACACTGCAGCCCGGACCTGGAGTCGCTGTCTTTAAACTGCAAGCCATTCTACTCGCCACAAGCTAACGCTAACACGGCGATACAAACGCTAGCTGACCAAGTAAACAAACTCGAACGAAAATATGCACAGTCACCCCTGATCATTTTGGGCGATTTTAATAGAGCACATCTTAACCGTGAACTTCCCAGATAAAAGCAGCACATCGACTGTTTCACCAGAGAAGGCAACATTCTAGACCACTGCTATACAACAATCAAAAATTCATACCGATCGATCACCCGCGCAGCATTGGGTCTTTCTGACCACAATTTAATACACTTAATACCTACATACAGACAGAAACTCAAATGTGTTAAACCGGTTGTTAAGACTGTGAAAAAATGGACAGATGAAGCAAAGCTAGCTCTACAAGAATGCTTCGACTGCACTGATTGGGGCGTCTTTGAAACTTCAATGGGCACACTGGATGAATACACAGACACTGTATCATACATCAGTTTCTGTGAGGACATGTGTGTACCAACGAAGTCCTTCCGCTCCTTCAACAATAACAAGCCATGGTTCACTCCTAAACTCAGGAAACTCAGGAAAGAGAAAGAGGCCGCATTTAGAAGTGGAGATCGGGCACTGTACAAACATGCCCGAAACCAATTGACAAAGGAAATTAACATTGCTAAGAGAAGCTATGCAGAGAGGCTGAAAAACCAGTTCTCTGCTAACGACTCTGCATCTGTGTGGAATGGCCTGAAAGCAATCACAAACTATAGAATGCCATCCCCCCAAACAGTGAACGATAAGGGTCTTGCTGATGAGCTAAACATGTTTTTCTGCCGATTTGAAAAGGACACCGCCATTTCGCACATACACCCACCTCTACCAGAAACTACTCTATCTACCCCCCCCCCCCACCCTCATTCTCTCCCCTACAGATCCACGAACAGGACGTGAGACGGCTCTTCAAGCAGCAGAAGATCAAGAAAACTGCGGGGCCCGACAAAGTGTCCCCCTCCTGCCTGAAAGTCTGCGCTGACCAGCTGGCTCCGGTCTTCACACAAATCTTCAACAGATCCCTGGAGCTGTGTGAGGTCCCATCCTGCTTCAAACAGTCTACCATCATCCCAGTTCCCAAGAAATCGGCAACATCGGAACTGAACGACTATAGGCCTGTCGCTCTGACGTCTGTGGTCATGAAGTCCTTTGAACGCCTTATGCTGAACCACCTAAAGAACGTCACCGGACCCCTGCTGGACCCTCTTCAGTTTGCCTACCGGGCAAACAGGTCTGTGGAGGACGCAGTCAACATAGGTCTGCACTACATCCTCGAGCACCTCGACAGCACAGGGACCTACGCAAGGATCCTCTTTGTGGACTTCAGCTCTGCGTTCAACACCATCATCCCGGAACTCCTCACCCCCAAACTTCTCCAGCTCGGTGTGTCCCCTACGATCTGCCAGTGGATCCTCAGCTTCCTGACGGGACGGACACAACAGGTGAGACTGGGAGGAACAACATCGTCAACCCGCACCACTAGCACTGGAGCCCCACAGGGATGCGTCCTCTCTCCACTGCTCTTCTCCCTCTACACAAACAATTGCACCTCAACAAGCACGGCTGTCAAACTCATAAAGTTCGCAGACGACACCACGGTCATCGGTCTCATCAAAGACGGCGACGAGTCTGCGTACCGACAAGTGGAGCAGCTGGAGCTCTGGTGCAACCGACACAACCTAGGGCTGAACACGCTCAAGACTGTAGAGATGATCGTGGACTTCAGGAAACATCCTTCACCACAGCTGCCCCTCACACTATCCAACTGCCCTGTGTCAACCGTCGAGACCTTCAAGTTCCTGGGAATCACAGTCTCCCAGGACATGAAGTGGGAGGTCAACATCAACTCCATTCTGAAAAGGGCCCAGCAGAGGATGTACTTCCTGAGGCTGCTGAGGAAGCATGGCCTGCCACAGGACGTGCTACGTCAGTTCTACACGGCAGTCATCGAATCAATCCTGTGTTCTTCTATCACGGTTTGGTTTGGGGCCGCCACAAAAATGGACAAAATCCGACTTCAACGGACAGTTAGGGCGGCGGAAAAAATCATTGGCACCGCCCTACCCACACTTGAGGACTTGCACACTGCAAGAATCAAAAATAGGGCACGGAAAATCCTATTGGATCCACAGCACCCTGCCCACCACCTTTTCCAGCTACTCCCCTCAGGCAGGCGCTTCCGATCCATGCGCAAAAATCCAGCAGACACTTACACAGCTTCTTCCCTCTAGCCATTAACTCCCTAAACAGTCACTGATTTATACTCCACCGCACCAGACACTTTAAAGCGCTCAAGGGCATCTGCATAATAGCACACTTCTTGTAAACAAATACTGCTACTGGTCACTTTAAAATGGTTCAATAATTTTCTGCACCAACTGTTATAGTATTGTATTCTACCACTGATCATTTTAGCTCTGCTTAATACTTTGCACTTTGTCTCACAGTTGTAACTGGGTGGTACTACCGCACTACGGTTCACTACATTACGAAATGTCTTTTCATACTATTTGTCATGTCCTTGTTTACGATGATACTAATGCAGCGTGTTATACCGGAGTCAAATTCCTTGTGTGTTCTACATACTTGGCCAATAAAGATGTTTCTGATTCTGATCTGATTCTGATTCTGAACATGCCGGGCCGCCATATATATATATATATGGCGGCCCGGTAGTCCAGCGGTTAGCACGTCGGCTTCACAGTGCTGAGGTACCGGGTTCGATTCCAGCTCCGGCCTTCCTGTGTGGAGTTTGCATGTTCTCCCCGGGCCTGCGTGGGTTTTCTCCGGGTACTCCGGTTTCCTCCCACATTCCAAAAACATGCATGGCAGGCTGATTGAGCACTCTGAATTGTCCCTAGGTGTGAGTGCGGGCGTGAATGGTTGTTCGTCTCTGTGTGCCCTGTGATTGGCTGGCAACCGATTCAGGGTGTCCCCCGCCTACTGCCCGAAGACGGCTGGGATAGGCTCCAGCACCCCCCCGACCCTAGTGAGGATAAAGCGGTTCGGAAGATGAATGAATGAATGAATATATATATATATATATATATATATATATATATATATATATATATATATACACACACACACACACACACACACACACACACACACACACACACACACACACACACACACACACACACACATCGGTGTTGTGGTCCTCGAGCCGATCCTTGGCCTCGAGGACCGAAAGTCGGTCCTTGGTCCTTGGCCTTGGCCTCAGAGGGCTTGGGCCTCAGAGGCAAGTCCTCGTGTCCTCGGACTGCAAAAATCATGAAGAAATCAAACAAACGCCATCCAGAGAAACCCACATTGTTGGATTTATCTGGCGCTTTAAGAGGCGTGGGGCTGCCACTGACAGGTAACAGTTAGCCTAACGTATAAAGAGCGGCATCACAGTTAGTTTCAATCACGGTCAGTAACCGTTCGCGATCTGCAGTTTAAATAGCGTGTAAAGCAGGGGTGCCCATTACGTCGATCCTGATCTACCGGTAGATCTAGGACTCATCCCAATTAGATCCGAAAGGTGTAGAGGAGAAAAAAAAACAAAACATTTGTGTGTCTTTGTACATGTTAGTGATATATTTTTTGTGTTAATGCACACTGCACCCTAATCATCCTATCAGTCTCATTTTCCCAATGAAAGATTTAAAAAAGAAAATAAAATAAAGCAGGTAAATCTTGAACCTACGGTGGCGCGTGACTACGTCAGCGGAAGTTGTTAGCGCTCAGCAGTCTGCAATTGCAGCTTGTGATCAGAGCTGTTGCGCTATATCTTTGATCGTCATTATTCTCATTCAGAGTTTGCTTTGTGTACAATTCACCGAGGGCACGGGCAAAGAATAGGAATCTAGAGGGCTGAGGGAAGCACTTTAAAACGGTACATGTGAGCTACGATAGTCAAGAGGCTGCAAAAGTGCATCGCTTGCTTCCGTGTTTGGCTTCTCATCATGGCGCGCGTGCGTGCGCGCGTGTGCGCGGTAAGGGGTGATCCCGGGAGGTTGGTTGAATGAAAAGTAGATCTTCGGTCCAAAAAGTTTGAGCACCCCTGGTGTAAAGTCTTTCTGTAACAGTGGTGTCTTTTATTTCGTTATTTTTGCACAGTTGTCACGTTTGTGCGGTGGCACTAGAATGTTTGTTTGAACCAAGCATTACAGCTGGAGTCAATAATGCCGGCACTTCCCTTCCGGGTTTGGTCGTTGGGATTTGGAGTCCTTTTGCTCAATTCCAGTTATGTTTGCTGAATGCTTTCTCATGTTTAGAATACTTAATACAGTAAAACTCCTCTACAACGAAATCATGTTTGCAGCAAGAATTTTTTCACAACACGGGGTTTTTCACTGTAGCAAATTTGACCTCAGATGTAAACACACGCACACACAAACACACACACACAAATGTATGTGTACACGCACACTCAATCATATGTGTACTCTTTATTTTTATTCCAATAGTGCATAAGTATTAACACACACTTATTTGACACTTTATATCGTCAGTGTAGAAAGAAAAAAAGGGAAAGAAATTGGGAATTTACGATCAGCATTCACTTTCACTTACATCAATTTCTTGGATAATATATTTTATTTTGCTTCCTCCGTCTTTTTTTGTAATCACTTTTACCCTCTCTTCCAGCGTCAGAGGTCTTTTTTTCTTTGCTGTTTGACATCCAAAGGTCCGTTTTAAGAATAAGAATAAGAAAACCTTTATTTGTCCCGCACTGGGGAAATTTGCAGCTTTGTAGCCATTTTAGCAATGCAACGTTCATGCTGCATCTGAATCTAACAATAACAGATACTGTACTTCCTGGACCCCCTTTTCTTTCCACTATCGCACTGTCTCGACCTCCCCTCGATCGCCACCCAAGACAGCGTTGCTCAGCTAATGTCATGCAGTGAACTTTTAAACCAGCCACGGCACGCTTCGTAGTCCTCGATGGCCACAGTTAGCGCGATTGAACAAGCCTTCTCTCTGATTAGCGCTCCAGTTAGCGTAAGCTTTTTAGCATGATAACAAGTAAAGCATTCGAGGAAACGATAGTTTATTTGAATGTGCGTCAAGCCATAAGCAATTTACTCTGAGCAGCTAATCGGATGCATTCCACGCTATCTTCCACGGGTCTAGCTAAAGCATCTACACACATAAACAGTGAGGTCCCTCTTGGCCAATCGGAGGCCAGGATGATGCTCGGTAAGCCAATGGCAGAGCAGCTATAATAATAATAATAATAATACATTTTATTTAAAAGCGCCTTTCATGCCACCCAAGGACACTGTACAGAAAATACAATGTAAAAAATGAATAAGACGGGACATAAAATCACAAAACAGAGGAAATGGAAGAATTAGGTATTGTAGGCAGTCCTGAACAAGTATGTTTTTAGACGGGACTTGAAAGTGGATAGAGGTGTACAGTTTTGGAGGTCTGGAGGTAGATTGTTCCAGAGTTTTGGAGCAGCACGACTGAAGGCTCTGGCTCCCATAGTGCTGAGGCGAGCAGGGGGCACTGACAGGCGGAGGGAGGACGAGGATCTGAGGGAGCGAGTGGGGGTATACACCTGTAAAAGGTCGGACAGGTAGGGAGGGGCCAGGTTGTGAATGGCCATATACGTATAGAGGAGCACTTTGTAATTAATGCGGTATTGGACAGGGAGCCAGT
Organism: Hippocampus abdominalis; assembly: GCA_018466805.1. Lineage (NCBI taxonomy): Eukaryota > Metazoa > Chordata > Actinopteri > Syngnathiformes > Syngnathidae > Hippocampus > Hippocampus abdominalis. The sequence goes on along the minus strand of CM031705.1, from coordinate 888,166 downwards.
GGAGCTGCTGGAGGACGGGGGTGATGTGCTGCTGGGAGGGTGTTTTTGTGATGATGCGAGCAGAGGCATTTTGAACCAGCTGGATTTTATGGAGAGACTTTTGAGGTAGGCCGAAGAGGAGAGCGTTGCAGTAGTCTAAGCGGGATGTGACAAGGCTGTGGACAAGAATAGCAGTGGTGCGGGGGGTGAGGGAAGGTCGAAGTCTGTTAATATTGCGGAGGTGGAAATAAGCAGGGCGGGTGATGGTGTTGATATGGGACTGGAAGGTGAGCATGCTATCGAGGATGACACCCAGACTCTTAACCTGAGGGGAGGGGGACACTGAGGAACTGTTGATGTTGAGGGAGAAACTGTTTACTTTAGAAAGAGTGGATTTGGTGCCAAGAAGGAGGATTTCCGTTTTATTAGAATTTAATTTAAGAAAGTTTGTTGTGAATCACGTTTTGAGTTCGGAAAGGCAAGAGGTGAGGGACGGGGTGGGAGTATGGAGTTTGGTTTGCAGGAAAGGTAGAGCTGAGTGTCATCAGCAAAGCAGTGAAAGTGGATATTGAATTTACGGAGTATATGACCAAGAGGCAGGAGGTAGATGATGAAGAGAAGGGGCCATCGGACAGATCCCTGGGGTACACCTGTGGTGACTGGGGAGGGCTTTGAAGTGAAGGATTTGAGCTGGACAAACTGAGTGCGGCCGGTGAGGTAGGAGTGAAACCAACTGAGGGGAGTGTGGGAAAGACCGATGGAGGAGAGTCTATTGAGGAGGATAGGGTGAGAGATGGTATCAAAGGCGGCACTCAGGTCTAGGAGGATGAGGATGGATGCTAAACCAGAGTCAGATGCTAAGAGAGGATCGTTGACAATTCGGATTCGGATAGGTGGGAGTGGAGTTGAGCAGCAACAGTTTTTTCGAGAATTTTGGAAATGAATGGAAGGTTGGAGATGGGGCGGAGGTTATCAAAGTTATTGGGGTCTGAGCCGTGTTTTTTCAGTATGGGGGTAACAGCAGCGGTTTTGAAAAGTGAGGATAATGGCAGATATGAGGGGAAGCAGGGAGGGGAGGCAGGATTTGATGAGGGATGAAGGGAGGGGATCAAGCTGGCATGTGGTGGGCTTGGATTTGAGAATGAGGTTGGATATTTCAGCAGTCGTGGGTGCAACAAAACTGGAGAAGGGGTGACAAACCTGCCAGCCCCCTTCTGGTGGGGAGGGGGCTGGCAGGTTTTGATGGAGGTGAATCGTGAGGATTTTGTCATTGAAGTTCTCCATTATGGAGTTGCAGGTTGCTGTGGAGTACAGGTGGAGGGGGAGGGAGTTAGGTGGCTGGATGATTTTGTTCATAACAGAGAAGAGAGTTCTTGAATTTCCTTCATTGGAAAGGATGAGGCCGGAGTAGTAGCTGGATTTGGTTTGTGCAATTAGGTCCTTGTATTGAGTGATATGGATGGTGTACATGTCCTTATGGATGGTGAGACCGGTTTTCTTGTAGAGACGCTCAAGTTGGCGGTTTTTTGATTTCATGGACCTAAGAGCAGATGTGGAGAATGAAGCAGTCCTGGTTTTCAGGGGGGCGAGAGAATTAAGAATATTTGTGAGGCAGGTGTTGTAGTGGGTGATGAGGTCGTCCGGGTTTGAAAGAGTGACTGGGGGCAGGGAAGGGTCGATAATGGAGCAGAAGGTGTCAATATTGATATTTTTAGTGTTACGAAAAGTAATGAGGCGGGGGGTTTTGATTGTAGAAAGGCGGAGTATGGTGTTAAAAGTGAGGAGGAAATGGTCAGTTACAGGAAGAGCATCAGCAGTAGGCTTGGAGGGGGAGAGACCAGAGCAGCAAACCAAGTCCAAAGTGTGGCCTTTGACGTGGGTGGGGAAGTCGATGAGACAATGTATCCCAAGGCTCTCCAGACAGGATGCGAAGTCTCTGGTGAGTGGCAGGTTGAGGTTGTCCATGTAAATATTGAAATCTCCCAGCAAAATTAAATTTTCCGTGAGAGTGGATAGAAGTGTGATTAGGCTGGAGAATTCACTGATAAAATCGCTCTGTGGCTTGGGGGGGCGATAAACTGTGGCGATGATGGTAGGCGGGGGTCCAGGGAGCTTAAAAACTAGGCATTCAAAAGTGCTTGGTGCAGGAACGGATACGGGCAGGACTTTCCATTTCTCGCGGTGGATAAGTGCGAGACCTCCTCCACGGCCATTGCCACGGGGACGGCAAATGTAAACAAAGCCGGGAGGAGTTGAGTCATTCAAAGCAGAAAAGTCGTTCATCTGTTGCCAGGTTTCTGTTAAAACTAGAAAGTCGAGTTGGTGGTCAGCGAGGACATCTTGGATGAGGTGTCCTTTGTTCGTGAGTGAGCGGATGTTCAGCAGACCAAAGTTGATGGCGGAGGTGTCGTGTTTGACAGCAACAATGCTGTTAGCCGACCTAGCCAGGCGGGCTAATGCATGGTGGTTGATGTTGCGGCCGGAGTTTCTGGGAGGGCGTCGAGAAGTGGACCAGGTCGAGTTGATTGAGCCGGAGTGTTTGTGCTCGGCATGTCTGCGCGACCCGCGGTGGATGTAGCGACGTCGAGGCAGGCGAGCGATGTCCAGGTGGTGGTGCAGCTCCGATGGCGGAGGCTCCGGTGCAATCCACCGGATCCAGAGAAGATCTGCGACAGAATACTGGAGCAGTCCTGCCACTGGATGACGGCAGAACATCGGGAGTATGGCTCTAAGAGCAGGTGGGGCGAGGAGGCTTTTGCGACCCATGTCGAGGGAGGAAAGCCGGTGTGGTGACAGCCGGTGACAGCCGGTTAGCATAAACTAGCGTAAGCTACCGGCGTTAGCCCGTGGACTAAAATACGATGGGGTTGGATTGATCAGATTGAGTAATGATTCAAGTTGTATCAGTCACAGTACCCATAGTCCAAGCAGAGGGGCAAGAGAAAAATCAGAAACAAGATCTGAATTTAGCAGAGCTCAGAGTGAGAAGCGGTGACATACACGCCTGCGTCCTCTCAGCTATGAGTATGCTATGAGTATGTTGCGTCCAGGAAACTTGCAGCTGTGACCAAAATAAACACCGTTCACTATGTAAACCAGTGTGGTGGTTGCTGTTGCCGCTTCCGAACGAAGCAGTAGAGGTCGCTGTTGGATTATACTTCGTTGTAGTGAATATCTTCGCGAGGCCGGAGCAGAGAAAATGATTTAGGATAACGCAACAGGGTTTTTTTCGTCGTATGGGGGGCAGGAGAATGGGAATCGTGTTAATGCATGAAGTTTGTGTACACGCACACACAATCGTATGTGTACTCTTTATTTTTATTCCATTAGTGCATAAGTATGAGCACACACTTATTTGACACTTCATATAGTCAGTACAGAAAGAAAAAAAGGGAAAGAAATTGCGAAATGTACGATCAGCATTCACTTTCACTTCCATCAATTTCTTGGATAATGTCTTTTGTTTTGCTTTCATTTTGATCACTTTTACCCTCTCTTCCAGCGTAAGAGCGCTTCTTGTCTTAGCTGCTTGATATCCAAAGGTCCGTTTTGTAGCCATTTTAGCAATGGCTAAATCATGCTGCGTCTGAATCGAACAATAACAGATACTTTCTGTACCTGGTGGCTTTTCTATCTACTATCTCACTGTCTCTAACTCGACCTCCCCTCGATCGCCACCCAACACAGCGTTGCTCAGCTGATGCCATGCAATGAACTTTTAAACCAGCCACGGGACGCTTCGTAGTCCTTGATGGCCATTGTTAGCGCGATGGAACTCACCTTCTCTCTAATTAGCGCTTGGATTTAAGCCATGGTTTCTACTTCGATTTTCTCAAGTTTGCTTTGAACACAGCAGTCAGGCTGTTGATTCTGTTGGTCTTTCTTGTGCGGAAGTCTCTCTATGGTTTTGTGTAGATATCATTTCGGATGACTACACTTGGTTCGATGACAACACTGGAGACGTTTTATTTTCAGTGTGGTCGCTAGGTTGCTACCACTGCACCGCCGAACTCTCAATGTGCGTCAGCGCACCATCGCTGTCAGACGGACACAGAGACGCTCCACCCCCATTATTTATATGGACACGGAACACGGTAACCTTCCACACAAAATAGTTCCAAACAAGTAACAATCGTGTCAGTGGCATCCATCGTACTCCCGGGGCTTTTCTTTCCACCATCTCACTGTCTCTAACTCGACCTCCCCTCGATCACCACCCAAGACAGCGTTGCTCAGCTGATGTCATGCAATGAACTTTTAAAGCCAGCCTCAGGACGCTTCGTAGTCCTCGATGGCCATAGTTAGCGCGATGGAACTCGCCTTCTCTCTAATTAGCGCTCCAGTTAGCGTAAGGTTTTTAGCATGATAACAAGTAAAGCATTCCAGGAAACGTTCATTTATTTGACTGTCTGCCGAGCCACAATAAATTTCCTCAGAGCAGCTAATCAAATGCATTCCACTCTATCTTCCACGGATCTAGCTGCAGTATCTAAACACATAGTGAGGTCCCTCTTGGTCAATCGGAGGCCAGGATGATGATCGGTAAGCCAATGGCAGAGCAGCTATGAATATGTTACGTTCAGGAAACTCAGAGCTGTGTAAACCAGGATGGTGGTTGCTGTTGCCGTTTCCGTACGAAGCAATAGAGGTCGCTGTTGGATTAGACTTTGTTGTAGTGAATCTCTTCGCGAGGCAAGAGGAGAGAAAAATATTTCGTATAACGCAACAGGGGGGGGGGGGGGGTTTGTTGAATGGGGGGGCAGGAGAGTGGGAATGGTGTTAATGCATGAAGATTTTTTCACATTAGGGGGTATTTTCGCCCATGTAGGTTCCGTTGTAGAGGAGTTTCACTGCATAAATATATTGTTTAAAAAAATGTAAACAATTTGCACAAAATTAAGTCACATCAAGTCGTTTTGTTCAAGGCTCAGATTGTTTTAGTATCTGATGATTAGCAGTCGTACAAGAGTCGTTTACCTACCATTTTCTTCGGCAAGAGTTCAAATGAGCCTCTCTATTTCTGATCCTACATTTCTGGTTGACCGTGGTGGACATGGAATTATATCTTAAAGCAGCGGTACTTAGCCTTTTTTTGCTCCATGGACCTGTTTAATGTCAGACAATATTTTCAGGGACCAGCCTTAAAGGTGTGCCGGATAAATACAGCAAAATAATATGATATGACCTGCATGAAAACTGTGATATTTTAAAATATAATAATTAACACGAATCATGACACGAGAAACATCCTATCTGGCCGCAAAACGATCTCTGGTCACTATGGTAATGTTTAAACGTGTCTTCAAAATAAGTCTTCAAAATCAAGATACACCGCAAATAAAAACAGTTAATGAAAATCAGGACTCACCATCGCCGCATAATATGCAGAGAGGGCTTGGTCCATGGGAGTCTCCATTTGAGATACATCCGTATTTTAAGTAGGACTCATGATACTGTCTATTAAATGTAGCCATCCTTTTCTTGAAAATCGTAGGCTGCTCTTCTGTCTCCTGGCTCGGCTTTTTCCCCTTCCCAAAGAAACTTTCCAAAGACCTTAGTTTTTTACTCATTTTGCTAGCTCCCGGGTTACATTTTAGCAGTAACCGACTGAGAAGCGCGCCTTGACCTGCGTCAAGAGTGACATACCGTCGAGTAGACAGATGTAACAGTGAATCCGGTAAAATTTCAAAATAAAACATAAATAAAACCGAAATAAATAAAACGTAAGTTATTTATTCTTTCATGCAGCCCGGTATCAAATGTCCCATGGATCAGTACCGGTCCACGGCCCGGGAGTTGGGGAACGCTGTCTAATCAGGCCGCTGAGTCACCTTTGCGAAAACTGAAGCCTCAGAAGAACAGTCATGCCAATATACTGTGTGTTGACTGCTAAAAATACACGTGGCAAATGCAGAAGGGAGATGCCATGGCAGAACCAGGTATGTTGTCAGTATGTAGACGCTTAATGAGTGCTAAAATGCCACCATCACTGCACATGTAATTAATGGTTACTTTAATAAATAGTGTTGTTGGTGGGTTTTTGTTGTTGTTTCTTTACACATTTAATTATTTTTTTATGTATATTTTTTGATATTTCATATGATTCATTGGATGGAATTCAAATTCCAGTCCTATACTGTATCTGTCAGGCAGGAACACACTCTAGCTCACAGGTGTGAAACCAAAGGCCCGGCGGCCAGATCTGGCCCACCAACATCATTTTATGTGCCCCTCCCGAAAGAAAAGCATGTGTGTCAACTTGCATGATCCTTGATAAAAATTTTTTTACCCAAATGTCAAATTGTGGTGTAATAAATTACGTTGAGATTTTGCAATAATTTAGTTACAATGTTACAGTCACTTGAACAATAATTTAGTTTACAGTCACTTGAAAAATAATTGAACAGACTATTATTGTTGACCGTTTCCAAAACTAGCAATCCATTCATTTGTTGTGTACAAGTAATAAATGCGATGAGACATTTAGACATTTTTGTGGTTTCACTGTCATACTGCCCTTCCGAGGGAAAACGTAACTCCAAAGTGGCCCACGACATAAAAGAGTTTGACACCTCTGCTCTAGCTCATCAATAAATCTCAACAAGAAAACAAAAAATACAAGTAGATTTCATCCCAACTTATTCAGTGCCAATTTCATGGAGTGATTCGTTTAAAGGCAAAGTGATTGCACAAAACATTCCTCCTAACTGGTTAGCTTGATCACCAACTCCCCACTTGTTTGAACAGGATAAACAGTCAAGATAATGATGGTGGTGATCGGTGAACAGATGTATGACGATGCGATTAATGATGTTCAACTCACAGCTCTCCAACTCCAGAGAACATGTCTGAGAATCCAGAGGAAATCGGCTGAAGTCCATGTTACAAGCCGCAGTCACTGTGACTCTAAGAGACATCAAGAGGACAATCATGTCATTGCATACATTCTTCAGTATTACTTGAGCCTGTCAGAGATAATATTAATCATAATACAGGATTAATACTGAACCCTAGATCCCAAAGCAGACAAAAAACCCAAACAGTAATCAAAAATAATTTCAGAATTGGACATTTTACAAAATGTTGCCAATCCATCAGTCTGTCATCATTGGTCCATCTTTTTTCGAACAGAAACAACTTATATCAGTCTGCCAGTCCGTTCAACTCCACCCTCCTCCCCAAAAAAATCATAGTCCACTATATGAAAAACAGATGAAAATTACTAAAATAAATAGAGTGTACTATCAGTATATGTACATCAAATGTTGGTTGCCCAAAGAACTACACACACACACACGCACACATACACACTAGTGATGGGTCCAGCAACACCGATTCATCGACGCATGCGTCAAGCTCACAGAGCAATCCACGTGTCGGTGCGTGTGCTGCTTCGTGACGAATACGTGACCAACACATGAACTGCATCGACTCAGTCCAGGCTGCGTCAACTGAGTCCAGGGGGCGTCAACGCAGCAAAAGCCCGCCACACTGTGTTTATAAGGAAGTGCGTCTAGCGACACGATGCTGCCTGCCGAAACAAGCCAGACCTCACCCTCGTTCGAATAAAAATATATATTTAGGCAAAAAGGAAAACACACAGATTATCAGAAAAACGCGTCCGTCTGACTTCGAGCGTCGTGTCGGGTAGGCTAGCTTAGCTGTTGTCATAGTTCAAAGCTTCTTTATTATGTGACATGGGTTGCGTCGGCGCCGTGAGTACGTTCTCGCACTCACGCGCACACAGCACAGACCAGCGGACTATCGACTGCTGAGGTGAGCTTCACTCGAGTGACGTTGCTAGTGTTGTTGTTGTTGTTGTTGTTGTTGCATCACCGCAAGCGCCTGAGGATGATCCGCAGAAGCGCCAGCGATGCCCGTGGGAGACGCGCAAGTTCATCGAGGGTCTGGCCGAGTCCGTGGTGCTGGCGGTGGGCCAAGAATGCCGGGCACCGGAGCCAGAGGTGCTCAGACGTCTCGTCCTCCTCCGCGCACAGCCGACAGGTCGCGTCCTCTGCCCTGCCGATCCGATGTAGCCAGTGGCGGAGGAGGGGGTGGTGGCCGCTGCGGAAGCGGATGAGGTTCGTCCGATCCTCCTTCAGAAGGGCCGACTCCTCGTCAAGTCGGCCGGGGAGATTGCAGTGGCCCGGGACCCAGAGAAGGTGGACCCGTCCGTGCTGGCCGAGGGCTGCAAACCCCTCTCTTAGCCTGAGGATAGAATCCTCAGCTGCGGCAGGATTCGCGAGGGCGTCAACCAGGGACCGGCTGTCGCAGATCACCTTGGCCGAGAGCCACTCGTGTCGGTTGGTGTCGAGCCAGATGACGGCCTCCGCCATGGCCGCCAGTTCAGCCTGGAAGGAACTGCTCAGGCGACCAGTTGCCGCGTGCCATCGGTGGACGACTGCATCGCCGCGCAGTACCACCAATCCGGCACCGCCGTCCTCGACTCCTCCTCGCGTGGACCCGTCGGTATAGACCTCCAGGTCCGTTTCTCCAACAGCGGCGATGGCACCCAGGGCACCGGCACGCTGTTTGTCCGCGGGATCCGTTTTCGCCACAGCAGATATGGCCACCAATGGTGGCGGGGCGCGGTCCCAGGGAGGGGGGGCAGGCCTGAGAGCACCTGTCTCATGCTCGACCAGAAGCCCCAGTCGGGAAAGGGCCGGTGTGACCTCGACGCGCCAGTCGGACCGGCGCAGGCGCTGTCGTACCGGGCTCAGCAGCAAGGCCCTACGGGGATCGTCAGGGGCCAGGCTGAGCCAGCGATCCGCCAACAGCAGCGCACCCGTGCGGTAACGTGATGCCAACGGGGGTAGGCCCGCCTCGTGAAGGACTGCCTCCGTTGGGGTGGTCTGGAGATGGCGTGTGATGGCCCGGGCTCCTTGAAGTTGGGAACGCTCCAGCTTCTCCAGATTCGTCCGCGACAGCCACGGCACCCAGGCAGGAGCCGCATATTCAGCCAAACTTCGTTGTGTTGCGATAAATACAGTTCGGAGGTCCTGCAGGTGCCAGCCCCAGGTGGTACCGCCAACCACCCGAAGCAAGTTCAGTCTCTGTCTCATCTGTAGGCACGTCTTCTGCACCTGGTTGCCAAACGACAGCCGTTTGTCGTACTGCACACCGAGGAAGGTGGGCGACGGGTCCAACGTCTTCTCGTCGAAGCGTTGCTAGTGTATGGGCATATTATGGAGCAGCTTACGGACAAACACAAATTGTCCGCCGTGTAGAGCCATTTTGATCTTCTTTTGGAGAATAAGGTATTTATTCAAATCTCCTTGTCTCACCAAGTGCCTCTCGGATTTTTGACATGTCTTATTCCATTGTGTGTGTGTTCTCCACAGCAGTGGAAAAAGCATGCAAGACACGCAACAAACTGAAATTTAAAACACTGGAGCATCTTATTTTTCTAAATAAAAATTTGTGAAGACAAAGCCCACAAGCATCCTCATTCACATGATTTTCACATTATTGAAACACATTGAATGATACAATATGAATGCATGGGTGTGAATGATATTGTATACACTTCATCATCAAATCAGTCAGTTCAGTCTGTCAAGTGGGTTGGCTGCAGGGATTTTGAAGGTCCAGCAGGTGGCAGTGGTCAGCGACACAGTATCAGCACAGTATCAACATAGTGTGTCAGTGTGTCGACACGCCTCATGAGGCCTCATGGACCAATCACTAACACACACACATAAAAGTACATTTCACATACACTTATTCGATCCTTTTTTGGACTGTAAAAGTAAACTCACCAGGAGCACACTGGTAACTGCCCGCAAAGTTTAGAATGGCTTACCTGAACCAGAATCCAGCATTGTGGATAAGTGTAAAGTCTAATGTAAGTAGCTTGAACATCTACTCCTGTCTTTAAATGCTCATCATCTGTTGCTTCTGCCACTGCTGCTTCTTCTTCTTCTTCTTCTTCTTCTCCTTTTTCTTCTTCTTCTTCTTGCTTCATTGGCTGATTACAGCTCTTTGATGCATACCACCACCCACTGGACAGGAAGCGCAAATAATCATATTCATGAGCCCCGCGAACTAACACACAACAAAGTCCATCCATCCATCCATCCATCCATCCATTTTCAACATTGTTTATCCTGAACAGAATGGTCGAGAGTTGCTGGAGCCTATGCCAGCTGACTTTGGGCGGAAGGCGGACTACACCCTGAACTAGTCGCCAGTCAGTCGCAGCCCACATACTGAAACGAAGAACCATACACACCGACATTCATATTGTCACTGTGTGGGAACTGATCCCACGCTGCCTGTGCACAAGAATGTATCAGCGGCTTCACAAGACAAAAATAGATCCTGAGTATGTATTTTTTTTCTGTCGTTTCCCATCATTTGTCAATCGTCAGGAAAAGAGGCGTCCCTCATTGAAGGACTGATGTACCTCTCATCAGTACTGACGGAATGCCCACCTTTGCAGAATTTGGTAAACCAAAATTGCATGATAAACATGAGACACAAAGTTATCAAATCAAAACAATGAAAACAAAAGGTCAACGTGAACAAACAAGTTGCATACAAAAACATACTCAAAGAGGTAGAGGGAGCCACAGTGGAATAAATACGGCAACAACAGGAATAATGTATACATAGAATAGATAGAAACACTCAAACACATAGATTACAGTCGCATTTAAAGTATTTACGGTCAAGAAACGGTATTCATAAACAGCCAAAGACGGGACGCGCAAAGTACAAGAGTCCATGAGGAATACAAGAACATGAGAGACAATCGTGGAAATCAATTATTATCCCTAACCGGGTCAAGTACCTACAGACACACATTTCACAAATGACTGACAGAATGACACCCAGCCTGTCTTGAGTGTGTCATCCGCCAATACACTACTTCAGACCGAATGTGACGTGCCGCTTGTTTCGTGTGTGTTCACTGTATTTGTATGAAGGCGGTAGTGACTTTACTTCAAGCGGACAAGAGGAGGAGCATGCATGTGTTTGGAATGTGGGAGGAAACCAGAGTACCCAGAGAAAACCCACACAGGCATGGGGAGAACATGCAAACTCCACACAGGAAGGCTGGAGCTGGGATTCTTCTAACCCTAACCCTAGCCATGCGTTTGACAGGAGCGCTTGGCGTAGACAACGAGCTAAACAATCTTCCAATAAAAACACGAAGATGGGAATCCACCTTTTGGTATTTTTATGGAAGTCTTTCTTGTAAAATTCGACACAAACAAAAACACAACACGAATGTTTGTATAGCATCCAATTAGACATATGAAATGACATTCACCACTCATGTAACAGCCCTATTCTATAGCTTATTTAACAATGCCGTGGTAAGTATTTACAGAGATTCATTGATGAAATACTTATATATGACAATAAATAACTAAACAACAAAGAGTAGTATGTGCAACTGTGTAAATGCACTTACAGATTGTGCCTGAACGTGTCAAAAGAAAGAGGATGGAAGTGGATGTGATCGCACCTCTCCACTGTTATGTATCAAAATGTCTTTTTGGGTGATTCTAACTACTTCCACCACTATAGGCACTGTACTGAACTGTAATACAATACTTGCATCACTAGGGCCACTGCACTGCACCGTAATACAATTACTGGGGGCAGAATAGGGATCAAACCCACGTCCTCTGCACTGTGAGGTCGACGCGCTAACCACTCGTCCGCCGGACCTTTCTGTGTAGTGTTTAATTTGATTTATTTTTTTTATCCATCGCTGATTTTGGTTTAAGGGTTCATAACTTGCCATCTCCAGTCACAATCATCACCTTATGCACCCTGTAACCTGATAATATGATAAGCTGTCCACTGTAGTAACCTGAAAGGGTTCAATCCTACTGTGACAGATGAACAAAAAGCAAATCAATAAATGTGTTTGTTGATGACTTGATACACACCTGAGACTGTAAAGCACGTGACCATCTGGAAAGACACGCAACATGATGTTGTCTGTGGTTGTGTCATGGATGAAAGACCTCTTAGAGTGGACAAAGAATACGTCAGGGACCCAGATCTTTTTCACCAGACGGCCATCAAATGTCATGCTCTTGTTGGTACTGCTGGTGAATGACAGACGCTCGTCTTTCCAGTAATGTCTCAGGTACAGTGTCATGGTAAAGTCCTGTTGGAAGATGATGTGAAAGTGAACCAGAGAACATTAACAATGCAGAGTCAGTACCCATTCCAGCAAATATTGTTCGAAGTAAGGCAAGGCAGCTTTATTTAAATCGGGCATTCCATACACAAAGTATCATCAGGGCCTTAATACTGCAACATCAGACCTATGATCACTAAAAAGAATTCGACAAAGAAGACGGAAGTCACAATGTGCACAACAATCACTGACATTTAGAATTATTTGCTCCTTTTCAGGCGGCGGGCTGAGGCTGCATATCTACTTTAGTTTTTGGGACCAATGATCCTTGGGGAGGGAGGACCTGGATCTTTTCAGTTTCGAAGTTTCATATTGTGTTTCTTAGCACTCATAATTCAAACATACATTTTTTTTCAAAATCATGTTTTAAGTTTCATTAAATGTGCATTCAAACGCAGTAGCCGACTAGGTCAGTTGAACCAATAGCATGCAAAGCTACAAAACACGTGATGTTATTCAAACACGCTCAGGCGAAGATATGCAACAGCTGTGTGTGAAAATAATGTTCCGTTGTTGGTGTTCACTTTACACGGCTAGCTATGCTATTTATTTGCTATGTACAGTTTGACAATGTTTATTATGAGTAAAGTTAGCTTTGTCAGATTGTGTTGAGGCCTAAGAGCCCATATGTGAGGCGTGAATGATAAAAGATAGTTTCCCCAAATGGAATTTGAATGAGAATCAATTTAGATTGTAATTTCCAATTTTGAATACTAAAGTTGGCCAAACAAAATCTAAATAGTGACTTAGAATATAGTCTACACTAGTGGTTCTTAACCTCGTTGGAGGTACCGAATCCAACCGGTTCATGTGCACATTCACCGAACCCTTCATTCGTGAAAAAAAAAAAAAGTATGATTTTTTTTACAAATTCAAGACACATAAAGAAACACATTTATTAAAAAGAGAAAAAATGTAAACACACTTAGAACAATTATAAAGTAAAAGTTTTTTAATTGTGCACAAAATGAACCAGCCAGTGATAGCCAAGTGGGCATGTCATAACTAATTGACATGTTGAATTGGGCGTGTCTTAACCTCCATGGCAGAGGCTGTCTGTCATTTCCTGTTCCTGGCTTCGCCAGCAGGTGGCAGGCTGAGCAGACTTGCGAGTTGCACACCTGCTGCCAATCTTTTCTAATTAGGGACTCTTTATTAAAGGACCTACAAACCTGCCACTGGTTGTCAGAGAATTGTTTGCCTTGCAGCTGCTCTTGCTCATGTGACCTTTTTTCTTGACTTCTCGCTCTAGCCACGTTTACTCTTGTTCTCGGGTTCTTTTGTTCATGAGTATAGTTTTTGTTTTCATCTTTGTTCTGAGCTTACGTAAATTGGGTTCTTTGCATTTTGTTTTGTTTGTTAATTTTGTGCAAGTGCTTTTGGTTATTGTTTTGCTTTTTACTTTTCCTGGTCCTCATTTGACCAGCGCTTTGTCGGTGCGTTTTTGTAGTCAACATTTTTGCTATGGAGTTTTTGTCTGGTGTCTACTATTTTGGGATCCAAAAACATTATTCGATTCGTTCGAATTGTGACACTGTTGAACCCCTGAGACCAATTCACCGAACCCCTAGGGTTCGATCGAACCAGGTTAAGAACCACTGGTCTATAGAAACGCGGTGGATATGATATAATTTCTCTTGCCAGAAAGGCATATGATGACCTGTGATGTTTAAGAAACATGTAATATGATTTGTTCGATGAATTATGCACACATATGATTGTTGTGATGTTGATTGCACTATATTATTAGCATATAATTTGTTGTGATCTTGCTTGCGTTAGAATTGCTGTGATGTTTCGTCACCATGCATTATGATGGCTTGATCAATGAAATTGATGCTTTACTATTAGTTTGATGCATTATATATATATATATATATATATATATATATATATATTATATATCAAATTTAATGTTAGTTCGATGCATTAGATATTTATATATACAGTCAAACCTCAGTTTTCATACTTAATCCGTTCCAGAAGACTGTTCGAAAACCGAAACCATGTTTCCCATTGGAATCAATGTAAAAATGTTTAGTCCGTTCCAAATCAAGAAAACAACTTTTTTAAACCACTTTTTCTATAATTTCACACCATAAACTGTACACATGTAATAGGAGAGCAGGTAATATGTAAAATACTGTACAAAACAAACTGTAATTAACTAACTGTTATTTTCAAGCATGCGGTTGTCCAGCCTATGCTTAAGAAGCATAATCTGGATGCAAAATGTCTTAATAACTTCCGGCCAATCTCAAAACTGCCATTTCTCTCGAAAATCTTGGAGAAGGTGGTGTTTATACAGCTGCTTCCATTCTTTAACTCAACAGAGATCCTAGAGCCATTCCAATCTGGTTTCAAAGCGTGCCACAGCACTGAGACAGCCCTGTTGAAGGTGACAAATGACCTGTTGCTCACCCTTGACTCAGGTGATAACGCCATTCTGGTCCTGTTGGATCTCAGCGCTGCATTTGACACTGTGGACCATGGCACACTACTACAGCGTCTTGAACAGTGGGTTGGGATTAAGGGTACAGCTCTTAACTGGTTTCACTCCTACCTCCACCAAAGAACTTTCTCGGTATCCATAGGCCAGTACACTTCATCATCCGCCCCTGTGTCTTATGGTGTCCCCCAGGGATCCATTTTGGGTCCAGTACTGTTCTGCCTGTACATGCTCCCCCTAGGTAACATCATCAGGAAATTCAATATTTCATCCCATTTCTATGCAGATGACTCCCAGCTGTACATCCCACTGAAGTCTGGCAATTCCATGCAGCCTCTTTTAGACTGTTTGGAAGAAATAAAAATCTGGATGGCTAACAACTTTCTTCAGTTAAACAATAACAAAACTGAAGTCATTGTCTTTGGGCCTTCAAGATCAAAAAATTCCATCCCTGCCAACCTTGGTCCCCTTGCCCCCTATGTGAAATCCCATGCACGTAACCTGGGTATCATTTTGGACTCTCATCTCCACCTGGACAAGCAAATTTCATCTGTTGTAAAGACCAGTTTTTATCAATTAAGAATAATCTCCAAACTCAAATCTGTTCTATCATACAATGATCTGGAAAAAGTCATCCATGCCTTCATAACCTCCCGTCTAGACTATTGTAACTCCCTCTATCTTGGTCTCCCTCTGACACTGGTGGCACGGCTTCAGATGGTCCAAAATGCAGCAGCTAGGTTGCTCACCAACACAAAAAAGCATGAACACATCACACCTGTCCTAGCCTCCTTGCACTGGCTTCCAGTCCAGTCACGAATACGATTTAAAACACTGCTGTTGGTTTTTAAAGCTCTTCATGGCCTGGCACCCACCTACATAGCTGATATCATTCACCCCCATGTAGCCCCCAGGTCCCTCAGATCCTCCAGCCAAGGCCTCCTCCATGTCCCACGGTCCCGGCTTAAACAAAAAGGTGATAGAGCCTTTTCTGTTGCTGGCCCTCAGCTATGGAACCAACTGCCACTTGATATCAGAAATGCCCCCTCAATAACACTTTTCAAAACTAAGCTCAAGACACACCTTTTTACATTGGCCTTCCCTGTGCCCTAATTGTCTTACCCTGCTGTCCGTAATTAAGTGTTGTGTTATTATCATCTTAGCTTAAATCACTGTGCTGTATGTGTATTTATTTACTTATCTATTCTATTTTTAACCTGTTTTAGCTTATGCACTATGTACAGCACTTTGGTCAGTGCAAGCTGTGGTTAAATGTGCTTTAAAAATAAACTTTACTTACTTACCAATTTTAACATTAACATAGTAACATAAAAATTGAAGGAACATCTCTCTCTCTATCTGTCGTGGGGCGTGCACCTATCCCAGCTGTCAGCAGGCAGTAGGCGGGGCATTTCGGCATCCCGAACTCCTTCGCCAACACAGACACACCACACCTGACTCATATTTCGCGATCAAATCTTTCTTAAAATTCTATAGTTTTCCGCACTAGAGAGGAAACTCTTTTCTTCACCAGGTTTACCACTTCCACTTGCTTTCTTTGGTGCCATGATTAGGGGCTGATACACGATGCAAATTACGTAGTTCTCACCAAACACGTCTGCTTTTTAAAAAAATTATCTTTATTGAATAATACAAACTCGTCTGCTCACAATGGAGCAATACACGAGGAAGCTGTTTCTGTATGATTATTGCATAATAATGAGACACCGGACACCAGAGTGTTGATTATGTGCCGCTGTATTGAAAACTGCCGGCCGTAAACAAACGCACGCACGCACTTCGCCCGTGCTGCTGGGGTAAACCATTCTGAAAAGAGGGGAGTTTCACTCCCCCTAACAGAAGCGTCTCACCAAACACGTCTGCTTTTTTTTATTGAACAATACAAACTCGTCTGCTCATAAAGGACGCTACAGGACACCAGAGTGTTGATTATGTGCCGCTGTATTGAAAACCGCTGGCCGTAAACAAACGCACGAACACACTTCCCAGTGCTGCTGGGGTAAACCATTCTGAAAAGAGGGGAGTTTCACTCTCCCTAAAAGAAGCGTCTCACCAAACACGTCTGCTTTTTTTTATTGAACAATACAAACTCGTCTGCTCACAATGGGCGCAACACGAGGAAGCGTTTCACCAAACACATCTGCTTTTTTTTCAAAATCTTGATTGAACAATTTTCTCCCCCTCTCCCTCCCTTGTGGTTTCTTTCTGACTTCCGGGTTGAGTGAACGCTGGCGCGTTTGGCTGCCGCTGCTCAGCCGCATTGTGTTTTATTGTTCTTGTTCCTGATTGTAAAGTGTCCTTGGGTGTTTTGAAAGGCACTTATAAATGAAATGTATTATTATTATTATAATACAAAAACCGCTGCTCACAATGGACGCTACGAGGAAGCGAAGCCGAGAGGAGTGAAGCGACGCATTCAAGTGCGCTCAGTTAGTTCGTCATCCGAGGCATAAAAAATTCAATTTTTTTTTTCTAAAACCGAATTGTACGAGAACCGAGACGTTCGAAAACCGAGGTTTGACTGTATATATATATATATACAGTAAATATTCTCTAGTACGGACTCATGTTTGCGCTGTCCAATCTGTCCTTATAACAGAAATTCCTCTTTTGGGAAATGAGCATGGTACATGTCCTTTATGAACCTGCAAGTATGTTGAAAACTGCATGTGTAACAACACAAGCAATAAAATGCAAAAATATACTGTCCAAAAACTGTTTATATAACAAAAACAGCAGTACAGTATACAGTACAGGTGTAGATTTAAAAAACCACAACACAGTATAGTATGTACAGTATTTTAATGTTGATTTTTTTCAGTCTTGGGAAAAAAATGAGTCTATTTTGGGTTGTTTTGTTTTGTTGGGTTCTTCCTCGTTTTCTATGCCATGATCTACAGGACGAAGTAAATAAAGTTAAAATCGTTCGCAATTACAGTAAAACGCACGCCAATAAAAAGTCACTGACACATAGTCGTTTCGAATTCGATTACATAAATGGCGAAGCAAACACGTTTCTTCCATCTTCTCCAGTTGTGTTGAGTGGGCGTTGCTTTATAAGCTCGTGCCGCGATCAACAGGACGTAAGTGAATAAAGTTAGAAATCGTTCGCAATTACAGTAAAACGCACGCCAATAAAAACTCACTTACACGTCGTCATTTCGAATCTGATTATCAAAAAATGCGAAGTGAAAAGGTGTCTCCGTTGGTGTGTTTCCGCGTATCGGGTGGAGCGTTGCGTGTATTTAAACTCCCGCTGCATGACGTCTCCATCCGGGTTACGGATAGTGGAATTTCCGCTTACGTAGTTCCGGTAACATGTAATATCGTAGTCAAAATGTTAATGCATAGGTTTTTATTACGGGTGAAGGATATTCCTTTTCATAGAATTCCGGGGATGGGAATGTTTACTGTATATACACAATTTCATGTTATTCACACGAATATGATACGTGTGTTGGTTTGCATAAGCTATTACTACATGTGAGCAGCAAATGTAGTGATATGTATGTATTTGAAAATGATGTGTTACAGTGGAAGCTTTTAGATAATACAAACAGTTGTCACAGGAAATGCTGTCATAGCAGCGGGCAGATGGAGTCACACACACACACAGTACCTCCTGCATGCAGTACAAAGGCCCTGTTATTTTCCATTACGTAGATCACCAGAGGTTTGGACAATCTGTAATAATAATAACTGTAATATAACAATTTTTCCATTAGGTAATGTGTAACTGATTTCCCATTATGCAGTGTAACAATGGTTTTCCCATTACGTGATGTACCAGCTGTAACTGCCCGTTGCGCAGGTAACAGTGAATTTTCATGACACAATGTACCTTGACTAAAGGTCTGGTAATTTCCATTGCATCATTTGAATTTTCAAGAAGCCCAGAGGTGATAAAAGGCTTACCCTTTCGTGAGGAAATGCACTAACTGTGCAGATACTTGACACAAAGGAGGATTTTTTTTTTTTTTTTTTGATTTTGTGCAAGCCACATATCTGAATGATTTAGTTTGACTTCATTTGGACTTGACCAAATTATGGTGATGATAAGGTAAAATTAAAAGTAACAGTATTATTTGCATAAAAGAGAGAGCCCATCGAGTATGTTGGATCTTTGCATTTCAAATTTACCTTGTCGATTATTAGGCTCTGTGTAATTTAAGATCTGATCACTCTTGATTTCAGCAAAACAAAATTATCGAAAAGCTTTCCACTCATTTAAAATATTTGTCTTTTTACTGCTTTTTTGCTTGCTCTTTATTCATTTATTAGAATATTTTTACTATTTTATTTGATTCCTTCTATTAATTGCTGTAATAATTTTCACCTTTTGATGATTATCAACTCATTACATTACACTTTATTTGATTTTGTATGAATTATTGCTTTGCTATTAAATATTAAAAATTACATATTAAATCTATCTTTGTCGTC
This sequence comes from Hippocampus abdominalis, assembly GCA_018466805.1. Classification (NCBI taxonomy): domain Eukaryota; kingdom Metazoa; phylum Chordata; class Actinopteri; order Syngnathiformes; family Syngnathidae; genus Hippocampus; species Hippocampus abdominalis. The sequence goes on along the minus strand of CM031705.1, from coordinate 869,114 downwards.
ATTATTTTATTCATACCCTCACCCTCTCTTAAATGAAAGAACGACCACACAGATAACATTGGTTTTTGCCATTAAGGAATCAAAATACAGGCGCGGTGGTACGAACTCTGTTGTGATTTATCGAAAAATATTCAATGCATCCCTAATCCAGTATGGTTGGTGAAAAGGAAAAGCTTCTCGTGAAAGTGGAATTGTGAAAAAGCGGCAAGCCATCTCATGTGGTGAAGGTGGTGATAATAAAGAAACTTGATGCTGGTGAGATGTGAATGTGGCACAGACATACAACATGAATCCTTCGACGATCAGTAGCATCTACAACCAAAAGGACCGCATTATGGAGCATTTCAAAAGTGCAGTGGGAATGCAGTCCACCATCATCAGTAAGAAGAAAGGGACATTTCTGGGTATTTGCCTTTAAAATCAGCGGTAGTGGTGTGTTCTTCATCACGTGATCGGAGAGGTAGCATGAGCAAACAAAGCAGCTGCCGAACGCTTCCCCCGAGAGTGCAAGGAAATCATCGAAAAGGAGGGTTATTCCACAAAGCAGATCTTTAATGTAGAAAAAACTATTTTCTGGAAGAAATTGCCTGGGAAAAAAAAACCTACATTAGCCGTGAAGAGAAAACCAGGCCCAGATTTAAAGCGGCTAAAGATCGGTTAACCGTAATGCTTGGCGGAAATGCTGACATTCAAGCTGGAGCCACTGCTCGTCTACCGGGCAGCTAACGCTCAAACCCTGAAGAATGTGACGAAGAGCTCTCTTCCTGTTAAATGGATGTCAAACACGACCGCATGGGTGATGTTGGTCATATTTGAGGAATGGTTTTTCCACTATTAAGAAGTATTACACCCGACAGACATACAGGATGTCTTTACTGGCAGTGGATACTGACCCCAAGATGACCTTGCACGACTACCGAAGGTCCTACAACATCCTAAACTGCATCAAAAATATTGATGCAGCATTGTGTGAGGTTTCCAACGCCAACCTCAATGCCGCGTTGGGCCTCTATGCCCTCAGTTAGTCAACGAATTCAAGGGCTTCGACGAAGGATATCATCCTTACCAGTCTTGTCAGGCTAAGTGAGAAACTCAACCTTGACCTGGAGGAGGAGGACTTCGAAGAACTGCTGGATTCCCATGGAGAGGAGCTGATGAACGAAGACCTCATGGAGTTGGAGGCACAACAATGTGTCGAGGCAGAGAGGGAAGATGACACACCAATCCCCATGAAGAGGTTTGAGATGAAATTTTTGGCAGAGGGGTTTTCTTTTATTGACAAAGCCCTTGCAATCTCCAAGCAACAGGACCCAAATGTTGAGCGCTGTACAAAGGTTGCAAACCAAATTGATGATGCAATGCAGTGCTACCGCAAAAAGGAAAACTGTCCAATCGTTCTTAGATTGGTTCTTTCGGTCAATACCTGTTAGAGCCATAAAGAAAATTTGGTTAATTTACATATTTAGATATTTTGAATAATTTGAAATGAATAGGTGCAAGCAGTTTGGCTTATATTTGATATTAGTTATTTCATTTAGAACAAATCTATTTAGAATATCCAAGTATCTGGGCTCCATTAGTTGTCCTGTCTACAGTCTGTTAAAAGACCAGCCATAGGTGAGCTTCATTAGGAAGACAGTAGGGCATGGAGCAACACCTTTTTTTGACCGTGTTAGCGTGTTAGAGTATAGCGTGTTAGAGTATTACGTGTTAAAGAGTATTTCGTGTGAACGTGTTAATTTCGTATTTCGTTTAAGTGTATTGTGGAAGTCCTGTTTTTTCATTTTTGGTAAAGCCTTAATTTGTGTGCAAGATAAAATAAAACTAATCACATTTTTTGGATCAACGATGGCGGCCTCGTTTTTACGTAGTCGTCGTCGTCGTTGAAAGGAAAGGCTTGTTGAGGAAAAGCACGAGTCGAAATCCTACATGCCCTGCTGACGTAGCGACGAAAGGACTAAGTTGCCGCTACAATACCTTTAACCTCCATGGAAGCTGCACCTCAACCCTCTACTTTTTACTTCATTGAAGAGCAGCAGGAGGAAGTAAAACAAGAATCTCCCCAACATGTTAGTGACGATGAAGACGACGCTGATGACCCTCTACCCATGCTGTGACTAATCTTTTCTTTTTTTTCCTCCAGTTTTACACATTTTTATAAAGCATATTGTTTTGTTACAATTGTTTTGTAAATGCAGTACAAGCCCATATAGGTAACACATACAAGCCTTAAACATACGTTCCCTTCTAAAGAATTCCCTATAACGACTCACGAACGGCCGTTCGGAACATATGACGCTCGTAGCGTCTGTCGTTACTCTGGCTTTGGAGAAAAATGCGGTCTTACCAAAGCCAGCGAAATCCATCTACACCTTTATTTTGTTATGTATTGTACTGACGCGCATTATAATTACTGATACAGCTTTCCAGCAAATGAGCCAGAAACAAAACTCCTAAAATTACACAAGCTATTTTTTGGAGTTGCTGAATAAACTATGGCTTGTCAAAAGAGCAAGTGACAAATCCAATGGACAAGTCGGGCAAACACTTGGCTCTTGGCTCTCAAAGAGCTTTGGGAGAGTCCTTGCAGCAGGCCCTTTTGAGAGGCGTAACTCCCTATTTCGCTAGCTGTTAATCAACAGCCAACAGCCAACCAAGTGCCTTCTGCTCTTTCAGCAGGGAAGAGGTAGTGGTGCTTTCCAGTCTCAATGGATCCTCCACTGTATCTTTCTATTCAGATTCAGAAAGATACAGTGGAAGATTCTTTAAACGTGTGTTAAAAGGGACTTTTTGTTTTCAACGCATTCATTTCAACAGCCCCAATATATATTAGTACATGGTGATATATCTTTATTATATTGAAACTTGAAATATGGACATTCTAATTATGAAATGTAAAACTCGATTTAGCCTCCCACTTTCCTTCTTTCAAGGTTGGCATTGATCGACAGTCAATGACAATCATCTTGCGGAGGGCAAGGGGGAGGAAGGACACATGCAAAATAAGTCTTGCCTTTCAAAATATCCACACTTTGCTCATCATTACCGCCCACGTCCTATTTCTGGTATAGTGTGTCTTCGTTGACTACCACTGTGTTTTTGTGAATTAATAAAATGTCATCCAGTGCGACATATTGTATGGGGAGCCTCAAAACGCGCTGGCATAGTTCATAATACTTGGAGGGCACACATCAATTTGTAATGTAATGCATCAATGCATACACAACCATTGTCATTATTGGGTGAATGGTTAAATATCCACAATCAGTCATGATTTGGGGTCCAATTCCCAGTGCAGTTGTTGGTAAAATCCAAGGTCACCGCAACAGTCCAGGGTGTTTCAGAGAACTTGATGATTTTTTATGCTGAGGATCTGTATGGAGGTACAGATTTCACCTTTCTGCAGGACCTGGCCCCTGCTGATACCGCCAGAAGCACCAAAACCTGCTTTGATGCCCATGCCATCGCAATGCTTCACTGGCCAGCCAACTTCACCCAACCTAGACCCCATTAAAAATGTCTGGTGAATTACCAAGAGCAAAATGAGGGCCACCAGATCAAAAAACTAAACACAGCTGACAGTAAGCATCAAGGAAATCTGGACTTCCATGACTCACAGGTTGAATGCATCACTGCCATGCCGCATCGAGTGTCATTTGAGGAGCGGGATTTGGACCCAAGTAGACATGACACGGAAGTTGAAAAGTAAAAGTCTTTCTCGATGAAAATACCAAGTAACTACAGAGATCGCATATATCTATCTAGATAGATATATCTAGATAGATATCCATAGATAGATCTATAGATATATGTCTACAGCCAGATCTTCTGGTCACTACTCTCGTCATATCAACTCTTTTACTGCAAATAAGTTCTCTGAACGTTACTTGGGAAATGCTATCACTGCCTCTATCACTGCCCATGATCCCTGCTCCAGCCCTGATGAGCTAATATCCCTCTTCAACACATCTTGCTCAGCTATCCTTGAAACTGTGGCCCCTCTTAAATTCAGACGCCCTAATTTTAAACCTCAACAGTGGCTTGACGACTCCACCCGCCATCTTAGGCAGGTTTGCCGAAGAGCTGAGCGCAAGTGGAAAAAAGATCACCTTCTAGTTTTTCTAGAACTATTCAGAAATTCCCTGGCTGACTTCCAAACTGCAGCAAAAAAAGCTAAGGCTAAGCATTTCTCCAACATCATAAGCAAACATTCAAATCGCCCTAGAATATTATTTAACACCATCAACTCAATTGTAAACCCCCAAGTCTCTCCAGAGGTCGTGGCATCTCCCAATAGCTGTGAAGAGTTCTTGAAGTTTTTTATTGAGAAAATTGACCACATCAGAGCACAGTTCACACCTTCTGCAGCAGACACTCCACCCCATATCCCCATTACTACAGCTACTTTTGACAAGTCCCAAGCAGTGTCCTGCACTGATCTATGGGACATTGTAAACCACATGAAACCATCAACAGCTCCACACGATCCTATCCCTTCACAGATCACCAAAGATGCTTTTGATGCTATTGGTCCCTCCATCCAATTTATCCTCAACTCCTGCCTTGCCACCGGCACAGTTCCTATATGTTTCAAGCATGCGGTTGTCCAGCCTATGCTTAAGAAGCATAATCTGGATGCAAAATGTCTTAATAACTTCCGGCCAATCTCAAAACTGCCATTTCTCTCGAAAATCTTGGAGAAGGTGGTGTTTACACAGCTGCTTCCATTCTTCAACTCAACAGAGATCCTAGAGCCAATTCAATCTGGTTTCAAAGCGCGCCACAGCACTGAGACAGCCCTGTTGAAGGTGACAAATGACCTGTTGCTCACCCTTGACTCAGGTGATAACGCCATTCTGGTCCTGTTGGATCTCAGCACTGCATTTGACACTGTGGACCATGGCACACTACTACAGCGTCTTGAACAGTGGGTTGGCATTAAGGGTACAGCTCTTAACTGGTTTCACTCCTACCTCCACCAAAGAACTTTCTCGGTATCCATAGGCCAGTACACTTCATCATCCGCCCCTGTGTCTTATGGTGTCCCCCAGGGATCCATTTTGGGTCCAGTACTGTTCTGCCTGTACATGCTCCCCCTAGGTAACATCATCAGGAAATTCAATATTTCATTCCATTTCTATGCAGATGACTCCCAGCTGTACATCCCACTGAAGTCTGGCAATTCCATGCAGCCTCTTTTAGACTGTTTGGAAGAAATAAAAATCTGGATGGCTAACAACTTTCTTCAGTTAAACAATAACAAAACTGAAGTCATTGTCTTTGGGCCTTCAAGATCAAAAAATTCCATCCCTGCCAACCTTGGTCCCCTTGCCCCCTATGTGAAATCCCATGCACGTAACCTGGGTATCATTTTGGACTCTCATCTCCACCTGGACAAGCAAATTTCATCTGTTGTAAAGACCAGTTTTTATCAGTTAAGAATAATCTCCAAACTCAAATCTGTTCTATCATACATCCATCCATCCATCCATTTTCCGAACCGCTTGATCCTCACTAGGGTCGCGGGGGGTGCCGGAGCCTATCCCAGCTGTCTTCGGGCAGTAGGCGGGGGACACCCTGAATCGGTTGCCAGCCAATCGCAGGGCACACAGAGACAAACAACCATCCACACTCATACTCATACCTAGGGACAATTTAGAGTGCACAATCAGCCTGCCATGCATGTTTTTGGAACGTGGGAGGAAACCGGATCACCCGGAGAAAACCCACGCGGGCCCGGGGAGAATATGCAAACTCCACACAGGGAGGCCGGAGCTGGATTTGAACCCGGTACCTCAGCACTGTGAAGCCGACGTGCTAACCACTGGGCTACCGGGCCGTTCTATCATACAATGATCTGGAAAAAGTCATCCATGCCTTCATAACCTCCCGTCTAGACTATTGTAACTCCCTCTATCTTGGTCTCCCTCTGACACTGGTGGCACGGCTTCAGATGGTCCAAAATGCAGCAGCTAGGTTGCTCACCAACACAAAAAAGCATGAACACATCACACCTGTCCTAGCCTCCTTGCACTGGCTTCCAGTCCAGTCACGAATACGATTTAAAACACTGCTGTTGGTTTTTAAAGCTCTTCATGGCCTGGCACCCACCTACATAGCTGATATCATTCACCCCCATGTAGCCCCCAGGTCCCTCAGATCCTCCAGCCAAGGCCTCCTCCATGTCCCACGGTCCCGGCTTAAACAAAAAGGTGATAGAGCCTTTTCTGTTGCTGGCCCTCAGCTATGGAACCAACTGCCACTTGATATCAGAAATGCCCCCTCAATAACACTTTTCAAAACTAAGCTCAAGACGCACCTTTTTACATTGGCCTTCCCTGTGCCCTAATTGTCTTACCCTGCTGTCTGTAATTAAGTGTTGTGTTGTTATCATCTTAGCTTAAATCACTGTGCTGTATGTGTATTTTTTTTTTTTTACTTATCTATTCTATTTTTAACCTGTTTTAGCTTATGCACTATGTACAGCACTTTGGTCAGTGCAAGCTGTGGTTAAATGTGCTTTAAAAATAAACTTTACTTACTTACTTACTTACTATATATAGATATCTCAACCGCTTCAGTTGGCCCAGGGTTGCAAAGAACAGGGCACCTTTCTCTCTTAGAGTGAAGAGAACCTTTCGAATGAACATGTGCTGATAATTAGGTTAGCGCTTCTTTGGCAGTCATTTGGCAATGCCTTTTGAGCCCCTCTTTTCATTAATTCACACCACGAGAATACATGTCAAGTATTATTATTATTATTATTATTATTTAGATAGCAGTTAATCACAGAAAAGTCTCAAAGGCCACGGTAGACAAATATTAAGGACATCCCCTGATCATCACCGCAGGAGCGGACAAACTCACCCTGAAAAATCAAAACGGCACTAGGGAAAAATGAGAGGCGGCATGGTAGCGACGGGTTAGCACGTCCGCCTCATAGTGCAGAGGTACAGTTTGTTTTCGGCACTGGCCTTCCTGTGCGGAGTTTGCATGTTCTCCCCCTGCTTGCGTGGGTTTTTTCTGGGTACTCTTGTTTCCTCCCACATTCCATAATCATGCATGGCTCGTGGAACACTCTAAACCAGGGGTAGCCAACCAGTCAGAGAGCCAATTTTTTTACTGTGTTGCTGCAAAGAGCCATGCGCGCACGCACACGTACACGCGAGCTGCAGTAGTTACTTACTATTTGGGTCAGCTTGCTACATATTTGACCAAAGATCGACTTTTGAAGCGACGAACCTCCTGTCATCGACCCGATTGCGCACATGCAAGCATATACAGTACACACACACACGTGCGCATACGCAGGCACACACAGACATCGAGATGAGCGAGAGCCGGGACTTCACTGAACACAAATGAAATCGAAACACACAGACACACCCCCCAACGCCCCATTTCTTCCTCCCAACGCTCGCGCTCGACTTGGGACCAATCCGCTGGCTCCGGGTCGATCGCGATTGACGTATTGGGCACCCCTACCTTTAAAGCTGACTAGCTTAGCGTTTAACGCTGAGTACCGTTGTTTGCGCATGAGCGGTGATTCAGTTGTCATCTGATTGGTTGCCCTGTTTGTCTCAACTCGACTCAACTGTATTTATAGAGCACGTTCAAACAGCCATCGCTGCATACAAAGTGCTGTATATGGAGCAACTAACATATACAAGAGTAAGCAACAAATCGGTAACAAAGACGGTAGAAAGCACCGAACAGCAAAACCAAGAACAAATCAGAGTCCTGCTGAGTCAAATGCCAAAGAATACAAGTGTCAATCATTAGCGCTAAGCACTGTTGTTTGCCATATGAGCGGTGATTCAGTTTTCATCTGATTGGTTGCCTTGTATGTCAATCCGGTGATTCAGTTGTCATCTGATTGGTTGCCCTGTATGTCAATCAATTAACAGTAGTTAGTTCTATGTATTTAGCGCCGTTGTTTAAGTGGAAGCGCCACCGCCGAGGCGTTTTTGACGTTTGTCATGTGAAAGCCCGGGTGCCACATTGAACCAGCCAAAGAGCCAAATGCGGCGCGCGAGCTGCGGGTTGGCCACCCCTGCTCTAAACTGTCATTATGAGCCTGGAATGTCTTTTTGCATGTGACTCTCTATGGAATCAATCTGCTGAATTCTCGATCAATCAGTCAATCAATTTTCCAGGACGGTACAACTCCTCCTGGTCTTTTCCATTTTGCGAAGCGACTCCAACACCACACCCACTTTGCGGTTGAGTTCAGTCGACGCATGAGTCTGACCGTTGATCACCCCCCCTCACTTAATAATAATAATAATAATTTCGTTGTCAAAAGAGTCAATGGTGCTTCAATTTCCAATTTCTGTATCGTCTCAAGCGTTGATGTCACGAGTTGCAACAATACGCCACCCAAAGGCCTTCAATGAATCAAGTGAGGGGATTAACTTGTACAACGGTTGTACACAATTAAAAAGTGGATAAGGGACATAATTTTCTAGTCCTATGCATGAAAATAAATGTGTCATTCCACAATTATTGGAAATTTTACATCCTATCCATTAAATTTGAAATAAACCCCATACAATCAGAATCAGAATCATCTTTACTGGCCAAGTATGTAGAACACAATGAATTTGTCTTCGATAGTACAGGCTACCCTAGTACAGTATCATCAATAGCAAGCAACTACGATAAACGAGCCAGTACAATGAAAGCTCTCTTTCATTTGGATTTACTTTTACCAGAGATGCAACAGCATCAATGTTCCCTCTAAGCTCCGCAACTGCGCACTGGTCGCACACTCTCAGTGCACAAGAAAACCTATCCAGCGTCGTGAACGCACTGCCAATTAATTAGATATCTAACTTTTTTCTGTATCAATTTGCTGTATAATTCAGTGAGTGACAGGTGTCCAGCCAATCACACGATGCGATGCAATGACGCTTTGCAGCCAATCACGGCATCGACAGTACTTAGGCTTGTTCTCTGCTCCGTAACAATAACAGTGCGGCGGTGATATGTGACGCTAAAGCTAATCGCTTGTCATGGTGAAACGACCTTGCAGTGAGTGACTCCCCAAACCAAAATAAGAATGAACTGCAGTTCTTTTAAGCTGAAATGGCTGTCGGAGTATGTGAAAATAGAAGAACAAGCATTGAAACTGAGTGAGATGTTTTCTTTTTCGAGTGAAAAAGGTATGCTCTGTAAAACATGCAGGAAAGCTAAAGTTGTCAGCGACTTTTCCAATGGAGAAATATGGACTAAATGGAAGCTGGACTACCTCAAGCAACACATTCAGCAGAAAAGTCATTTGAATGATGTTGGAATTATACAAAGACTCAAGATGGGAAAAGGGATTGGTACAATATTGCGGAAGAGCGCAAACGACCCGGAGAAAAAGAACTGGCTGTCACACAGAAAAAAATCCGACCCTGAGCAAGTTTAAGTTGTAATTGACTATATTTTACTTGTCATTAAAATGAACACATCGAATATTGGATTGAGGTTGATTTGATTCCTATTTAATGTGTTAAAATATTGCATTCATTTTCAATGTTAAGAAAACACTTAATTGTTAAAATAAGCTCTTTTTTTCACATTTTCCTGTAGTGGTGTGCCGCGGGATTTTTTTCAATGAAAATAATTTTGCTCAAAAAAATAATTGAAAAACACTGGTCTACTGTATGTCACTCTTGATGCAGGTCAAGGCGTGCTTCTCGGTCACGTGATTGTCACGATTCGGACAAGCCGAATCAAAGGTGGGATCCCAAAAAACGTAGACGTCCACAAGGTCTATGCAATAAACGAAAGTTTTAGTAAGTAAGTAAGTAAAGTTTATTTTTAAAGCACATTTAACCACAGCTTGCACTGACCAAAGTGCTGTACATAGTGTATAAGCTAAAACAGGTTAAAAATAGAATAGATAAGTAAAAAAAAATAAAATAAAATTTATATATATATATATATATATAATTAAATCGACAACGAAATTTAACAGAAAGCGCTGGTTCCAAACAGTGACCACACGAAAACAACAAAAAGCGCATGCAACAAGAGGCAAGGAGAGAAAACAAGAACCGAGTATACAAACGAAAAACTACGTGTCAAAACGCACGTGAGAAAATCCAAATCACAAACTACAAAACAACAATAGCAAACTAAATGGTACCGAGAAGTCAACAAGCGAAAGCACAACGATAACGATAGCGAAAATTGGTCAATGAGCATGGAAGTAGCAAGGCAAAAACAATACTCCGACAACAGGCGCACAGAAGAAGAGTCCTTAAATACAGAGTCTCTCTAATGACGGATTGGCAGCAGGTGTGCATCAAGAGGTCCGCTCATGCCACCTGCTGGCCCAACCGAGAACAGAACCGTGACAGTGATAGGTTACCGCAAAAATCAAATCCAGGAGATAGCAAAATGAGTAAAAAATAAATGTCTTTGGGAAGGGCAAAAGGCTCAGCCAGGAGACAGAATAGGAGCCTACGACTTTCGAAACAAAGAAGGCCACATTTAATAGACAGTATAAGGAGTCCTACTTCAAATAGGGATGTATCTCAATGGGAGATTCCCACGCACCAAGCCCACTCTGCAAAAAATGTGGCGATGCTGAGTCCTATTTTTCATGCACTTTGTATTTGAGGTGTATCTTATTTTGAAGCCACATTTAAACGTTACCATAGCGACCAGAGAGTGTTGTGGCCAGATAAGACGTTACTCGTGTTTTTTGTGTTGATTATTATGTTTCGAAACTCAGTTTTCATGCAGGTCATATCATATTATTTGGTGTATTTATCCGTCACACCTTTAAAGGCCGGTCCCTTAACTCATTCAATCCCAGCTATTTTCACTGGAGCAACCCCCTCAATACCAACATTTTACTGGATTTTGACTGATCTTGCAAGGCCCACAGAATACTGTATTTGGTTCTAATGCTATATAAACATGGAGCCTACCAAAATAAAGTTTGGACTCTCTTTTTCCATTCTTCAGCAATCGGCATTACAAAGTGGCTAAGTTTCATAAAAAAGGCGATTCCTGGGCAAAAAACAGAGAAAAAGAGCTTTTTGTAAAAGCATGCATTTCACGCACGTGAGGCACCACTGCCACCTACTGGTCGTTTTTTTTACAAGATTTACAATGCAAACGGCTTATTCTCATTCATAGATTGCATCAGACCCTCCTCCTCTCTATGATGCAAAAAAAAAAGACTTAGACGTACAAGTACGTCATTGGTAGGCGGGGCCTAATTTTAAAAAGACGTATAAGTACGTCTTGTGGAATGAAAGAGTTAAGATACTGTCTATCATTAAACTGGTCCGTGGGGCAAAAAAGGTTGGGGACTGCTGTTCTAGACCATTCTACACAACACATAAAGACTCATATTGATCTGTTGCCTGCACAGCACTGGGTTTTTCTGACGTTGATGTTTATGGCACGTCATTCCGACATACAGGCACAGACTCAAATGTGTAAAACCGGTTGTCAAGACTTTGAAGAGATGGACCAATGAAGCCAAGCTAGCACGGCAAGAATGCTTGGACTGCACCGACTGGGGTGTCTTTGAAACGTCAGTGGGCACACTGGATGACTATACAGACACTGCAACATCATAGATAAGTTTCTGTGAGGACAAGCATATACCACAGAGCTCAATGTAATTGTAGCCAATTCTGCCATATGTTCAAGTTGCTCGTTTCTATCTCCCGCCTGAAAGCTGAGACACTCGCCTCAACATTGCAATTTCGCCTCACAGAGTGTTGCAAATGTCCATGTTTATCTGCGGCACATTTATCAACAAAGAGTGCAGCCGGACAAGCTCCGTGCAGCAAAATAAAGTTAAAACGCACTTTACACATTGACAGGTACCGACAAAATAGTTGGCCCAAAACTCATTTGTGGTGGTTGATAAATGGATCTGTTGCAAATACTGCAGGTTGTTGTGTCTTGGGTCCGAATTGATTTATCGGTTCAATGAATGAAGACATTACAGCCGTCACAAAAGTTGCATAAATAGCCAAATGTTGGTGATATGATAAAGCTGATGAGATGGGTGTCGGGTTTTTTCCATACACACTTTTAAAGTAATGCAAACACATTTAAACATGTTATATGTTGAGAGAGAACAAGAGCAATGGCCAACACAAAAATACTGTCCAAACAGTATAAAAAAAATAAATAGAGAAACTGTAATATAGTGGGAGTGTGAAGCATTAACCACAATAAATCGGGGGATTTCAATGAAAAAATAAAAAATCATCTTTATTTCTATTCTATATCCGTTCTCTACTACTGTAATTAAATATTTGTGAAACAAATTAAATATTATACCTGGATTATTTAACTTTGTCTTTATTATTTTGAGTAAAATACCTTTGCACCAATGAAAATCGAATACAATTCCCCAAATACGCAGAGGTGACCTTACCATGTCAACTTCTGAGATGCTGTCCAAGCTCTCCACCTGAACATCGACCCCCACAGGGATAGCAGGACCTGAAAAACAAAATGACGCATTAAAGCGCCAGCTGTAAATTACAAATATCCATCCATTATCCTCTCCGCTTATCCTCACAGGCGTGCTGGAGCCTATCCCAGCTGTCTTTGGGCAGTAGGCGGGGGACACCCTGAACTGGTTGCCAGCCAATCGCAGGGCACATTCATGCTCCTGTTCATACCTAATGACAAGTTAGAGCATTTAAAAATACTATTACGACTATATTGGCTGAGTTAGAAATATGTGCCAGCTCAAACCGATGAAATGCCAAAAGCTTGAAAACTGCATGAATAAATGTTTGATGAAGCTTCATACAATTATAGATCACAGTACCCATAATGCAGGTGAATTTCCCTATGATGGGATCAAACCAGTATAAATCTAAAGCACAAATGAATAATACTAACAAATATACAGTAGACACTAAAAAACAATAGACCACTGTCAGTCTCATTTTGGGTCGAAAGGCTTTCATAGCTGAAAGCCCTCGCAGCCTGGGAAACTTTGGGGTACCAGCACGTTGCAATTCTGGCATTTTGAAATGGTTCTGTTTATGACCAACAGGTGGCACCATAGGGCTCTTCATGCAGTGGTACACCTGTTGGTCATTGTTTCATTAGTTAGTGTGTGGTTCAAAGGACTCCATGCCCGACCAGTTGGTGTCAGATCATTGTGTGTCTCTGTGCACGTGTCATCTTTTGTTTTTGAGTGAGTTTTTGAGTTAGTTTCTGCAGTGTATTCCTGTTTGCATTTTTGTTAAAAAACATTTTGGTCAGTCAACCTGCTCCTCCCTGCTTCCCTGCTTTTTGGGGTCCAACTACACCACCACCATACAAAACGTGACACTGATGTTTTATTTAGATTTAGATTTACAAACAAACAAAACAGTGATATTCCCCCTCGTGGCCGAAACTAAAGGTTGCAGGTAGGACTTTGACTAGTCTCAAATACAGCAGAAAGTAAATGGCTAGGACTGCATCTGTCCGAGTCTGCTGACAATAAAATACTTAATAATGCCACTTTTTCTTTTATCTTTTGATCTGCCTCAATAATGTAATGAATTTAAAATGAAAATAGGGGTTTTCTCAGTAATTTTGGAATGGAATGGAATACAACTTTATTGTCAAATGTGCTGTACGTATGTGTAACATACAGCACAGATGAAATTTCTTCCCCCTCAACATAAAACAAGAGGAGCCGCTGCGGGTGTCCGCGCCGCCATCAAAAGAAAAGTTGACCAAAAAAATGACAAAATAATACAAGACAACACATTAGACACAGACAATCGTGCAATCTTAACCACTTTCCTGCATACATTCCTGTTGTCTGAAGCAGTTATAGATGAAAGAGGAGCGAATCAAAGTGTCCTTTTCACCAGTGGATCAAAGACGTCATGCGGCAATGTGCACACGTCTGCTACAAGCTAAGCTGTAGCAACAAGAAGCTGTAGCATCCATTAACGAAAAAGAGAGATTGGCTCTCTTCTCCTGTCCCATGTAAATCCGCTTCAATTCCAAGCCGCGACTCCCAGTTCCATATATGCATCGGCGCTCTGCGCTGACGCTCCTTTCTTCTCATCGTCGGCTCCTCAATCCATGCATCCATCCAATCCATGCAGACTGTCCATCAGCACCGACCTTTTCGCTGAACAACGCAGTGCTGTGAAAATGCTGCCTACTTCAGGCGCAAGACACAAGCGCCCCGGGGATGTCCAGCAACGACAGTCAAATGGCGCCGACATTCCTCCCAATCAAAAAAAATCAGTGCTGGTACGCGTGTGCTGCCGAGAAGGCGCAACCACCAAGCACAGATTCTTCTTCTTTGACGAATGACGTGGCCAAAAATGCTGAAAACGGGTCCACATCAGGTCCACACGACTTAACAACAAACACAAAATAACAAAACAAACCACAAAAACGACAAAAAACGCAAGGCTCTTGAAGAGCACTTGTTGACGGCTGCCTATTCGGGCGCCATCTTGAAAAAAAAAAAAAAAAAAAATTTTTAGATGAGATTAAAATATAGATTAATTACATTAATGACAGACCCTATTTAATTCATCTCACAATTTTTCTAACCGCTTGGCAGCACTAAATATAATAACTTCTAACTTTTGAATGCACATGTCCAACTGTTAGATGTTTCAGTATTTTCTGCACAAGTTGTTGTTCGGTTAACATCGGCGCCGTCTTTGCGCTAGATGACCTGCAAGGTTACCTGACCACACCACCGGGCACAGGCGTCATCGTCTTGCATGGGCCAGGGAGCAATTAAAATTGGACGAGGGACCAGCGGGCCTTAGTGCTGTTCTCTGATGAGCCCTTAACGTTGGAGACGTCAACGAGAGTGCTATGCATCAGTCACTGTTGTCGCCAGACGAGCTTTTGGTAGTGGCAGTGTGGGCAGGTGTTTCCAGTTGGGACAGAACTGCCCGACACTAAATGGTACAGTGACAAGCCTTTACTACCCGAATAACTATTCCTCCAGTGATTTTGCCCCTTTCACGGGCCTTATTTCATCTTCATGGACGAGAATACTCCAGCTCATCGAGGTCACATCAGGGGAATGTGGCTGTTGGAGACTACCGTATTATCCGCACTATAAGGCGCACCGAAAAGTCTTCAATTGTCTTAAAAGCTCACAGCACGCCTTAAAATCCGGTGCGCCTTGTGTATGGTTATTTCGGTAATAGGTCGAGCCCAAGATGGCTCCTTGCTGGAGACATGCTTTCAATGGTATAACTTGATGTTGGTTCAGTGAACTATGTCGCTGCTTTATTAAATAAGTTTTTGTTGCAGCTTCGAAAAAAGGAGAGCTGTGTGTTGTCGTGTAGCGACGCAAACTTTTTAATGGTCGCAACAAATACAGGTACGTCTTTGTCCGTCTCCGTGCCTTCTCTTCTTCCGTTCAACTCGAGAGGCGTTCATGACCGCCTCCAAAAAACATAAATTAACGACTCCTTCAATGAAACAGCGAAAATGGAAAATAATGCATCAAAACAGAAAATCAAGCGACTGCAACCTTGTTGCCAAGGTTAGATGAGCTTTGAAATCACAAAGTAAATTCTATAGCCCCCCTACAGAATTTATTTGGTGATTTCCTCGTTTGTGAATACAGTACATAACAAAGGAATAAATAACAAACACTTCTGAGACAGTCCAGTCTCCTACATTTTACTGATATCTGATCGTTCTGTTGGAGCTACGCTCAAGAAAATGCCAAAGTGTTGTGTAGGGGGGGCTATAGAATTTATTTAGTTGTTTCCTGACTTGATTTTCTGTTTTGATGCATTATTTTAAATTTTTGTAGTTTCATTGAGTTAATTTACATTTTTCGGAGGCGGTCATGAACTCCTCTCGAGTCGAACGGAAGGAACATAGCGCCATCTAGTGGGTGCATTGTAGATTGTGCCTTATAATCCAGTGCGTCCAATATCTGAAAAAAATTACAAAATAGGCCATTCATTGAAGGTGCGCCTCATAATCCAGTGCACCTTTTAGTGCGGAAAATACAGGTAGTGCCTCGTGAGGATAAAGCGGATCAGAAAATGGATGGATGGATGAATCCATCCTTGCCAAGTACATTAATGTGTGAGTTCGAGAAAGGATGAGAAAAAATAAGTTCGTTACAGTATAGTTTTACTCTAATTTGAACGTGCTTTACTGACCAGAATTTCAAAATGATCAATTTCTCCGCAACCCTTCATCGTATTTTCAAATTTCTGGCTTGTGCTCAGGTTGAAGTGCCCTTTCCAAGCAGTGATGCAGATGATACTGTATGTACTTGGTACCCGGATTGATCCCAAAATATGCAGAACATCAACTTCCTCATCTCTGGATGCCTCTACTATTACTTTTGGGCGTTTTGTGCCGCCTGCTTCTTAGTTGTGACAGTGTTATTTGCAGAGTAACATCTGGCTGATGGTGTAACAGATTGGTGCCAATGCAAATCTAAACTGTAAGCAGGAGGAACGGCTGCCAGCTTAATCTGCTCAGCATTGCTGCCGTGGGAGTTTGCCACATAGCTATGTGCCATAAGAGTTATATTTCAAGTCACCTAAATCGCACCATTCAATGCAGCTAATAGCCAAAGCCCTTCTGTGTTTTGAATGTAAATATTTGATGGTCTTAGGTTGTTAAGTGTGAGGGGAAACTGGTCCTCATTGTTACGACAGTGTGACAAGCGCATATCCCCAAAGGGATTACACTGCATGACACGTTGGTGCTCAGGGATAAAGCAGATGACATGAAAGCTCTTCTCCGATGAGTGTTAGTTTGAGCATGGCAACAGAGCTAGGAAAGCAATTCAATTCTTCCATTTCAAATTTGCAAAAGCCATAGTAAATAGCCATAAATCTTTCTCTGAACTCTTGAGAGTAGACAGTTCCTACTTTTTGTCAATTTAATAGTGATTGAATAGATTATAGATTTACAATGGAATTCCATTTGTATGTCAGTGATGGAACCAAAATTTGAATTTGTATATTAACTTTTTTTATGTGTGCCAGACTGAAGGTCATTTTCCCTTTCCTCAGCATACCTTTGTTCCACGTCTCCTTGTGTTTTTGCTTCCCCCTGTATTGTCCTGTGCTTTAGCTACTTGCTGCTGTGCCACATTGCTCACCGTTCTTTTCTGGGGATACATATTTTTTGAAGATGTAAAATTCTGAATGATTTCCCAAATATCTGCGGATTTCTCCATTGTGAGACAAATAAAGATGTTCTTATCTTGTCTTAAATTGTGTTCGACACTTTCTGTCCCCTCCACCTTTCTCTCACTTATTTCATTTTCATGGTTTAGTTAGTCCTCACCTCATTTCCTCTCTCAGCTATACTCAGGTACCCGTTTGACCATAACCAGGAGAACAACACGTGGGCTTCCAAGTAGTGATGGCCATTGTCATCCTGTGCAGCCTATGTCCACATCTCTTCTCTCGTGCCAGTGAGCACCACATCACCAACTAATGTATATTGTATATTTCTGTAATATTTGTTGTGTTCCAAAACGCTGTTTTTACGGCCGGCATTTTCCAATGCAGCGGCACATAATGAACACTCTGGTGTCCGGTGTCTCATTATTATGCAATAATCATACAGAAACATCTTGTGAGCAGACGGATTTGTATTGTTCGATTAAGATTTTTTTTTTTTTTTAAAGCAGACGTGTTTGGTGAGAACTACGTAATATTGGACTGTTATTTTTGCATGGTGTATCATCCCCTAATCATGGCACCAAAGAAAGCAAGTGGAAGTGGTGAACCTGGTGAAGAAAAGAGGAAAATAGTGCGCAAAACTATAGAATTTAAGAAAGATTTAATCGCGAAATATGAGTCAGGTGTGCGTGTCTGTGTTGGCGAAGGAGTTCGGGATGCCGAAATGCCCCGCCTACTGCCTGCTGACAGCTGGGATAGGCGCACGCCCCATGACAGAGAGAGAGAGAGAGAGATGTTCCTTCAATTTTTATGTTACTATGTTGATGTTAAAATGCTCCAGCACCCCCCGCGACCCTAGTGAGGATGAAGCGGTTCGGAAAATGGATGGATGGATATATATGTATATATATATATATATATATATATATATATATATATATGTATGTATATATGGATATATATGTATATGTATGTATATATATATGTATATGTGTATATGTGTATATATATGTGTCTATATACTGTATGTATGTATATATGTATGTATGTAGAGAGAGAGAGAGAGAGACTGACATGTGGTATGTGTTATTGCTTTTAATCCTCAATAGAATAACACATTAAGGTTGTTGTTAATCTGCATCGAAGGAAGAGAGGAAAAGCCCATCAGCTTGATGTGTGTGGTCAGAGTAATGCCATATTTTGTTTACGACAGAAGATATTTTGTGTCCTTTTTTGAAATGCGATGGTTTAGCAATATTCCAGATTTAGCCTTTAAATTTGATTTCTCATGGCCAAAGTTACTCTTGAACAGTAAGAAATTTACAAGAGTATTATTCATTCCTAATCTTCTTGTCAATGTCTATTTTTTGATCCACATAAAATTATTTGTGTTGATACAACACATCTTTATTCGCGCTTTCACACCAGCTGCAGCTATAACAAAGTGCCCAGCAGAACATTTAACACTACATCACAAAAATAATGCAACAGAAAATTGCGTAAAACAATTATTTAATCGTGACATCTATTCCTACATACGCCTTGTTGATTGACAGAATCAAAGTCTCAGAAACGTCATGCTCACAGCATGCATGCCGCCACACACTGCTCCAAGCTAAATTTGAAAATAAGCAAGAAACTGGAGCATCCATTGATGAATACGGAGTTTGGTTTATTTCTACAGTCCTATTCAGATTCGCTTCAATTCGAAGTGCTGAATCTCAGTTCCAAATGTATATCTGCCCTTCACACTAACACTCCTCCATCCTCAGCTCCACCAGCCATCCATCCAGCCACACCAATGCAGACTATCCAACAGCAGCGACATCTTTGTTGCAACAAAATGGGGATGTGAAAAGTGCTGCCCACCACAGGTGCAAAAAAACACATGCGCCCTCCGGCTGTAAACCAGCGACAATCAAATAACGCCGACACCCCCCCATCAAAATCAGTGCTGGTACACACATGCTGCCAAGAAGGCGCAACCATCAAGCATCAGGCACAGACCCCTCTCCTTTCACAAATTTCACGACCAAAACGCTGAGAACATTCCACAAAGTGCCCACTAAGGACAACAAACATCATATAACAAAATAAATGACCAGAAAAACAACAACAAAGCAGAGCTGCCAACTACGGTGCAGTCTTGAACATTGTGTGTCTATTTAGCCAGTAATCTCCTTCAAGCTACCGGAGGCCTGGGAGCTTGAGGGTTTTCTGCAATATCTTAGCTGTTCCCTCTATTGTACTCTTCTGCACGGATGTCAGATGTTGCTCCAGGTATCTGCTGGAGCCATCTACCCAGCTGGATGGTAATTGCCCCGATCACTGGTGGCATCAATGTTGCCTTTACTCTCCAGATTATAAGTAGTTCTTCTTCTACTTTTATCACAACTGCTGTCTTCTGATGTTTACTCACCACCACTATGCCGGGCGATATCATCAGTATGCAAGTCTGGATCTGCAAGACCCACAGGATCTTGGCCTGGTTGTTCTCAACCACCTTTGGTAGTGTCTGCCATCTTGATAGGTTAAAGTAAGTCTAGTCCATATTTAGTACATTTGTTCCTACTACCTGGTTATGCCGCTGCGTGTATGCCTGCCTGGCAGAATCTTACGCCTTGTTGTGATATGTTTCTAAGCCTTCCTTGCACAGCCTTCACCTGGGGTCCTGTCTGATGTAGTAGACCTGGCCTTTATTGATCTTACATTTAGGAACTGTTCTTGTGCTGCCCAAATTAGCACATCCTTGCTTTCTCTTAGTCCAGCCTTTTTCAGCCCCTGTTGTTTCTTTATTACAGCCACTTCTTCAATTTGTAAGTGGTAAATGCCATGCAGGGGCTTGTCTTTCCATGACAGTCCATCTGGTGCCTGATACATTTGCTAAGCAGGTCATAGGCTTTCTTGAGTCACTCCAGACAATGGACAGATTAGTGCTTCTACTTTTTCAGTACAGTATTGGGTGAGTGCGCTGTGAAAAAAGTAGTTGGTGTTTGGCACTCCTGGTGTTGTTACCTTTTCCTCTGCTCATGTATTTTGGCTGCTATGATGTCTGATAGGAGCTTAAATGTGGTGCTGAAGCAGGTTTCGGTAGGTGTGATTTGATGGAGTCGCTCCCTACTGCGGGTCCTTCATATTGAGGACTGTCTAACCTTGCGTTAGTCATTGGGGGTGAGTCCTTGATGCTGGCAGCTGGTTCATATGTGCTGCTTGTAGCATATGGGTGTATACCATACTGCTACACAATGTTACAGCAGAGTCACAGAGCAGCAGTTGAGTGAATGTGTACACCTGTTAGGGCAGTTGAAATAAAGACCGTTGACAAAACAAGTGGTCTACTGACATCCTCAGACACAACACTGCCAGGTGTTAATCAAGAGCCCTTAACTTCTTCAGCCTACTAATGAATCATGTTTGGTCATGGTGCTATCAAGTGGTTCATCTAAGACACGCTTACTTGGATATCTGCCATCGTTATGACGACTGGTTCTTGTTCTAGGATTTGCAGTGCTCTCTTTGTAAGTCAACTGGCCGCTGGGCTGGTATTGTGTGACACATACTGTCAGAGATAAGAGATAGGCTTCAGCATGTCCACGACCCTCATGAGGATAAGCGGTTCCAATAATGTCTTTATAAATCCATGGGTATATGGAATTCACCCAGATTTCCTCAAGGCTCTGCATGTTGCATGGATGTCCTGGTTGACAATCTTCTGCATCATTGCAAGGACATCAAGGAAAGTGCCTCTACATTGGCATGCCGGGGTGGTGGAAAGAGCAAACTGTGTATCAAGAAAGTATCAAATCGGCCTCATGCTATTATTTGTTTTCAAATCTTTAAAGGGCCTCACTCCACCTTATCTCTCTGAGCTCCTCCGCACCTACACACCAGACATTATTAGAGGTACCAAGAAATAAGTGGAGGCTCAGAGGGGATCGAGCCTTTGCCGTTGCTGGTCCCTCTCTTTGGAATGACCTCCCACTGATCATTCAGCAAGCCCCCCCCCCCCCCCCCCCTCCGCCCATCTTTAAAACCTGTCTCAAAACTCATTTGTATTCTTTGGCTTTTGACTCCACATCACTCAGAATTGATTTTAGCTTTACTGTTTTAGTGATTTCTACTGTCTTTGTTCATAATTTGTTTCATTTTTTATTGTAGACATGATATTTGCTCCATGTACAGCACTTTGTATACAGCGGTGGTTGTGGTAAAGTGCTCTATAAATACAGTTGAGTTGAGTCATGCCAGAGCTAATAAGCATACTTAGTGATCACAGTGCAAGAGCTGGTTGAAGTGGCTGATAAGATGGAAGTCTGAGTTTCCCTGCTGAAGCGATTGCCCTTTGAGGACATTTTTTTATTCAAACCATTCACAAATACAAATCAGCGTACACATTTGTAAATTTATATTAGACATTTGTGACTTCAATCACAAATTGGTACATTCTCATTCCACATTTGTGACTTGAGTGACATTTGTAGATTCTCCTTTTACATTTTTGACTTCAGTCACGCATTTGTGGATTTTTGTTACACGTTTGTGACTGCGGTTAAGAACACAGATTTGTTTGACATATTTCTGGTTTGAAATACGCATTTGTAAATGGTTTTGCTGCAATACTGTCGCCACAATCTCACAGTTAAGTGGAAAGATATGGATAGATTTTTATTTACTGATTGCAGTCCCGTTTTAATTGAAATAAATCATTGTAATCAACATTTGCATGTTACTATGACAGATTAGAGTTATTGGCTAGTTTTCATCTGTAGACACTTGGTAGGTTGAGAAAAAAAAAACAGGGATCCACATCTGGAAGCTTCCCCACTACCCTCGTGCGAAAATGGGCAGTTAAGGGTGGGAAAAATTGTACAGCACCCTTTTAAGTACAAGAGCAAATTAGATAAGTGCCATTGTGTATCAGAAAGTACAACTATTGCCCAGTTGCATGTTGAACTTACTGAACATATATTTTACAACTGCGGCTATACAGTACAGGTATATTTTTTTCACATTTTGGGGCGGCCCGGTAGTGGTTATTTTACAATTAATGACATCCTGCGGCTATACAGTACAGTGGTATATTTTTTTCAATAGAAATGCAATATTTTGACATCAAAATTCTATATGTACTGTATTATTTTCGCAAACTTTATTGACATAAAACCACAAAGCTTTTTTTCAGCTTTTGTGTCATGAGAGGTGACAAAATAATACAAAATGTTTACAGAGGCATGAACTAATCTGAAAGCAAAAAGATTCACAAAGGCCAGTTACTTACCTCCAAATGCTGGCCTCATGGTGAAGTCATGATCATCTACTTTGATGAGATGCTCTGTCTTCATTTTACGAGACTTGGTCACATCTGGAGGCTTCTTTGCGAAAGAGCTAAAAGAAGAGAATGAGGGGCAGATTATGTACCTACCTTTTACAGAATTAACGATTGTAATATGCTCTTTTTTATTCTTTGATGCATCATTCCACTTATGGACTATTTTAAGATGGCTATGAAATCCTAACAGAAGACAAGACATTTTTGAATGTCACCTCTGGCAGAAAAAGAGCCTGAGCTGGTGTGCGAGGCAGAGAAATTCTGGCTAGATAGAGTCAGATTCGCCTCACACGTAGCTTGGGCTCTGGTACCAGTCCTCTCAAGAGAGTTTGGACTCTTTTCCTTTCTAGAGTTGTCCACAGTGAATGACGCACAGCAGATGTGGAAATATTTACTGTCCCCTGGCTTAGTGGCTGTACATTGGGTTTCATCTTGGCGGACGAGAGTGTAGGCTCCCCCCGCCTTCAGATGAGGGACAGGTTCTGACTATTGTTTGCACCAAACAGCAGTTCAGAGTACCCACCATTTGTGGAGTCCTTGGAAGGAGTGCTGAAGAGTCCTCCTTCTGGGGTCTCCATCATTTTGCAGGGTGACTTTAGTGCTCACATATGCAATGACGGTGAGACCTGAAGGGCCATGACTGGGATGAATTGGGGGCGTGACGAGGAGGAACAGCCCCCTTGATCAAAACCCAAACGGTGTTCGGTTACTGGCCTTCTGTGCTTGTCACGGTTTGTCCATGTTGTTGATGTTTTGGACACTCAGGTGAAGAGAGGAGTGGAGCTGTCAACTGATTACCACCTGGTGGGGTGTTGGCTCCGATGGCAGGCTCAAACACATTGTGAGGGTTTGCTGGAAGCATTTGGCAGAATCCTCTGTCAGAAAGAGTTTCAACTCTCATCTCTGGCAGAAATGTGCCCACTTCGCAGAGGAGGTGATGGACATTGAGTCTGAGTAGACCATGTTCCGTGCTTCTGTTGTTAAGGTGCCCCACCAGAGCTGTGGCTGTATCATGGCGGCAACCCCTGAGCCTGTTGGTGGATACCAACGGTGAGGGATGCCGTCAAGCTGAAGGAGTCCTATGAGGCTTTTTTGACCCGTGGGACTCTGGAGTTATCTGTTGGGTACCGGCTGACCAAGCGGAATGCAGCATTGGCGGTTACCAAGGCAAAAACTCGGGTGTGGGAGGAGTTCGGTGAGGCCATAGAGAACAACTTCCAGATGGCTTTGAAGAAATTCTGATCCACCATCAAAGTTTCAGAAAGGGGATGCAGTGCACCGCAACACTCTTAATCAGGGGTAGAGAACTCCGATTCCTTGAGAGCCATATCCTGCCAGTTTTAGAGCTCTCCCTAATCAGACAAACGTGATTCAATTGATCATGATCGTTTCAGAGTTCGACGGAGCTTGCTGATGATCTGATCTCAGGTCCGTTGGTGTAGGGAGGGATAATGGCTCTCGAAGACAAACTTTGTGGAACGTTGTGAATCAGTGGAGAGATTACTTCAAAGGCGGCATGCTGGTCGACTGGTTGGCACTCCACTTCACAGTTCGTTTGCATGATGGGTTTTCTCCGGGTTGCATGGCAGGCTCATGATACTCGGAGTCTGTGCGTCCTGCAATTGACTGGCAACCTGACCTCCTGCCTCCATATGCCCATGATCAGGTCATGGATGGATGGATGAATAGTTCAAAGATTTCCTCACTCCCACTCACTGGGTCTATGAGTCTATCTTTCCTATCTCTGAAGAAAAGGTCACCAAGGTGGTTTAAAAGCTACTTGATGACAAGGCCCCGGGAGCTGATGAAACCCACCCAGAGTTTCAAAAGACTCTGGATGTTGTGGAGATGTGCTGGTTTACGTGCCTCTGCAACATTACATGGACAATGGGTGAAGTGCCTCTGGACTGGCAGATCGGGGGGTGGTGGTTTCCCTTTTTAAGAAGGGGGACCGGTGGTGGTGTTTCTTTCGGGGAATCACGCACCTCAACCTCACTGGTAAGGTCCATTGAGTGGCGCTTGAGAAGAAGTTGAATCTCAGATTCAGGAAGAGCAGTGTTATTTTTGTCCTGGCCATGAGACAGTGGACCATCTCTACACCCTCGGCAGGGTACTCGATGGTGGTCGGAGTGCATGGGAGTTCGCCCAACTAGTCTACATGTGCTCTGTGGACTTGGAGAAAGCATTTGACCATGTACCCTTGAGCATCTTGTTGAGGGTGCTCCAGGAGTGTGGAGTATCAGTCACTCTAATACGGACAGTTCGATCCCTGTATGACCTAGTGTCAGAATTTGGTTCCGTTTCCCTTCAGTAAGTCGGATTCAAGGTCAAAATCAGGGTGAATGTTTATTTAAATAACACATTTATACACAGTAAACACTGCCCAAAGTGCTGTACATATTAAAATATAACACTATGATGAAACACATTAGTGAGAAAAAAAACACATTAAAAATAGAAAAATACACATTAAACAATAAAATGCAAATGTGCAACCCAGCTCATGTTGAACACCAGAACAAATAAATGTGACAGTAGAGTCTGAGATGGTGACTAGTGCAGATGTTCAGCCCACTCGTGTCCCTTTAACTTTTCCAACATGAGCACAAACTACAGGGATGACAAAGAAAAGAATGAAAGAGACAATTGACAGTCAGGGGCGGCAAATGAGGCAGAGCCTCACAAGCAACATTTGCTGAATCTTCTCTGCATGTGAAGAATTAAGAAAACAATTGATGAAAAACAAACAAATTATATTAAATTATGTTCCGTTTTAGTTCTATGGTCCATGCGTTACTTTGATTTTCTTTTACAATACAATAATTTTCAGTAATTTCCTCATCAAAAGAGCTGAATGTGCATATTCCCTGTGAAGAATGAGTAGGAAGTGAAGCAAATTTCACCACAGGCTTGGAGCCTCAGCTTGCCATTGCTGTCTCACACAGGGCTTAATTCTGGGGCCTCTGGTGTTCTCAATGTATCTGCTCCAACTAGGTTCCATCTTGAGGAAACATGGTATTCGCTTCCACTGCTATGCGGGAGACTGCCTGATCTATGTCCCACTCATTGAGGCCACTTTTGTCCTGTCTGGAGGAAATCAAGATCTGGATGGCACTAAATGTCTTGTTTGGTCCCAGTGGCCCTTGAGCATCCCATCCTGCGGACTTGGGGCCCCTGGCTCCTGATCTAAAGCCAGGGGTTCTCGAGAGCGATATCTGCCTGTTTTAGATCCTTTCCTACACCTGATTCAATTGCTCATGATCTTTTCAGGCCTCTACAGTGCTTGCTGATGAGCTGATCATTGAAATCAGGTGTGTTGGAATAGGGAGGGATCTAAAACAGGCAGGAGACGGCTCTCTAGGAACCGGAGCTCCCAACCTCTGTCTTTAACCAACAGTCTCAAACTTGAGTCCTAAACTGGACAGTGATTTTAAATTGGACCGGCAAATTGGTGCCATTGTTCAGTCCAGCTTCTTTTAACTTAGGCAGCTGGCTGAAGTCTCCTTTCTCATGAGCACTTTGAAACAGTAATTCATACCTTCGTCACATCCCGGCTGGATTACTGTAATGGACTTTACTTTGGAGTCAGCCAATCCTCCATTAAGTATCTCCAGTTGGTCCAGGATGCTGCTGCTCGCCTCTTGACTGGTAGAGGCAGCACATAATTCCTACTCTGGCATTCCCTTCACTGGAAGATTCTATTATGTTTTCAAATCTTGAAATGGCCTCGCTCCACCTTACCTCTCTGAATTCCTCCGCCCCTAAAAACCTCAGGTCTGCGGACCAGACACTATTAGTGGCACCGAGAACTAAGCGGAGGCTCAGAGCGGATCGAGCCTTTTCCATTGCTGCTGCCTCTCTTTGGAATGACCTCTCACTGAACATTCGGCAAGCACCCTCGCTGCCCTCTTAAAACTCATCTTAAAACTCATTTTTATTCTTTGGCTTTTGACTCAGCATGATACTTGATTTTTAGTTTTGCGGGTTTTGTGCTTTCTACTGTCTTTGTTATTAATTTATTGTTTTGTTGGTTATTGTTTTATATATGATATTTGCTCCATGTGCAGCACTTTTTATACAGCGGTGGTTGTTTTAAAGTGTCCTATAAATACAGTTGAGTTGAGATTCTTTTGTTTCACATTGTTGAACATCAACGGAATCATAATTAAAAGCTTTGAAATGTTGATATTCAGAATTTAAATTCTGACTTTATTTGGGATATATTTTAACCCTTTCATGGACCCTGTACCCTGATAACATGATAAGCTGTCCACTGTAGAAAGCACTGTCGCTGAAAGGGTTTATGAAGGTCAACATTGAAATCAAGGCTAATCTTCAATTTTGGCTTCATGGGTTTAGATCTGACTCAAGGGAAGTAGTGCCTCACGAGTCATGAACCTCACCAAATATCACTGATTTGTAACATACTATTTCTACAGTATATTGCAGGAGTCGCCAACGTGGTGCCCGCGAGTAGCCCGTGAGGACCACGCCAATAGCCCGCCAGTGCTGGGATTGTGATTTGCTCATAGAAATTATGATTTAAAAATGCAAACACGGGCAGTATTGTGAGGCATCTTTAAGATGATCAGAGCCTGAAAATTAAAATCATTAACTATTAAAAATAACACATTCTAATATAATTAAATGTAATTTGTACAAATGTTATTTCAGACGTGTATCAATTTGATAGCCCTTAACACAATCAGGACACATGAAGTAGCGCTCACTCTCAAAAAAGTTGGTGACCCCTGGTATATCGTATACGGTACCTATATAGAACATCTTGTCCAGGTGTGTTGAGTAGATCTGTGAGCCTGGAATTTTTTTTTCTCTTTTGTTCTGTCTTCACTGGAACCAAAATATGATCGTAATGATAAATCTGTAACACGTGTTTATACTCCTTATGCTCCACTGACTGGTTGTGCTCTGCATATTTCTTTAGTTGGATTTGATCTTGTTGTAAAATACTTGAAATATTTGCCTGCCTCTCTGCTCTTGGATCTTGCCTCTCATCACAGCGAGCCGTGACACCCACTACTTACAGCACTTGAGCTTTGCTTACCAAAACATTGTTTTTATTTGTTGTATTTATACTGTAACAATTACAGTTTGGCCTTCTTTGACTTGAATTTAATGCATTGTCGGAGATGTTGGCAAGAATCCTTTGACAACGAGAAACAGGCATCATTATTTTGCTGTAGCAAACTGCGATTGACTTATTTGTGATGCTTCAGTTCAATGGGATTCTTAGTTTTATATTTTCCACTATACACAGAACAATACAGTGATGAGTGAAACTGGTGAAACATACATAATTTCGCAATTCTTATATTATGTTGGGTCACAAATGTACAATGGAATAAGCCTAAAATCTATCTATTTATCTGAGATATATATCATAATAATAGAAAATAAAATCACCCCCCACCCCCGCAAATTTTTTTTATGAAACAGTGCTAATACATCAATATTTTAAAAGCTATAATATTATAATAGATTATTATCTTAAAGGATACTCTTACTGGATGTCTTATTTTCACTCAGCATTATCTCCCATCACATTTCACAACTGACAATTTCTCTATCAACTCCTCAATATACGTGTATTCATGAATCAATTCTGTAAATTAATCAGTCACCACGTTATATTTGTTTCCATTTTTAATTGCCGTACCGGGAAATGGTATGTTATGAAACCATTGCAATTGAAGTACAGTACTAGTCTAGTATGTGTGTGTGTCTGGATATATATATATATATATATATATATATATATATATATATATATATATATATATAGTCAGTGCCCCCTGCCCGCCTGAGCACCATTGGAGCCAGAGGCTTCAGTCGCGCTGCTCCAAAGCCCTGGAATCTACCTCCGGACCTCCAAAACTGTACACCTCTCTCCACTTTCAAGTCCCGTTTAAAAACACACCTGTTCAGGACTGCCTACAATACTTAATTTCTTCCACTTCCCATATCTTGTGATTTTATGTCCTGTTTTTATATAATATTTATCTTATCTATTTTTATATTGTATTTTCTCATTGTCTGTACAGTGTCCTTGGGTGGCATGAAAGGCGCTTTTAAATAAAATGAATTATTATATATATATATATATATATATATATATATATATATATATACACACACACAGATATATAGAACTTTAAACAGATGTGAAGCTCTTGATGATCCAAGTTTTCACATTTTCTCCAAATGAACAAAGATAAATCAGTACATGAATTCTTTTATGCTTTTATAACATTTTGGTCACTTACGTGCCATGCTTTTGGGTCTCCACAGTTCCCGGCCATCTGCGCTCCCGATGACGGCATTCCCCCGTAATGAGTAAACACAGAAATAAAATCAAAGGTTTGGTAAAATTGGGCATTTTGATGACCAAAAAAAACACAGAGAGAACTCTTGAACTCTCCTTTCATGCATTTCATTCCAAGGGTACTCGGGCAGAGCATGACTCTCAGCTGAGGATGGATGAATCCTCAGTCATGGCTCTGACTCTCTGCAGTTGCTGAGGAAAAGTATGCACATGTGTGCACCTATTCACTGTCTGCACTTTTCACACCAGGGTGGAGGAGGGCGTGGGAAGGTGGAGGGGGGACACTTGGGGAGGGGGGATGGAGGATGGTTGGCGAATGAACAGCTGAAGAGAGAGAAAAAAATACATTGGGATTATTTGCTGCGAAGCATGGCACAACACGAGAGGGAGATTACCGTATTTTCCGCACTAAAAGGCACACCTAAAAGCCTTCCATTTTCTTAAAAGCTCACAGTGCGCCTTAAAATCCGATGTGCCTTGTGTATGGTTATTACGGTAATATGACGACCCCAATATGGGTCCTTGCTAGAGACATGCTTACAACGCAGAGTTCAAATTTAAGGAGATTGGGTTACGCAGTTGACCAAAGAAATAGAGCAGCAGCAAGAGAGTTCACCGTTAACGAGTCAATGTTATAACTTGCTGTTGGTTAAGTGAACTGTGTCGCTGCTTTATTAAATATGTTTTACTGACATCTGATCATTCTGTGGCAACGCCACTCAACAGCTAAGCTTAGCTGTTGTCGTGTGGTGTGTCCAATATACGAAAAAAAAATGACAAAATAGGCCATTCATTGAGGGTGCGCCTCATACCCAGTGCACCTTTTAGTGTGGACAATACGGTATTCATTCCTTTGGTTAAAAAGAAAAAAAAACGTTTTGGTTGTTTTGCGCAATAAATCCTGAAGTTAAAGTGCAACCTGTTCTCTCAAACATAAAACTGCAACCACGACAAAATGCCAAAGCAAATAATACATAAATACAGGACTTGAAAAATTACAAAAAAAACCCATTTCAATTTAGCAATAGCAGTCATGTAAAACGTTTTTGTGTTCATTTATGGCTTTTTGCTGGCAGCAATGATCCAGTAATGTAATTTTCTACAGTAACTTACGATCCGTATCGGAAATATTCCTCTTTAACAATATTGATGGATAGGCTGACAGATGAGGTTAGACTGGAATCTCCATGGACCATGTTTGCAAATGAGACAAAAAACCAAAACAATGTTCTACTCTTTTCCTTGAGAAAAGAAAAAAATTAAAAGAAATGTGTTAACACATTTTAACACCAAGCCAGAACCTCATCGATTTGTTGCCAGCCATCCTTGTGTCCCGACCTGGATCATCATACTCTAACTTTCATTAAACACTCCCTCAAACCTCTATCAAGTGTCTTCCATTCGCTTTTTGATCTCCTGCTATCTTTACTTTTTCTTAGCCATAACTGCTGTTTCTGTCTGGTTATGTTTGGTTTTGTTTCCTCATGTGTCCTTTTTCTTGCAACCTGTTCTCGTCATCAGTGTCCCTTGTGTTGAACCAATCAGCTCCCTCAACCCTTTGTGTCTTGTCCAGGTGTTTCTCGTTGTCTCGTCACTTTGCTTGTATTTAGGTCCCTGAGTTCTGTCAGTCTTTGTTGGGTCATTGTGAGTGTGTAATGTGAGTATCTGTGTGCTCCGCTCCTGTCATGTTTTGTTGTCTGTTGTGGTGTAATCGTGTACAACATGACTACAGAGTCGCGGGGCGACTACGTCACGAAGGTGCGTCGAGAGCGGCAGACGAGAGAGTGACTGGAGAGAGACACACACGCATCTGAAAGTTAAATAAAAGTTATCCACGTTAACACGACAGCTGGACTCATGTGTGCCTCATTCGATAACACGACATCTGTCACAGCTTTATTTTGTTTCTTTGGCTTCCAGGACTTTCTTTGAATACTTCTCGTTAGTAATTTCCCAGTGTACTACTGTTTGTATTTTTGTTAAACCTCCATCCTCCCTGCCTCCCTGCTTTTTGGGGTCCTCCAACTACCACCACACAAATCGTGACAATAACAATTCAATACATGTTTTGGAACTGAGGGCACTAATTGCTGAAGGTTTGTCGGTGAAATTCTTTCCCAGTCTTGCTTGATGTACAGTAGTGATGGGTCCATCAGGCCTCATGAAGCGTGTTGACACAATGACACACTGTGTTAATACTGTGTCGCTGACCACTGACACCTGCTGGACTTTCAAAATCCCTGCAGGCAACCCACTCGACAGACTGAACTGACTGATTTGATGATGAAGTGTAGTGATGGGTCCATGAGGCCTCATGAAGCGTGTTGACACAATGACACACTGTGTTGATACTGTGTCACTGACCACTGACACCTGCTGGACTTTCAAAATTCCTGCAGGCAACCAACTTGACAGACTGAGCTGACTGATTTGATGAAGTGCATCCAATATCATTCACATCTATGCATTCATATTGTATTATTCATTATGTTTGAATAATGTGTGAAAATTATGTGAATGAGGATGCTTGTGGGCTTTGTCTTCAAAAATCTTTATTCAGAAAAATAAGTTGAATTTGAGTCTGTTGCCTTTCTTGCATGCTATTTCCCCTACTGTGGGAAACACACACTCACATGGCACTGATGATGCCGGCGTACAGAGGAACTCCTTTGCAAGGTGGGAGAGGTTTGGAAAAGTAGTGTGTTGGTTCTTCCAATATAACAGTGGGTCTTGACTGCTTGCAATATTCCCCTCTGCCAGGTATCGCTGGACCTCAGACACATCATCGGCTGTTGCACTTCTTCCCAGTCTCCCTACCTCATCATCCAAATGTTGCTGGTCTGGCTTGTTTTGGCAGCCGGCATCAAGTCGCTCGACGCACTTCCTTATAAACACAGTTTGGCGGGCTTTTGCGGCGTTGACGCCCCGTGGACTGAGTCGACGCAGCCTGGACTGTGTCGACGCAGTTCATTTGTTGGTGACATGATCGTCACGAAGCAGCACACGCACCGACACGCTGATTGCTCTGTGAGCTCGATGCATGCGTCGACGCATCGGTTTGCTGGACCTATCACTAATGTACAGTCCCAGCTGTTGAACAGTCTGGGGTCTCCGTTGTTGTATTTTATGCTTCATCATGCACCACAGGTCTGTATTGCAGGCAGGCCAGCCTCATACCTCTCACTCTTTTATGACAAAGCCACTCTATTGTCTGGCTGCCGCTGCTGACCCGCAATTATTCTTTTTTTGGCGTTTTTTTACGGTTTACTGTCTTTTCTACGGTTTACTCTCATCTCGTGGGAGAAACCCTACACTCCTGTCGCATTTTGTTGTGGTTTTGGACCGTCGGACGTCGCTCGGTTGTCCTCGGTCGCGGCGTCCTTCCTGTTCGGCTGTCGGACGGGGCCCCGTGCCTTCTCCACCCCTCTGCCTCCGTGGTGAGGGTCGATGGGGCCTGTGTCTGTGCTATGCTGCTGTGGACCGTCCTGTCGCTCCTCCGTCTGCCCGTGGGGGGACTGCTGCGGTGCTCGGTGGCGGGGCTTCTTGGGCTCCGCTTCCGGTGGTCGGGCTCCCCGCCTGCGCTGCACCGCTTCCCGGGCGTTGCTCCTCGTCCTTCCCGGAGGTGCATACGCCACGGATCTCGTCGGGGCTTCCACCTCGATAGCTCCAGGGGGGCATCACCTCCTTTTGGTCGTCCTCCCGCCGGCCATGCAGAGACAACGGCAGAAACGGCGGCCGATCCGCGGACCACGGCGTGTTGGCCGGCCTGGCTGGGTCGACTAGTGCTCCTCGCGACTATTTAAAATCGCATATTCAATTTAAATTCATCTCTCCTTTTATTATTTATAATTTTATCTGTGGTTTTATTGTTCTTGTTTTGGTTGTAAAGTGTCCTTGAGTGTTTTGAAAGGTGCTTATAAATGAAATGTATTATTATTATGAATGGTGCCTTCACAGAAGGGGCAGTTACGCGTACTATTGCCACTAACACAAATGCTGGCTTTTGAACTTTGCCACCATAACAGTCCTGATGGCCCTTTTCTGTTAGGGTGGTTCTGTTTGTGACCAACAGGTGGCACTGTACTCCTCCTGTAGTGGCACACCTACTGGCCCTTGTGTCATTAGTTTGTGTTGTGTTAAAAGGACTCCCTGCCCGACCAGTCAGTGTCGGATCATTGTTGCTGTTGTGTGCGTCTCTGTGCATGTGATATGTTTTTGTTTTCTGTCTTAGGTTTTGTTTGCTACTTTGCTTCCTGAGATTTTCTGGACTTTATTTGAGTGAGTTTTTGAATTACTTTCTCCTGTGTACTTCTGTTTGTATTTTTGTTAAATACATCTCCGTCAGCCACCCTGCTTTTTGGGGTCCTCCTCTGCATGACCATCACGCAAAATGTAACAGAATGATCCGACCAAGACTGGACCCCGCAAGACAAGAGGCCTGGTGCCACTGCCATCCGTTCCTGTTCCCCGGCGAGGCAAAGGTTGCCGTCACTCTCCGTTCCTGTTCCCCGGCGAGGCAAGCGTTGCTGTCCCCCTCCAATGTTATTCCCGGTGAGCCAAGGGGTGCCGTCGCTAGGGATGGCCAAATGAAGCCTCATGAAGCAATGAAGCTTTGCACATGTAGCAAAGCTTCATGGTGCTTCATTTACTCTCTGGCGCCATCAAGTCAACAGTGTTAAGAATTCAATGGCTATTTGCTTAAGACAAAGATATGAATGTGCTTGTGTTAGTAATTTAGTATGTGAACAAAATACAATAAGTGCTAAGGATAATTCGTTATTCATTTTTATTTAGAAAAATAGCTTTCCCACAGTGGCTGGCTTTAAACGGTTTCTTTTTTTGGACAATATTTCACCAGCTTTAGAAAACATTCTTTCACAAGGCACAGATGAAGCTGGGGTGCAGAGAAATGCGAGTGCCAGTTTATATAAGTTTGGGTAGGTATTTTTATGTGTCTCCCAGTACACTAATGGATTGTTCATTCTGTCGATGTTTGGTTCAGATAGGTACTTTTGGACCTCTAGGGTTGCATCAGCTAGGCTAGGGTGTTTGGGATCCTGGTCCTCTGAACTGTGTCATCCAAGCGTTGCCACAGTTTGCTCCTTATGATAGACAAACAGGCTGTCAGTGACATACAAGGTGTACAGCAACACAAGTAACGTTTACTATTACCTTGACACACCAGATGAGCTGCTTCTGATTTGTGCACATGTGAAGAAGTGGAGGTTGAGTTGTATTTTCTCATGACAACATCACATTCTGCGGTGAGTCTTTTGTCTGCATCAGATGCTTTGTTGGTGCTGAAAAAGCCTATCTTTTTAAATTGTGAATCAAGTAGTGTTGTGAGTGATCTGATGCTCATAGATTGAAATGTGTAAAGCTTCTCTCTTAACTTTCATCTCAGATTTTCAGCCATTGCAGTTGTATCTGGAGTTTGAAGAGGTCCCAGTTGCTGCTGTTGTTGTTGTTGTTAAATCACCCGAGATGCCTCAGGATAATCCTGAGTAGCTTCGGAGTTCGTCGAAGTCATTTCCCCAGCTGACGATGATGCCGTTCCACCATAAGCGCCGGGCAGCGGAGCCACAGATGTTCGGCCAACTCTTCCTCCTCTCCGCAGAGTCGGCAAAGCGCGTCCTCACACCTCCCTATGAGGTGTTGCCAGCGTCTGAGGGAGCGGATCAGGTCGATGAGGTCTTTCTTCGACAGCGAAGATTCTTCGGCGAGGTTGGGTTTTAAGGAAAAAAGGGTGGCAAGACGAGGGTGGGGAAGGGATGCAGCTTCTGCGTAGAATTGCCCGTCTCGTTGAGGGGTCAGGTTCTAGGTTTGGTTGGGGGAGGGATGAGCCGAGCTTAGCTTGTTCATCCGCCAGGTCATTGCCAGGGAGGTTGCAATGGCCAGGCACCCAGATTATCTGCACCTTGCCTTTGGAACTCAAGGCCGCAAGAGAGAATTGAATTGCGGTGATCTCGGGGTCCATGGGACTAAGGTTTGAGATGGCCTCCACCAATGATCTTCAGTCTGTAATGATGGTAGCCGAGGACCAGTCGTCGTTCAGCTGCAGCCAACTGATGGCATGGAGCAAGGCAGCATTCTCAGAGTGGAAGGAGCTACTAAAGGTCCCCGTTGGCGCATTCCAGCAGTAAAGCGTCAAATCACCATTCCGGCACCCCCGTTATGGGTTCCAGACACTGTTGAGCCATCTGTATAGATGTGCAGATCCGATGAGCCATTTAGATGAATGGTGTTGAGGGCTGCTGCTGTTCCAATGCATGGTGTAACATTGCTAAAATTGGAATGACCTTTGATCCATATACCCTTTTCTCCTCTGACAGCTCCACTGTGGCATCATTAAAAGGGGCGAGTACTTTCAGACTTTCAGCAACAATCGAGTACTCTTGTGAGGAAATTGGAGTCATGTCAGTGCGCAGGCCTGCCAACGCTGTTCCAACTGGTTCCCTCAGCTCATAAATTCGTTGAAGCATTAAAAAGGTCTTCTTGTATTAGCTTTAGTGCTGGCCGGCCCATTTGCTCCTGCACCTGCGTCAGCCGCTCCTGCAGTCAAGTTGCAAATTCAAGTGTGACTGCAGCAGTAACTTTCAACTACATTAAATTGAATACAACTTAATTGTCAAATGTGCTGTATGTTAGATGAAATTTCTTCCCTCTAAACATAAAACGAGAATTTAGAACATATCAATGAAACTCACCTTTGCAGTACTGTTGCTCTTGAAGTAGTCTACTGTTTTTCGGGACTTCTCTCGAATTTCAATTAGCACAGAGTTTTGGGCAAGGGCCTTTATTATCAGGTGATTCAATGTGTGCGCCACACAATCTGTGTGTCGCATATGAAGCTCCCTCACACAGGCACCCATATTTGCTGCACCGTGTGTTACAAGGCAGGTAATTTTGTCAGTGATGCTCCAGTCAGACATGAGTGCAGTTTTTGCTCGAGCAAGATTTTCAGCAGTATGTTGTCTTGGGGAAATGTTCTACCCCCAAAACAATACTGTACAATGATGTTTGTTCATCAATAAAATGGCAGGTGACAGCTAGATATGAGTCTGTGTTCATGGATGTCCACATATCTGCTGTAAGGCTAACTGCAGAAGCCTATGACACCATTTCTTTGGCTTTTTCTTTGACCAGCTTATACCTGTCGTCCACCATAGCTTTCAAAGCCTAAAAGGGAACAATATAAAACTATTGGAATTGCCACTATGGGAAAATGAGAAGAAATACTTCATGTGTTCGCATACATACCTTCCCTATGGGAAGAACATAGGTAGGGTTCAACCTGTAACAAACTTTCTGAACCATTCGTCCTCCACAATAGTGACTATGTTGACCAAGGCTTCATCTACATCTTTGCTCTCTTGCAATCAGAAATCAATTTTAGCTTATGTTAGTAATGCAGTATGTAAAGTGTATCTTAACATTGTCTAATTAAAAATACTGTGTAATTTTGCTTACCTAAGCTTGACCCAGTTTCATGGCTCTCCTTGCTCTAATGCAAGGCTCTATAATACCTCAACAGAGACGAGGTGTTATTGTATGCAAGTTCCCTTGCACACAACAGACACTTCACCTGTGAAATAACAAAAGTTAGACACAAGAACAAGCGAAAAGCTGCATTGTCACATTTATATGAATGTAGTTTTTTTCTCTTGCTTTATTGGAAGCAATCAAATCAAAATGTTCCCATACAGGGGAGGATCGCCTTTTTCGCGCAGGTTCCATCGCAAGAAGCTCGAAAAAAGATTGCACTAGTTGCACTGTTGCGCACAGGTGTAACAAGTATTATGGTACGATAATTATGGACCGTAGATGATGAACTCCCTAAATACCTTGCAATTTTACATTCAGAAACGTCGTCGTTACACTGTTTGACTATTTTCTCTCATAGTTGTCCACAAAGAAGTGACCCTCGCCCCATCTTTGCTTGTGAATGAATGAGCAATTCTGGGAAGTTCCTTTTTATACATGATCATAGCACGCACCTGTTCCCCCTTATCCTGTTCACTTGTGGGATGTCCCAAACAGGTGTTTGATGAGCTTTGTCTTTTTGGAGCCTATCCCAGCTGTCTTTGGGCAGTAGGCGGGAGACACCCTGAACCGGTTGCCAGCCAATTGCAGGGCACACACAGACTAACAACCATCCGCGCTCACACTCAAACCTAGGGACAATTAAGAGTGTTCACCCAGCCTGCCATGCATGTTTTTGGAATGCGGGAAGAAACCGGAGTACCCGGAGAAAACCCACGCAGGCATGGGGAGAACATGCAAACTCCGCACAGAATCAGAATCGCCTTTATTGTCATTGTATAGCTTACAACGAAATTTGGGTGCCACTCCTTAGTGCATTTCGTCCAGGAAGGCCGGAGCTGGGATCAAACCCACGACCTCTGCACTGTGAGGTCGAAGCACTGTACCACTGGGCCGCCACAAACAATAAAGTATATTATTTTGACCATTCAATTTCTTGTCATTGAAGTGTATTCAATTAAATGAACAGTGGGTTGGCATTAAGGGTACAGCTCTTAACTGGTTTCACTCCTACCTCCACCAAAGAACTTTCTCGGTATCCATAGGCCAGTACACTTCATCATCCGCCCCTGTGTCTTATGGTGTCCCCCAGGGATCCATTTTGGGTCCAGTACTGTTCTGCCTGTACATGCTCCCCCTAGGTAACATCATCAGGAAATTCAATATTTCATTCCATTTCTATGCAGATGACTCCCAGCTGTACATCCCACTGAAGTCTGGCAATTCCATGCAGCCTCTTTTAGACTGTTTGGAAGAAATAAAAATCTGGATGGCTAACAACTTCCTTCAGTTAAACAATAACAAAACTGAAGTCATTGTCTTTGGGCCTTCAAGATCAAAAAACTCCATCCCTGCCAACCTTGGTCCCCTTGCCCCCTATGTGAAATCCCATGCACGTAACCTGGGTATCATTTTGGACTCTCATCTCCACCTGGACAAGCAAATTTCATCTGTTGTAAAGACCAGTTTTTATCAATTAAGAATAATCTCCAAACTCAAATCTGTTCTATCATACAATGATCTGGAAAAAGTCATCCATGCCTTCATAACCTCCCGTCTAGACTATTGTAACTCCCTCTATCTTGGTCTCCCTCTGACACTGGTGGCACGGCTTCAGATGGTCCAAAATGCAGCAGCTAGGTTGCTCACCAACACAAAAAAGCATGAACACATCACACCTGTCCTAGCCTCCTTGCACTGGCTTCCAGTCCAGTCACGAATACGATTTAAAACACTGCTGTTGGTTTTTAAAGCTCTTCATGGCCTGGCACCCACCTACATAGCTGATATCATTCACCCCCATGTAGCCCCCAGGTCCCTCAGATCCTCCAGCCAAGGCCTCCTCCATGTACCACGGTCCCGGCTTAAACAAAAAGGTGATAGAGCATTTTCTGTTGCTGGCCCTCAGCTATGGAACCAACTGCCACTTGATATCAGAAATGCCCCCTCAATAACACTTTTCAAAACGAAGCTCAAGACGCACCTTTTTACATTGGCCTTCCCTGTGCCCTAATTGTCTTACCCTGCTGTCTGTAATTAAGTGTTGTGTTGTTATCATCTTAGCGTAAATCACTGTGCTGTATGTGTATTTTATTTTTTTACTTATCTATTCTATTTTTAACCTGTTTTAGCTTATGCACTATGTACAGCACTTTGGTCAGTGCAAGCTGTGGTTAAATGTGCTTTAAAAATAAACTTTACTTACTTACTTACTAAATGTACGTTGAACATGATTTGCAAGTCATTGTGTTCTGTTTTTATTTGTGTTTAACACAATGTCCCAACTTCACTGAAATTGTGTTTGTAATATGAGACACGTCATTAAGATCTCTGGGATTGAAAGGTAAAGAACTCTCTTTTATTTCTTACTTTCTTTTCTGTATTTGGATGTATGTCAGGTGGTTGGCACCTGCGTGTGACATAGTACTGGTAAGTCTATTCTTGATGGCGTTTGGCTGTCGCCGACGACTCCGACGGACGGGGGCCATCTTGAAATATTGACGGCAGCTCATTGACAAACTCACTGGACTGATGATTCCTACCTCTGGAGATTTGTGCTTGCACTTACTAAATTCAGCCAGCATGTGCCAAACTTTTGGGCTGGTATCTATGGATTGTACCCATCCAGTTCCTGTCACATTGTTTTTTTAGGACCCAATCGCTAAGTGAATGTGATGGCTGGATGTGATCGACAATCCTTGACCTGTGATGTCCAACAGTTTATAGATGATGTTAGCAGTCTGACAAATTATGAGATGTTGATTTGTTGTCCCTTCTAGGT
Organism: Hippocampus abdominalis; assembly: GCA_018466805.1. Classification (NCBI taxonomy): domain Eukaryota; kingdom Metazoa; phylum Chordata; class Actinopteri; order Syngnathiformes; family Syngnathidae; genus Hippocampus; species Hippocampus abdominalis. Next base: position 829,998 of record CM031705.1, on the reverse strand, counting down.
TGTGAATTCACAAAATACCTTTCTTCCAGCCTAGTTACATTTAGTATACATGACTTTGAAAATATATATATATACATAAATCACAATTTCATCCACCCATCCATTTTCCAATCCTCTTTATCCTCACAAGGGTCGCGGGGGTGCTGGAGCCTATCCCAGCTGTCTTCGGGCAGTTGGCAGGGTACACCCTGAACCAATTGCCAGGGCAGGGCACACAGAGACGAACAACCATCCGCACCCACACTCTAGGGACAATTTAGAGTGTTCAATCAGCCTGCCATGGATGTTTTTGGAACGTGGGAGGAAATCGGAGTGCAAACCGTATGAGGCTAGTCTGGTTGGATACCTGGGGTGCCCTAGTATGTCCTAGACCTGGTCTGGTTGAGGGATAACAAAAAATATATTTTTAAAGATTTTATAAAAATCGGGCAAAAAGTCAACATGTCAAGATTCAGGTCCAAATATCAGATTTCAGAGACCTTTTGTTTTGAAATGCGACATCAGATCTGTATGAGGCTTGTCCAGTTGGATACCTGGGGTGCCCTCGTATGTCGTATACCTGGTCTGGTTGAGGAAAACTCAAATTCTTCCTTTTAAGATGTTTTAAAAATGGGCAAAAAGGTCGACATGTCAGAATTCCGGTCCAAATGTCATATTTCAGAGGCGTTTTATTTTGAAATGGGATCTGAGCGAGGGTAATCTGATTGGATACCTGGGGTGCTCTAGTGTCCTATAGACCTGGTCTGATTGAGGGCTAACTAAAATTCCTTTTTACATTATTATTTTTTTAAATAAGGCAAGGAGGTCAAAATGTCATATTTCAGAGGCATTTTATTTTGAAATGGAACATCACATCTGAATGCCAGTACTGTGGTTGGATACTTTGGGGTGCAGTAGTGTGTCGAACACCTGGTGTGGTTGCGGGGTAACCAAGATTGATTTTTTTATAATGATTTTTAAAAAAATAGCAGGTGAAATTGATGTAGAATTACCATTGACTTTTTCTATCCTCACTTGAGATCGCTTCTTGGCGCTGTCCTGAAAGTTCTTATTCTTCCTGGGTGAACTTGGGTGAATCCTTGCCTGACAGCCAAGAAATTACTTATTTTATTCATATACATTTTTAAAATCCAAACAATTAACATGCATGCATGAATGATGGTGCTTTTATTTTGAAGGTGGCCAACGCCGCTCGCTGGCGGCAGATTACCATAAAGCAGAGTATTCCTCTCAGAGGCAGACTGATTTGCATTTGCTTGGTCACAGCCAAAAAGAATGATCCTTATTTTCCAAACTCTGACTGAAATCGTATCTGAAAAGCACAATGACTCTTCATTCGTCACAATGCTTACATAAGTTTGTGACTGCTTGTATTTCGAATGTGTTATTTCACAAAACCATGCCTGCGAATGATTTCTGGCCCTATTGTGCACTGTTTGGGGTGAGAAAGAGAGAGAGAGAGAGAGAGAGAGAGAGAGAGAGAGAGAGAGATTTTCATGAAGAAGTTGACCAGGCTGGTACCTTTTCATGTCCTCCTTGCATAAATTTGCCTCAACATCATAAAGCATGATTGAACCCAGTAACTATCAGTATTACAATTATGACTAGTTATATATTATTATAATACAGTGTAATACATTACTATCACAGTACTTTTTTTAACGTGTCAGCCCAACACTGTTGAAAATAACTTACAGCTTTGGCTACAGTTACCTCAAAACGGCTGCCACCAATGATCCTTTTGCATTTATTGCAATTCTCAAACCAATACGTACTGACTTTATCATTCTTCTAATGTTTATATAATTAACGTACTAATTGTATTCAATGTGTCACAATAATGTTCTTTTTATAGACTGTGCTGTATTATGTTGTAATTATTTTGTTCTCTGCTGCTGTTGTTGTTGTTTTGCCTGCATGCCCAGGGATAAAAAATGCTAATTAGCTGTTAATTGTGCCCTGTCCCTGTAAAAGAAAGAAATACATTTAAAAAAAAAAGAAATGACCTCCCACATACAACAACAGTCAAGGACAGTGGTTTAACACTTGCATAACATTAAATAAATAAATGAATAAAATGTCTGCTCAATGTACTGGTGCCGGTTTCTGTGACCTCTGGACTGAATTTACGCAGCTCTCTTTGAGCAACCTCTACTAAGTCAAAATGCTGTGACCCAGGCACTAACTAGAACAAATAAATAAGTCACATCAGAAGCAAAACCATCTTTGTTGACCAAAAATGTTGAAACATACACAAGAAATTAATCCCAGGTAGTTGGAGTCTATCTGGTACTGTCTATCTGGTACTGTTGTACTGTTGTACCAGATAGACTCCAACTAGCAAGGAAAAAAAGTACAAAATAACTGTATACAATTAGGAAAAAAACAGAAAAATGCAAATAATGCAGCATAATGGAGCAGTGAAGGAAACAGTCGTAGTAGTCACAATGAAATTATAACATGCGTAACCCTGAAGTCAACTGTTTAAAAAGTTCATGGGAAGGGGAAGGAACCTATTGGAATCTCTGCTGATTTTATGTGGTTCTGTTCCATTTGTGACCAAAAGTGGCATTGGAGGGCCACCTCCAGCATCGCACCTGTTGGTCATGATTTCATTACCTCTTTTTTTGTTAAGAGGACTGCCATGTCAACCACTCGGTGACAGATCGGTGTGCTACTGTCATGAGTTTGTTTGTTATGTTTGTTTGTTACTTTAAGATATTTGGGTTTTTCAAGTGTGCTCTTGTTAATGTTTTTCATATATTTTGTTCAGTGCTTCTCCAGCTCTGCTGTTTTGTGTCCTCTACCATCGAACTCACGATATTCACGAAGAGGTGAACCTTGCCCCGTCTTATTTTGCGCAAGGTCCACTTGTTATCAGATGATGTCACATGCATTCACGACAGGCAGTCCCTTCCATGAAGTTGTGGACACCTGCACTCATGTCTGTTCAGCACACAATTACTATATATTGTCACATATCATGTATAAATTGATATATCAGAATATATCAGAATCATCTTTATTGGCCAAGTATGTAGAACACACAAGGAATTTGTCCCTGGTAGTACAGGCTACACACTAAGGAACTACGATAAACAAGCACATGACAATTGAAAGACTTTCCGAAGATGGCTCGGTAGTCCAGTCGTTAGCACGTCGACTTCACAGTGCAGAGGTAGCGGGTTCAATTCCAACTCCGGCCTCCTTGTATGGAGTTTTCATGTTCTCCCCGGGCCTGCGTGGGTTTTCTCCGGGTACTCCGGTTTCCTCCCACCTTCCAAAAACATGCATGGCAGGCTGATTGAACACTCTAAATTTTCCCTAGGTGTGAGTGTGAGCGCGGACTGTTGTTCGTCTTTGTCTTGTGCCTTGCGATCGGCTGGCAACCGATTCAGAGTGTCTCCCGCCTACTGAATGAATGAATGAATGAATGAAAGACTTTCCGAAATGTTAGGGGACCATCGTGCAGTAGTACCACCCAATGGCAGCAATGAGACAATGTGCAAAGTATCAAGCAGAGCTAAAGTGATCAGTGGTAGAACACAAAATACCATGACAGTTGTGCAGTTGGTACAGATAATGGCACCATTTTTAAAGTGACCAGTCGCAGTACAGTATTTGTTGAACAACGTTTTAGTGGGCAATTGTACCGAAACTACTTGAGCGCTTTAAAGTGTCTGGTGCTGTGGAATATAGATCAGTGACAATGGTTCAAGTAAGTACAGAGCTGGAGCTACAATGATCATTGCAGTAATCCTCTTCCACAGGGGTGTGCTAAAATGCACAGCCACGACAGATTTGGGTTGCTGTTTAGAGCAGGGGTGGCCAACCAGTCAGAGACTAAGAGCCTTTTTTTCCCTGTGTTACTGCAAAGAGCCACATCATACACATGTATTCAGAAAACAAATGCAGAGCGACTCAGAGGTTTTTTACAGGCCTGTACTGTATGTTCAACGGGCACTCATTCAAGGTACATTATTGGTTCCCAGTGTGACATCGACCAATGACAGCACAAGTGGATTTATCCCATGAGCTGATTGGCTGCACATCTTTGCAGCCCCGCCCAGCACCTTCCCTTTGTTTCTCGTCACGCTGTTGACTCTCTGGTAGACTGTCTCTTCTGTTTGTTTGCTACTTGTACAGTGGGGAGAGAGAGAGCACAAGCGTGCCAGAGAGAGAGATAGAGAGGAGGGGGGGGGGGGGGATGATCTGGGAGTGGCATTGATGGGAAGTATCCATCTATCTATGCTGCAGTCGCATTGACAAACATTGCATCGTATGTTTTATCATACTTAGAGAAGGGCTACCTCCAAATTGAAGATACTATCCATCTTAGTTCTCTTTATGGTGCCATGATGCATATCTGGTTTGTATCACTTGGGAGCAAAAAAATATAATTGTTCCATTTGAACCTTTTAGTGTAAATCCAGCCCAAGTCAGCTCAGTCATCCATATGGCAACTAAGGATTATCTGATGACTGGCGTTGCACTGAAAAACTTGGTCATGAAGGGCAAAAGTACTTGGGCATTATGAGAATTAAAGTATCCTTATGAGGATATTCACCCACTCTTTCCACTTGTTGAGAAAAGCAAAAAGCCATGGATAAACGCAAAACAACGCAGTTAATCCTTTGACCCTTGCTGAAATTAGGTTAAGAGATGGGTACGCTGAAAGGTTGTATATTATTATGATCATATGTGGTCAATGCCCCAAATTTGTATATTATCAATGGCATACTTTCTGGATACAGGAGTTCTGATTTAGGAACAATTGCTCACTGATGTCTATAAATGTGATGGGGTTTTTTTCAGCACGTGGCACATTATACGGTTCAGTTCTGTAGCTCCTGTTTCCGCCGCAACACATGCCGAGGAGCAACGCTCAATGTGCAAATTTCAAGACTCATCTACAATAAGAAAAAAGACCTCTCACTGGCCGTCATTTTACGAGTTGTCGTTAAACACCACAAAACGAATGAATACCACCTCATCAGCCTCACCTCACCTTCCACTGTTGGAGGAATACCCCAAATATATTTCCAAGGAACTGTCCACTGAACACGATCCCAAAGAAATCTCTGGCGATGATGACAAATCTGCCTCTCGCCAACAATAATTTATCCCTCTCCACCAGCTATGTGTGCACATCGACTGTTGGATTGACCTGGGGCTTTAAGAGGTGACAGGTGACCGTTCGCTTGATGTATAAAAAGCAGCATGACAGTTTGTGTCAATTGAAAATCGCTCACTTCGTCGTCAGCATGACCCCAACGGTAAGCTACGTTTGTGTCCGCTTTTCTTTGTCAGATGTGTGGAATTACTTTTGGGGGATTCGGTCATGTTTGCTTGCTTGGTTTGTCTGCTTTGCTTTGTGTCCGTGGCGTTTTATGTTTGCGGCATCGCAATAACAATTGCTTGCTGGTCTCAATCGGAAGTTTAAACAAAGTGAGCAAAAGTTAAAAAGTTAAATCTTGCAATTACAGTGGTGTCTTTGCTTTGTTCTTTTTTTTATTGGAGTGTTGCCATGTCATGTTTTTCCGGTTGCACTGGAAAGTTTGAATGACAATTTTGCGCTGTGGCTGGAGTTAAAATTACCGGCACTCCGCTTCCGGGTTTGACCACTGGGATTTGTAGCCCTTTTGTTCGGTTCCACTTGTAGGCCTTCTCGTTATGTTTAGACAATGAATCTTGATAACGTTATACATGAATTTGATTACATATGAAGTATTATGACAAGAATAATACCTCATGCAAAATCAATGGGTTGTGATAAAATCATGGTTGATAAAATTGTTGTTAAGAGAACCTTTGTCTCACAATGGAGAAATTCCCAATTTACAGCAGAAATATTATGAAAGGGGGCGGCCCGGTGATCCAGTGGTTAGCGCGTCGACCTCGCAGTGCAGAGGTTTTCATGTGCAGAGGTTCAATTCCAGCTACGGCCTCCCTTGTTGGGGTTTGCATGTTCTCCCCTCTCCTTAAATAATAAGCATAAATATTATTACATTGATATAGTCATGTTCTTCATTTATTAATTTACAATTATGAGTCATATAAGGTCTAAAGCAGGGGTGTCAAACTCAAATACACAGTGGGCCAAAATTTAAAACTTGGACAAACTCGCGGGCCAACATTGATATTTATTTAAATTTTTCCTTCAGATATAACAATGAACCTGTGCATTTGGACACAACACGTTTTGCTTAAACACTGAATATGGAACAAGCAAAGTTGAATACTTCACAATATATAGCTTAATACTGCACAATCGAATTTCAAATAAAAAAAAAACACATCAATGGCATTTATTTCTTAAATAAAATTGAACTGAAAATTGTATGCCTTTTTATTTGCAGACTTCTGATTTAAATTTCAACAGTAACCTTTTTCCACAGGCTAATAATAAATGAACTAACAATGATATCCTTCGATGAAAGTGCAACCATTCAAGCCCATGCCTTGGAGAAGAAGCAAGAAAGTGCTCAAAGAAAACATGAATTATTACTCCGGTTGAAACACATGGATCTACTCTGAAGTGTTCAAGCCAGATACCTGGCATCTCTTCTTGGATGCCAGTTCATTGATGTCTGGGGTCAGGCTCTGAGCTGAGGAAATCCTTAGGATCGAGCAAAGGTGTTCATCAGTCAGACGTCTTCTGTGAGCTGTTTTGATCATCTTCATCGAGGAGAATAGTTGTTCACATAGATAAGTGCTGCCGAACATGGAGAGCATCTTAGCAGCTTGGGTGCGTAGCTGAGGCATTGTGTCAGGGATGAAATGTGGAAACTGTGCAGCACCCACAGCATCGTACTTTGACTTCAGTGTGTCACTACACTGGAGTTCAATCAGCTCAATTTGAAGGTTGGTTGGTGCATTTTCCAGAGCAACTGCAAACGGATTGCTCAGCAGTTCAAACCTACATTTCTGGACATCAAAGTCAGCAAAACGCCGTGCAAACTCAACACTGAGTACGCTGAGTTTATCAGCAAACTGTGCACGTGGAAACACGGCGGTAGAGATGTGCATTGAAATGGTTTGGCAGCAGGGAAAATGGCCCAGGTTTCCTTGGAGCATCTGATTCCCCCACAAGAACAGTTTAGTTTTAAAGGCCCTCACTGCGGCGTACATATCTGTGATGATACGTTCCCTCCCCTGAAGCTGCAGGTTTAGCGCATTGAGATGGTTTGTGATGTCACAAAGAAAGGCCAGTTCACACAAAAACTTTGGCTCACGGCGCTCCACAGTGTCTTTCCCTTTGCTGTCCAGGAACAGACGTATTTCCTCACGCAGCTCAAAACATCGGTTCATTACTTTCCCTCTGCTTAACCATCTCACTTCTGTGTGATACGGCACATCCTCGTATTCTGAACCACATTCCTCCAGAAAAGACTTGAACTGGCAGTGATTCAGACCTTTTGCTCTTATAAAATTCACTACTTGTGTTACTGAGGTCATAACATGTTCCATCTATAGGGCTTTGCCACACAGTGATTCTTGATGTATGATGCAGTGGTAAACGGTTAGCTCACCTGCACAGTTCTCCAACCGCATCTTCTCCCGAACCCTGCCCACCAGTCCACTCTTTTGACCGCACATTGCTGGCGCGCCGTCTGTCGCTAGTCCCACAAGTTTATCCCAAGGCAGCTTCATTTCAGTGACACAGGTGGAAACCTCTTCAAATATGTCCTTTCCTGTGGTGTTGACATGCATTGATTTTAATCCCAAAAGTTCCTCCGTAACACACATATTTGAGTCCACTCCACGGATGAAGACTGACAGCTGGGCAGTATCACATGTGTCGCTGCTCTCGTCCACAGCAAGGGAGAATGCAACAAAATCTTTTCCCTTCTCCATCAGCTGCTCAAATAGGTTGGTGGCAAGATCACATGTGGGAGCAGCGATTGTGTTCCTGCTCAGGCTCACATTTGAAATTGCTTTCTTTTTCTCTGGGCACACAAGATCACAAACTCTCATCATGCACTTTTTCACGAACTCTCCCTCATTGAAGGGCCGTGCTGATTTTGCGATTTCTGCCGCCACAACAAAACTAGCCGCTACAGCAGCCTCACTTTGCGATGTGGCTTTTTTAAAACATAGTCTGTTGTGGCGCCAAACGTCTTTTCATCTCCTCCGCTTTCTGGCGCCTCTGAGTCGTGTCCATGTCCTTGTACTTGTCGTGGTGTTTTGTTTCATAGTGTCGTCGTATATTGTACTCCTTGTTTATAGCCACGTTGGCTCCACATACAAGACATACAGGTTTGTCTTTTAGATTTATAAACAGATATTCTGTCTCCCACCTGTCCAGAAAGGTCCTGTTTCCTGCCTTTTTTTTCGCCATTTTTGGGAGAGGTAGCGCAGTGCCAGTAGTTGCGTGAGGTAGCGAGGTATACTGTCAACAACGGAGAGAGTGTTAATTGGTCCCGATGGAAGCGCCAAAACACCAGCTGAGCATTCTGTGATTTGTAGTATTAGCGTTACATGCGCTGCATAATACCGGCGGGCCAGCTCTAATAGTCATTTAGTATTGCCTTGCGGGCCAAATATAATTACACCACGGGCCAAATTTGGCCCGCGGGCCAGAGTTTGACACCTATGCTCTACACTGAAGCCAGCCCGACGAACTGACGCGGCGTTGACCGGCAGTCACACTGTCCGTCCATCAGCTCAACAATCCGCTCATAACCAATCGAGGGAAAGAGCCTCGATGCTGAGTATGTCGTGCTCAATTGAAGCACATTATGGCAAAGCACGTATGACGTGTCGATGGTCATGTGTTGTGCAATTCACATCTTTGGCAGCCTTTGTCAACAATGCACGAGACACAAATAATCACACGTTTGCTCGCTCAGATAAAAACAAATTCACGTACATATCTACTTCAGACATGTTCACAAAAGGTGTGTATCGAAACTTGTATGGGTCAAGGATAACACTCAATGAGTGAATCATCCATCCAACCATTATCCAAACCGCTTTAACCTTACAAGGGTCGCAGGCATGCTGGAGTCTATCCCAGCTGTCTTCGAACAACAGTGCAAGCAGAAGCATCCATAACCCATTCACAAAGTGTGGCATAATTTGCCTGGCGCTGCCTCCATGTCTTCGTAAAACTGCGTTCGCCATCGCTCCCACGTTGCTTGCAACATCACTTTGGCCATTTCTGTCCATTATCATGGCAACCAAGAACAACTAAAAGCCAATTTGACTCGCCCTGTTGTGTGTATCGCTATTGTCCTGGTCGCCTTCTTCTCTACACGGTGGTTCACCGGGATATTGAAAGTGAGTGGCACCACGTCCCATGCTGGTGATGTGGTTGACCTTGATATGTTTGTCTGCAAAGTTTTTGTTTATTGCAAAATACAAGTTATGCTTGTCCCTCATCACTTGCGTACGTAGCCCATGCTAGTATGTAAGAAGGTGGGGATTGGTTGAGAAACCAGTTGGTAATGGAGACCAATTGAGGCCAGCAGAGCGGCAGAATAAAGGATTAAAATCTTCAAGAAAACATCTTTACTTAATGTAACACAGAACATGACACTTTTTACTGCAGTAGAAGCGGACATTGGCCAACTTTTTCTTGTAATCCACCGGATGTTGCTGCACCACAGTCATCCTTGCCCGAATAGATAGATGTCGCCATGTCATCAAACAAAAACAGCAAGCACCATGGATTAGTTGATCTTGAAATCTCTCACAGCTGCTCGATTCCAATGGTCCTCCGTGTAACTGATAGCTTGCAGTTTAAACTGCTTCATAAGCACGTCTCTTCGTAGGTGCAATTTTATGGATGTTTTACACAATGCACATACCGGTATCTAGTGGGCGCATGCCTTTAGCGTTCTCTTTCACGCCCACCATTCCCACTTTAACATCCGCATGCTGTCTTTAGTTACGTCTACCTTTATTCTGGAGAAGCAACGTGTCAGCACAGCACGAGTCAAGCGGAATAACATTCACAGATTTGGAAAGCCGGTGCAGACACAAGGCAACGCACATTATTTGGCGCCCTGTCCATCTTGGAGAAAATTTAAGACATAGATATACTTTTTCCTTGTAGTCCACCTCCATGGTGTACCCCCTTCTTTGCATTGACAAAGATGAGATGCTTTAAACAGCCACACACGCCTCAAGGCTTGGCCTCATTACTGAAAATCCGATACGCTGAATCTTTCCAAGTCCAAATAAATTTCGACGAGCTGAGGCTTGACTCGCTGATATTTATCCAAAATTGATGCACACAGGCGAGCCCACTTGCACAGCAGTGCCCCTGCATCTCTGGGTGGACATAATTAAAGCGTTTGCCCCGCTGATCTTGTTCTGCTCACCTTGTTTGTTTATCAGTCAAAAGCTCATTCTGTCTCAACAAGCCATGGGAGCTAACAGCCTATAGAGCTAAAACAAAATGTTGCTCAATAGTACGACCAATCTCCACCAAAATTCATTTTCACACTTCTATTATTGTCCACTTCAAATTTAAAAACAAACAAACAATCAGCATAATTTTTATTCAGTTTCTGAATTTAACAAGGGCTTCGCAATTGGCTTTTGTCCAATCCTGGGTGTACTCAGCCTGGGATAGGCGCCAGAACACCCACACCTCTAATGATTAAAAATTGGATGGATGGATGGATGGAATTTAGCAAGGTTATAGGATTTAGATTTTTGGGAAAAGTAATGACTCAGTGAATTTAGCACTGTAAGAAATAGCACAGTCATATGCATCTCATCCTTGTGGATGGTATGGTAATAACCAATTTTCAATATATCCCGGCTAATCCCCTCCAAACCCTGACGCTACCCCAAAAAATCCTTATAAAAGAAAAAAAAACATATTTAATATCTCCTAGAATTGGGTAACAAATTGAAAGTGCAGCCAACGAGCCTCTCAACAGGGGATTGCTTTGAGAGCTCTCAGTTAAACCATGTGAAACGCTCGGTTCGAGGACAGGCTGGAAATCCCAGATGGTAAATGCTCAGGCAACACAGGTCGGATTAAAACCGGACATAAAATTGTCTTATGTAACACATGGTAGTGCAGATGACAACCAGCAGCAGTTGTTATGCAACCGCCTGCATTACTTGGAATCAGCACACGCACACACACACACATACACGTGCGAGCGCGCGCGCAAACACACACAGACACACACACACACATGCACACACACACGCACTAGCACACACACACAAATAGATGAGAGAAGGACACAGAAGCATACAAATAAACAGATTAGAGGGTGCACAATACAACAACAAGAATCAGAAAACCACTGGTGAGCACTCAAAACAGTTTTGACATTCTGTTCTGCAATGCAGTTTGGTCTTAAAAAAAAACGCAGCCTTTGTTATTATGGGACCACAAAAAACGTTTTATTTGTATTGTTGGGGGAAGAGCGGCCTACTCTCCCCCGCATGTTCGTTGAATTTCGGACGAGGAGAATGTTGGTTATCCAAATGAAGGCTGGAGGCAATGAACAGGTCCTTCGGAGGGTTTTAATTTATTTACTGCAGTTTACGAATCGATTCGGGCTCCTGAGGGGTCCAGATTTGAATCAGGAAACGTAGGACAAACACATTCATGAGATTATATAGAGACAATATGATAATGAGAGGCAGGGAGGTACGCCTCTCATGCAAATCCTGGAAACAAAGAAAGTAAAATGTCATCTGACCCGGTGTGGCTGGAGGAAGTTGGGAGTGGTGAGGTGAGACCAGACCACCACAAACCACCATTTGGTGTGATGGCAAGTTCCAGACCCCCACTGTGCATACATCCTGAGATAAGAGGTCTTCCCAGGGGGGCTTAACAGCAACCAGGGACTTACCCAAGGTGCGGGGGACAACAGAAGACACTTGGGGGGCCGTTAATCAACCAAGGAGGAAGAAGATACAATTTAACACTACTACGTTGTTTTAAGTGTGCGAACAGATGTTCAGGAAAGAGACTGGGATCGATAGTACTCATAGTAAGGCGCAGTCCCTCAATAGCTGCAACACAGATGCTTGAGATAACAGTTGTTCTTTTGATGTTAAACAAGTCCTATGGAGGGGGGCCCTAAATGTGGTGGGGGTGAGGGACACTAAAGGTGATTGTAAACACAGTGAGCAGGAAATACCTCCAACAACATTCTACATTCTTTGTTTCTTTCAAATCCAACTAACAGAGAGGAATAACACTTCAACAGTATAATGTACAGTAAACATTCTCTAGTACAGACTCATGTTTGCACTGTCCAATCTGTTCTGAAAAACAGAAATTCCTCTTTTGGGAAATGAGCATGGTACATGTCCTTTATGAACCTGCAAGTATGTTGAAAAAATGCATGTGTAACAACACAAGCAATAAAATGCAAAAATATACTGTCCAAAAACTGTTTATATAACAAAAACAGCAGTACAGTATACAGTACAGGTGTGGATTAAAAAAATAAATAACACAGTACAGTACGTACAGGATTTTAATGTTGATTTTTTTCAGTCTTGGGAAAAATGAGTGCAGTATTTTGGGTTGTTTTGTTTTGTTGGGGTTTTCTTCGTTTTCGATGCCATGATCTACAGGACGTTACTAAATAAAGTTAAAATAGTTCGCAATTACAGTAAAACGCACGCCAATAAAAGTCACTTACACTTAGTCGTTTCGAATCCGATGATAGAAACGGCGAAGCGAACACGTTTCTTCTGTCGTGTCTCCAGTTGTGTTGAGTGGGCGTTGCTTTTTAAGCTAGTCCCGTGATCAATAGGACGTACGTGAATAAAGTTAAAATAGTTCGCAATTACAGTAAAACGCACGCCAATAAAAAGTCACTTACACGTCGTCGTTTCGAATCCGATGATAGAAAATGGCCCTACGGTTTGGTCACACAACAAAATGGAATTGGAAATTCTAATTTAATGATAAGCTAATGATCTTGGCCCCTGCAGTTTGGTCAGCCAGGGAAATTAATTGTTTTCCAGCCAAAAAATGCACACCAAACCTTTTTCTGGCAAGGACAGAGCAGCACAGCACTGATGGTTTCCGGTCTGGGACAAATTATGCTTTCTTGTGCTCCTGATGTGACGGATGAATGAATGTCACACCACTGTAGTCATATGTGTAATGTTACAGTATTTGTCCACGGAGCTGCAAACAGTGTGACAGGATAAGAATGCCAGCATTAGCATGAGCATTAACTTCAGTCTGTTAAATAGCTGGCTTGTTTGTTTACATTAGCACTAGCTAACCTCTACCAATGTTTTTGAGTGAACCCATTATGTGAAACGAGACTGCAGCTGACTACATGCAAGAAATAAATTGCACCAAATGTTGATGAACAGGCGGCCCGGTAGTCCAGTGGTTAGCACGTCGGCTTCACAGTGCAGAGGTACCAGGTTCGATTCCAGCTCCGGCCTCCCTGTGTGGAGTTTGCATGTTCTCCCCGGGCCTGCGTGGGTTTTCTCCGGGTGCTCCGGTTTCCTCCCACATTCCAAAAACATGAATGGCAGGCTGATTGGACACTCCAAATTGTCCCTAGGCGTGAGTGTGGGCGTGGATGGTTGTTCGTCTCTGTGTGCCCTGCGATTGGCTGGCAACTGATTCAGGGTGTCCCCCGCCTACTGCCCGAAGACAGCTGGGATAGGCTCCAGCACCCCCCGCGACACTAGTGAGGCTAAAGCGGTTCGGAAAATGGATGGATGGATGTTGATGAACATTTAATCCAGGTTTTTTTTTAAGCATTACAGATTAGTACTATTCACATGACTTCACAGAACCTCGCCAATTGACCTTGGTGGTCATACTTAGGGACACTATATATATATATAAAACATCCTCGTCTCACCCCTCGGTTAGTGTCCGTCCCACATTCAGGTCGGGTCCTCTACCAGAGGCCAGGAAGATTGAGGGTTCTGCGCAGTATCCTTGCTGTTCCCAGCACTGCACTTTTCTGGACTGAGATGTCCGATGTTGTTCCCGGGATCTGTTGCAACCACTCATTTAGTTTGGGGGTCACTGCCCCGAGTGCTCCGACCACCACAGGCATGACTGTCACCTTTACCTTCCAGGCTCTCTCCAGCTGGGGCCCTTCACCATGGAACCTGCGTTGTACCTCATCAATCTCAAGTTTTGACAGCAATTGCCGTTTGTGGATGTTGGAACACTGAGCTACTAGTTGTTTTGTGGGTTTCGAAGTAACCATTTAGCCCACATTCTCTGCATGTAATCCCTCTGACTAGGGTTGCTTGAATAGTAGCATTGAATGTGAAAATTCAAGTGAACTGAATCTGTGTGTAAAAGATTTCAATTTGTATTTGTAAAACTGAATGTGAAAAAATTTACACAATTAATTTTTTGGTGACAAATTCAAGTTGAAATTGTTTTTTAAGATGAAGATTCAAATGAAACAATGCAAATTCAATTTATATTATTTAAGTTCCGTTTTTCAATGCAGATTAATGATTCAAATTCAAATTATTCAGGTTCTGTTTCTGGCGGCACATATTTTAGTCCATTTTCAAAGATAATTGAAATTTTGAAAATCTGTTTTCTTCCTTTCCACACCACATCTTCACGTTCAAATATAATCTGAAAAAAAAATTCTATCTGGTGTATAAAACCCTGAAAACAGGTGCATTACAAACATTTTCTTCAAAATTGGAGCCAACTCCTTTTTCACTGCAAATTGTGCTGTGTAGTGTTTTTCTTAAATTCTAATAACATTCACATATTTTTTCCAGTACCATTTCTTCTTAATATTAGGCTTGTGCTTTAGATTTAAACACATCAGGTACAATCAATTTACTCCATGTGTATTCACTGACTGACTCACTTGAACCGTTGATCACAAACACGTATGACCTGAGAAATATTTGGCATATTTTGAGATATGTCTTGAACAACAACCAGACAAGCAACAGTTAATGGCTTTGGTCTCAAATACAATTTCACGACTAACTCGGGCTGGATCACTTGTTCTGAAGATTTTTTTTCGATTGGCTGAAAATTAAATCCGGTGTTTCTTCATCAGGTTCAACCCTTTCTACGTGATTCTAGGAAGTCTCTCTCGCACACATGTCTGCACCTGCAAATAATATGGGTGTGATTTCTTCAATAACATCCATTCATATTTTCTAGACAAGGATTAACTGATTCAGAGAGTTGCAAAATGGGCATTTTACCATAGTTTACCAGTCCATTCTCTGTCCTCCGTCCGCGACCTGTCTGTCCTTAATTAAATAATAAGCGTCCTCCATCCTTCCTCATCCTTTTAAAAACTTCCGGCCGACAAAAAGCTGGGTAAATCCAACGAGAACAGAAAGCGCACGCAACTGACAAGGAAAAATTGATCCATAAAACGAAATGACGAGAGTCCAAACACACAAACGTTAAACTAATTTAAGCTTTAGTTATATTATTATCATGTGGCAGTCGAAAGGAGCACACCCGATCAATTGTAAACACGTCTTTATTCCACGACTGCCAACAAGTGGATCTGAACAAATACAAATTTGTGCCAAATACATTTACATAAACACGCCCCCTACTGTATGCCTACTGGGTGAGAAGCATGGTCCTAGTGTCCGCCAAACAGCCCCTCCCAAAACACCCAGAAGGACAATCAAAATGACAACTTCACAGGGGGTTTTATTAGCCTGCCACAACGACTACGCAGACTGTCTCTTGGTGGCGCAGGCGAAACTAGTCGGGCAGGAGGCACAGGTGAGACACGAGTGGGAGAACGACACTCAACACCGACACGCTGAAGTGAGGCTCGGGGCTTCGGAGGACGACCACGGCGAGGGACCTGGGCCGGCAACAGCACATCGCCCGCAACCAAATGAGCTGGTTTGAGCCTATCTCACGAAACACACTCCCTTCGCCCACCCATATCAAGCACAAAACTCTTATCACCGTGTTCGAGCACCCTAAATGGGCCATCATACGGTGGCTGGAGGGGCGAGCGGTGGGCGTCATGGCGCACAAAGACAAAACGGGCCGACATAAGCGCAGACGGTACGAACACTTTGGGAACAAAATGGTGAATCGTGTCGGAGTCAGGGGTCCCTCCGACAAATAGGGGAAGGAAGGTGTTTGGGGACTAACCCCCCCACGTTCTAGTGAAAATGGTATAACCCAAGAGGCAAGGTGCGGCTTGCCACTGTTGTTGCCAGTTGTTATTCATGCTACTAAAGCATCAGCCGAACCCCATCACGTCTTGTGTCATTATTGAAACAAACATGGTGTCAGAAGTGATCCTACCCACTACTGTTTTCGATTAGTGCCGTCACAGCTGTGAGTTTATTGTGTGCGGAACACGCAGTTGAAGGTCCAGTATCGCGACCGTGATAGCAAGGAGGCTGACGACATGGCGGCTAACGTTAGCATCCCAGCCCCGGAGGAGATGAAGCTGACCGGAGATGTTGCTAACAACTGGGATCACTTTCGTGCTGAATTTGAAGACTATTCTTTGGCATCCGGTTTGGGAGATAAAGACAAAAGAGTGCAGGCTGCAGCTCTGAGAAGACTTATGGGAGTCGATTGCCGCCATGTGTACAAACATAACCTGAACCTGTCTGCGGCACAACAGGAGGACGTGAAAGAGATATTGGACGCGTTGGAGAATTATTTCAAACCAAAACGGAATGTAATATTCGAGAAATACGTGTTTGGAAACTGCAAGCAGGACGACGGTGAGCTAATTGATTCATTTGTTACAAGACTGTGCGAGAAGGCCGCTTCATGTGAATATGGAGAGCTGAAAGAAGAGCTGCTACGCGACCGGCTGGTCCTTGGAATCACTGATGAAAATGTGAGAAGACGCCTACTTAGGGAGAAAGACCTGACGCTAAGATCAGCCATCGATATGTGCAGAGAGGCTGAAATGACGTGTGAAATTGAAACTCATGACGCCAGGGTGCATTTCAGAGAGTATTCACGTATCAGACAAGCAACAGCAACGGGGCACGCGAGGCATGTATAAACCCAAAGATGGAGAGAGAAGAAGGGACATTAATCTCGAGTGCAAATATTGTGGTGGCTCACACAAACGGGGAGCGGATGCGTGCCCAGCATCTGGAAAAACATGTCGCAAATGTGGGGCTTTGAATCACTTTGCAAAAGTGTGCATGAGAAAAGTTCAATCCAACCAGAGAATTAATGTCACGGAAGACGCACAGTTTGATGAAGAACAGGATGACATCTATGCTGCAGAGAGCATTGGTGCTCGACATGGTCAAGGAAGAAAATGGTTTGCTACCCTTGTATTAAACGGAGCACCCCAGAGATGTCAGTTGGATTCGGGAGCCACGTGCAATGTAATGAGATAAGAGGACAAGAGGAAGCTCGCGCCCGACGTTCCTCTGCTCTCAAGCAAGACCAAGCTAGTTTTGTATTCAGGAGAAACGCTTAACTCAATCGGGGTTTTTAGAACAGAATGTGTTGTACACGGCAAAAGACATATTCTAGACCATAGGTGTCAAACTCAGGTCCTGGAGGGCCGCTGTCCTGCATGTTTTCCAAGTCTCCCTGTTGCAACACACCTGATTCAAATGAACAGGTTTAATGTCAGGCATTCGCAGAGCTTGCTGATGATCTGATCATTTGAATCAGGTGTGTTGCAACAGGGAGACTTGGAAAACATGCAGGACAGTGGCCCTCCAGGACCTGAGTTTGACAGCTATGTTCTAGACTTTGAGATTGTGAGGTGCAAACAACGCCCCCTGCTGTCAGGCTCAACAAGTGTGGAGTTGGGGCTAATGCATTTCATCATCCCAGAAGAACTGAATCTGATAGGGCAGAGCAGCACTGGGCCACTTACCAAGCAGCAAATGGTTGAGTCTTTTTCAGATGTGTTCACGGACCCAGTCCAGGCGCTCCCGGGAGAGGTACACTTTGAGCTAGACAGTTCTGTGACCCCGGTACAAACTTCACCACGAAAAGTCCCAGTGGCCCTCTAAACAGCAGTAAAAGCCCGACTGGATAACCATGAATGTGATGGTCATATTACCCCTGTGTCTGAACCAACAGAGTGGATTAGCAATATGGTAATCGTTAAGCAGCCAGATAAAATGAGGATCTGCATAGACCCCAAGTACCTCAACAAAGCATTAAAACGCTCACACTACCAAATGCCCACACTTGACGACGTGCTGTACACACTCCCTAAAGCTCGTGTCTTTACGCTCGTGGACGCACGGGATGCGTAAGCTTCAGTGTAAGCTGGATAGAGAGAGCAGCTACATGACGACGTTCTGGACTCCGTGGGGAAGATACAGATGGCTAAAACTTCCATTTGGTGTGTCGGTCGCTCCGGAGGTCTATCAACGCAAACAAGATGAGGTATTGTCAGGGCTTACTGGAATTGAACCAATAGCTGATGACATATTGATTGTCGGGTGCGGGGACACAGACGCTGAAGCAATCAAGGACCACGACGAAAAGCTAATCGCGCTGATGGAAAGATGCAGGGAGATCAAACTGAGACTCAGCCTAAAGAAACTACAGTTTAAAGTCAGGGAGGTCAAGTTTCATGGGCATGTTTTGTCATCCGACGGGCTCCAGCCAGACCCAGAGAAGATAAGAGCAGTTCAGGAGATGCCCCACCCCACGGATGTGAAGTCGGTGCAGAGATCTATTGGGTTTGTTACATACCGTGCCAAGTTTCTTCCACGCCTGTCAGAAATATGTGAACCCCTGCGAAGGCTTCTCGACAAAGATGTCATGTTTCACTGGCTGCCTAAGCATGATGCAGCTGTTAAGGGAAATCAAAAGGCTTGTGACGTCAGCACCACTTTTGAAATACTGTGATGTGACAAAGCCTGTCACCGTACAAAGTGATGCCAGCCAGAAGGGACTGGGGTGATGCCTTCTCCAGAATGGCCAACCAATTAGCTATGCATCTCGACCGAACAAAACTACGCTCAAATTGAAAAGGAGTGTTTGAGCATCGTATTTGCATGTCAACGATTCCACCATTACCTCTACGGCAGAGAAGAAATATCAGCTGAGACAGATCACAAGCCGCTCATCGCCATCTTCAACAAGCCTCTCCTGTGTGCTCCGAAGCGTCTCCAGAGCATGCTTCTTGCATTGCAAAACTACAACCTGAAGGTAACATACAAACCGGACACTGACATGCATATTAGCGATACACTTAGTAGAGCCACAGTTCCGGTCAATACGAGCAATCAGGCCTATTTTCGGCAGTCTGTGTGCATGCTACAGACGGCGCAAGACAAGGCTCAAGACATTAATCAAGCGGACTACCTGAACGTCACTAATCAGCGTTTAACGCAAATCAAAGATCACACAGCGAGTGACTCCTGTCTTCAAATGTTGAAGGATATGGTCATGGAGCGGTGGCCTGAACACAAGGAGCAGACACCCTTAGCCATCAGAGAATATTGGTCGGTCAGAGATGAAATCAGTGCACAGAATGGAATACTTTACAAGAGGCAAAGAGTCATAATTCCGAGGTCACTACGGGCTGAAATGCTAAACCTCATCCACAACAGTCACATAGGAGGAGAGGCATGCTACAGACTGGCTAAAGACACGCTGTACTGGCCCAATATGCGGGGGGAAATTAAAGACTTTGTTGGCCAGTGCTCAGTGTGCAATGAGTATGCACACAAACAACGACAAGAGACAATGATGTCGCATGCACTTCCCGTTCGGCCATGGCAAATTTTAAGCATGGACTTATACAGACAAGCAGGGCGAGACTTTCTGATAATAGTGGATCATTACTCCGATTTTTGGGAGATTGAGCAGCTTCCTGACCTCTCAGCGGAAACCACAGTTCTAAAGTGTAAATCACAGTTTGCTCGCTATGGCCAGCCTGACCGGGTAATCACTGACTGTGGGCCACAGTTTGAGAATGACACATTCAGAAGATTTGCAAAGGAGTGGGGGTTTGAACATGTTATGTCCTTACCGAGACACCCCAAATCAAATGGCAAGGCTGAATCGGCTGTGAAAATAGCCAAGAATCTGTGTAAAAAAGCTGCTGGTGCTGGCTCTGAACCCTGGTTGGCTGTATTGCAGTGGAGGAATACCCCTTCGGACAACGTGGACTACAGTCCGGCTCAGAGACTGATGGCCCGCCGGCTGAAAACGCCACTTCCTGTTTCGGAGAGTCTGTTGGGGCCACGCATAGTGACGGGTGTTACGGAGAAGTTGAAGGCTAAGCATCAAACGGCCAAGCTGTGGTATGACAAATCAGCTAGAGAGCTGCCAGAACTAAAAGTTGGCCAACCAATAAGAATGCAGCCATTGCCTGGAGATCGGACCGGGAGATGGAGAAGAGGTGTGTGTCTCCAGCAGGCGGGCCCTCGGTCCTATTTCGTGGATGTGGAAGGCACCCTGTACAGGCCTAACACAGTGGCTCTGAGACCAGCGGAGCAAAATATGGCTGAAGGACGAATGGAACAAAACGAGGCTACAAGACCAACAGAACAAAACCTGACACCTCCCAGACCACAGGAGAGTCAGGGCAGTGACTGTATGAAGGAAGAGGACAAGAGCAAGGACAGGACAAACGGACAAGATGAGGAAAAGACACAGATGGACACAAAGGGACAGTACAAGACCAGCAGGGGTAGGATAGTGAAACCACCCCAAAGAATCAATTTATAGAAAGCTAGTATTGTTTATTGTTAATTGTGTTGAATTATAAAAGGGGAGATGTTTGGGGACTAACCCCCCCACGTTCTAGTTAAAATGGTATAACCCAAGTGGCAAGGTGCGGCTTGCCACTGTTGTTGCCAGTTGTTATTCATGCTACTAAAGCATCAGTCGAACCCCATCACGTCTTGTGTCATCATTGAAACAAACAGAAGGCGCACCGGAACCTTCTGGCAGAAATTCACCGGGAACACGAAGTGGCTGACCGAGCACCAACTCAGCAGGGGCGGCATTAAGGTCTTCTTTCGGAGCTGAACGTAACCCGAGCAAAACCCACGGAAGGTGGTCAACCCAGTTACCGTCTGAAAGCGCAGCCCGCAGCGCAGCTTTTAGCGACCGGTGAAAACGTTCGCACAACCCGTTAGCCTGTGGGTGGTAGGCCGTAGTGCGGTGTACCTGCACACCAATGTTCCCTCTAATTTTTTTTGTGTCTGGGCAAACACACAAACACCCTGAGCGGTCCCATGGACCACTGTGAGCAACATGCACCATGCAAATTGTGGTCACGCAGTATCATATGCATCATATACATTCAAGTTACATGTTTTAATTAAAACAATAAAATTATGGTAATAGTTTCTATCAAATGACTTGTTTATTAAGTGTGTTTGTCCACTTTCAGTGAAAAACTCAAAAGTCATGTAACCAAAAGTATAGCATATTAACATAGCTGTTTTAACAATGTTTTGTATAAATTATGGCAAAACGTCAACTGCCATGCACTGCAATGTGACAGTGTCCTTACTGAGGCACCCTCGGAGGTTAGCATAACCATTCTCTGTATGTCCACTTCATGCTTAGAGTAAAACTGAGTAATTGCCTGCATGATATCCTGAGCAGCGCATGTTGTCAGCTGGACTATTCCACCAAACACATTTTTATGATAGAAACTATTTTTCTCTCTGTATTTAATATACAAGACGAGTATTTTGTGCACCGTTATGTCTGTGCTCTTATCTACTATAAATAAGGGTGTGCCAAGGTGCATCTTTAACACTGCACATCGTCTCATTCGGTACTATTGCATTGATTGAATCCACAAATTCAAAAGCATAGTTTTTACTTCGCCAACTGTCTGGTATACTCACATACTTTGTCATGTGGTCGTGAATTTGTTGTACCGACAGCATTGATGCATTCACTTTGATGGCTTGTACAACATTGTCGATGAGGATTTTTGACTTGCTCCGGGTTGGATTTGTTTACGATTGACAGCTCGTTACTCTTCTCTCGGTCTTTGGCGCTCTCTGCCAATAACGTACCGATCCCCATTCCCATCTTGCATCGTTGTACAATTTTTACTGCATTCAAATGACTTTTGTGCTGAATGTGACGCTTGAGGTAGTCCAGTTTCCATTCGCTCCACACTTTTTTCGCTTGCTACTTTAGCTTCGCAACACATTTTGCAGAGTAGACCTTTCTACAGTGAACAACGTCATGACGTAAATGCGTGAGCGAATCGCGTCAAATAACAACCTGGAACAGCCAATCACATGTTGCATAGTACAGAATAAATAATGCATTTATTTTATTTTCAATACTGGTTGGATTTTTACCTTGTGCGCAGCTCAGATAGTTTGTGCGCAGACACGCAGGTAGCAGTGCGCATTTGCTCACAAACCATGCTTAGAGGGAACAGTGCTGCACACCCAAGGACCCTGCCATGGCTGACCAGAGTTCCGACACAAACTGGGGGCCCTGTCCGAGGTGATATCGGATGGTGTGCCAAAACGCGCGACCCAGGACGACAAAAACGCACGAGCTACATCTACCGAGGTCGTGGAGGACAGGGGAACCGCTTCCGGCCACCTAGTGGTCCGATCTACCATCGTGAGTAGATGCGTAAAACCCTGCGATGGAGGGAGGGGGCCTACCAGGTCCACGTGGACGTGGTCAAACCGCCTGGCCGGAATTGGAAAAGGCTCGAGGTTCGCCTTGGTGTGCTGGTGGACTTTGGCACGCTGACACGCCACGCATGCAGCCGCCCACCTCCTGACGTCCTTGCGTAATCCAGGCCAGACAAACTTGGCCCCAACCAGCTTGACAGACGCACGAACGCCAGGGTGTGAGAGGGAATGGATTGAATCAAAGATCCGGCGACTCCAATCCAATGGAACCACAGGGTGAGTACGACCCATAGACACGTCGCAGAGGAGAGCGGGACCGCCTACATGCAATATTACCTCCTCAAGTTTAAGAGCCGTACTGGCTGCCTTGAGGTTGCGGATGTCAGGATCCTCGGATTGGTCGGCGGCCATCTCTGAAAAATCAACGCCGAGCAGGACCGGACAAACGATTGCGCGCGACAAACAATCAGCCACAGGGTTGCACTTACTGGCCACATGCTGAATGTCAGTTGTGAACTCCGAAATGGCCGCCAAGTGCCGTTGCTGCCGAGCTGACCACGGTTCCGTAACTTTTGACATTGCAAATGTAAGTGGCTTGTGATCCACAAAAACGGTGAAAGGGCGTCCTTCAAGAAGGAAACGAAAATGGCGCGTCGCAGGATAGAGTGCCAGCAACTCTCTGTCAAAAACGCTATACTTGCGTTCGTTATCCCGCAGCTTACGACTGAAAACCGCAAGGGGCTGCCATACGTTCTCCACCAGCTGCTCAACCACTGCACCAACAGCAATATCAGACGCATCTGTAGTTAAAGCCACTTGCGCGGTTGCAATCAGGTGGGCCAGGAGGGCTGCACTTGCGAGAGCGTCCTTAGCTTGTGGGAACGCCTGTGCCCGTTGTGGAGACCACTCGATAGGATCATTAGTCTTCTTCTTTTTCAAGGCGTCGCAAAGTGGCTGCAGGAGGTGGGATGCGCGAGGAAGGAAAAAAAATTATAAAAATTAACCATGCCCAAAAACTCTTGCAGCGCCTTAACTGAAGCGTGGCGGGGGAAATCCACCACGGCCTGCACCTTGGCGGGCAAGGGGATAGCGCCCCGTGCTGAAATGCGGTGGCCCAAGAAATCGATCTCGGACAGACCAAATTGACATTTCACCGGATTAACGATCAGACCATGTGAATCAAGACGCTTGAAAACCGTAGTTAAGTGCGACAGGTGTTCCTCTGGTGAAGGACTGGCCACCAGAATTTCGTCGAGATAGACGAACACAAAATCGAGGTTGCGCAACACGGAGTCCATCAATCTTTGAAAAGTTTGTGCCGCCCCCTTCAGTCCAAAAGGCATGCGCAGGAATTCGAAAAGCCCAAACGGGGTTATCACTGCGGTTTTGGGCACATCCTTCGCCTGCACGGACGGGCACCTGGTGATAACCACGGACCAAATCGACTTTGGAAAAAATTGTGGTGCCAGCCAAACGCGCGGAAAAATGTGTAAGGGTGAGGCCCACGGGCTGTTGGAACGCCTAACAATTCCCAAACGCTCCATTGTAACAAACTCCCCTTTCGCAATTGCCAGTTTTGCTGCGTCGAGGCGACGCGCGCGGGCAAACACCGGCGGGCCAACCATGGGGATGAAATGCTCCACCCCGTGCTTAGTATAGGCGTCGGAAAAGGCGGGAGTCGTTAGCGACGGGAAGTCTGCCAGTAAACGTTGATAAACGTCACCCGATGCCAAATAATTCGCATGCGTTAATGGTCCGAGTCCCCCAGCCTCACACGGAGAAGTGGCAAATGACACAGCGTCAATCAACCGGCGGTTAGCGACATCAACGAGCAGTCCATGCGCACACAGAAAGTCCGTGCCGATGATCGGAATTGTGATTGAGGCCACGACAAAATTCCACTGGAAATTGCGTCCATGGAAGCACACGGTCACCGACCTGGAACCAAAGTTGATGATGGGCGAGCCGTTGGCTGCACACAGAGGCGGTCCGCAGCCACCGGCCGCCTTGTCCGCGGCGGTCAGTGTAAGCAGGCTGACCTGCGATCCGCTGTCCACCAGGAAACGTCTTCCTGATGACGAGTCTGTTATGAAAAGCAGCTCGCTTTTGTTGCCGGCGTCCACGGCTGCTACTGAACGCCGGCACTGGCGTTTCCCGGGGCCTCGTAGTTGCAGGGGGGAACACAGCGCCGAGCCTTGGCGCCAAAACGCTGATGGAAAAAACAGAGAGCCTTTTTGCGCCGCTTCCGCCCACTCCAGCCACCACTGTTGGGTCAACACCTGGTGTCGCCTCGAGGAGGGGATCGGCCGTCCCCTTTGCCCGGCGAACTGTCGTGTAGCCAGCAGAACTCGATCGGCTTCTTCAGCCAACAACCGATAATCGCCGAGCCTAACAGCGACAGCATTTTGTCCATCAGATCCACTGCCGTGCCATCGCCCAGCCCGGGAAGGGAAAGGAGTCTGTCTGCTCTCTCCGAGTCCGATAAACTGAACCTCCTGAGCAGAAGCTGTTTGAGTGCGTCATATTTCCCGCCTTGTGGAGGCGCCCCCAAGAGCTGCATCGCACGACGTCTAGTCTGCTGGTCGAGGGACGCCACGACCATGTAATATTTCGGCTCATCGGTAGTGATTCCCCGTAGGTGGAAAAGCGCTTCCACGTGCTGAAACCAGAACTCCGGTAGCCTCGCGGCAGACGCGGCGGCTACAAGTTGCGGGAGGTGGGGCGACGTGGCCGAGGAAGACACCTCTTCATCCGTTGTCCGAAACATCTTAACGTCAGGGTCACCAATGTGGAAGTCGAATTCGATTGTAAACACGTCTTTATTCCACGACTGCCAACAAGTGGATCTGAACAAATACAAATTTGTGCCAAAAACATTTACATAAACACGCCCCCTACTGTATGCCTACTGGGTGAGAAGCATGGTCCTAGTGTCCGCCACAATCATTGTATTTTGGGCATCATATTATTTCATGTTAAGATTACCTAAATGCATTCTTATTGGCTGTTGAAGTAAGGGAAAGAAGGAATTGATTTTAGTTGCCAAAAGTGTTTTTTCGATCGTGCCGCGGTGCAGACGTCCTTTTTAATAAAGCTGCGTTCAAACGGAATCCATCTCTACTTTTGCTGTTTTGTAAAATAGAGCCATCCAATAAAAAACAACGAAGCCCTCAATTTACACTCGTAAAAAAAATGCTTGATAAAGAAACGACTGACAAAACCACAACCTATTGAGGCGAAAGCAACTATGAGCAAGAGCATAAAGTCTAGAAAATGGCACTTGCGCATGAGCAGCGAACAGGGTAAATAATTCGACAAAGCATGATGGAAGTCAGGGTCCTTAAATAAATACACGGAAGCTTTATTGCGACACAGGTGCACCGCTGAAGGGTCATGCCCAACATTCAATCTGGTGCTGAAACAAAAACAAAGCAGAGCAGAACATGACAACTACAAAACTTCACAAGTAAAATGCATCGTTCCTAAAATACAAAACACGACATGTTTTGCCACTTCACACAATGCCACACTTTGAAAAATGTGCAGGACTCTCGCATGCAAACATTGACTTATTTATCGCTCTTAGCCTGTCTCGCCAAACTATTTTCCTGTAACGCCGTGATTGGCTGTTGCAGATAAGACTGGCCATCAATCAAACAAAAATGACATCACTTTTTTCTTTATTTTTAATGTCTTAGTGATTAGCAACTCAACATTAGTATTTCACAACACAATATTAACTACTATGATTAAATAAAATAATAATAAACACTTTGCTTTTAGAAATCCATGCCTCAAATGAAGAGACACAAGTATTTTGGTAGGCGGGCACCCAGAGACATACAACACAGCCAACTTTCTTGACCGGCTGGATTGTTGGTTGTCCGTAGGTACTATATGTTCTCTGGCTGTGCACTAGGTGGCAGTGTTGCTCTAAAAATACTGTTGGGATGAGAAAATTAAATACATAAAAAGGATAGGAATTCTGTAATGGCGACTAAGTCAGTCATTTGAACTAGTGTTGTGCTGTTAAGAGCCTGTTAAGAAAATACAGTGTTTGGCTACTCTTAACCCAGTTCGGAACGATTAAAGGGAGGGACGAAAACCCACTTATGTCCCTGCTTAGTCCATCCTTTTTAAAAAACTTCTCGTCCTCTGGGACGGACGGACGAATGGACCGTTCCTTCCCGGGAATGGAATGCCCGTTTCTGCATTTCACCTCTACCATACCATTACCACAGCAATCACAAGAAGCGCCCATTGTATAATATATTGCCACTTAGCAGTAGGTCACACTTTTAGCTTTTCAGGTAGTGTTGAAGTGTCATTCCTCTCTGTTAGTTGGATTTGAAAGAAACAAAGAATGTAGAATGTTTTTGGAGGTATTTCCTGCTCACTGTGTTTACAATCACCTTTAGTGTCCCTCGACCCCCACCACTTTTAGGGCCCCCCTCCATAGGACTTGTTTAACATCAAAAGAACAACTGTTATCTCAAGCATCTGTGTTGCAGCTATTGAGGGACTGCGCCTTACTATGAGTACTATCGATCCCAGTCTCTTTCCTGAACATCTGTTTGCTCACTTAAAACAACATAGTAGTGTTAAATTGTCTCTTCTTCCTCCTTGGTTGATTAACGGCCCCCAAGTGTCTTCTGTTGTCCCCCGCACCTTGGGTAAGTCCCTGGTTGCTGTTAAGCCTCCCTGGGAAGACCTCTTATTTTAGGATGTATGCACAGCGGGGGTCTGGAACTTGCCATCACACCAAATGGTGGGTTGTGGTGGTCTGGTCTCACCTCACCACTCCCAACTTCCTCCAGCCACACCGGGTCAGATGACATGTTACTTTCTTTGTTTCCGGGATTTGCATGAGAGGCGTACCTCGCCGCCTCTCATTATCATATTGTCTCTATATAATCTCATGAATGTGTTTGTCCTACGCTTCCTGATTCAAATCTGGACCCCTCAGGAGCCCGAATCGATTCGTAAACTGCAGTAAATAAATTAAAACCCTCCGAAGGACCTGTTCATTGCCTCCAACATTCTCCTCATCCGAAATTCAACGAACACGCAGGGGAGAGTAGGCCGCTCGTCCCCCAACAGTAGTGATCCTCCTCTTCCTAAACCTAAACCACTCTCTTGTTACTGGCCTCAACACATGTTGCAATTTCTCACATTTACACTTTGTTCTTCTGTGACACTGACAGTCTCAAATAAAAGTTTCTCGTTGGGCATAAATGCTCATTCTTCTTTACCCAGTTCACTCAACATTTTCAGATATGACTGATTGAGGGAGATGGGTGCATACTCAGCTGAATACTTGGGCATTACTGACAACAAATATGATTTGTCTTTCGTCTGCTTCAACTTTGCGACAAACGCATCAGATTCTTCATCAGTTGGTGGCAACACATTGGGTAACTTTGAAAGTCAACGTTATTGATTTCACTGTGTTCAAAATGTCTTTGCTACAAGAAAAACTGTGTGTGACAGGTAAAAATGTTTGTTTATGGCCTTGAAGGAACCCTGGAAAAAAAATCAACATTCGCTACCTTCTCAAAGGTTTGCCACTCAACGAGATATGGTCTTAAGATGTCATCTTAAAACATAGGAGTGATGTTCTTCGCCTGCTCAGTGGATTGAATGATGCATATAACCTCTTTACAAACCTTATCCATCCATCATTCAAGCCATTTATCCTCACGAGGGCCGCGGGCGTGCTTGGAGCCTACCGCAGCTCTTTTGGGGCAGTAGGCATGATACATCCTGAACTGGTTGCCAGCCAATCTCAGGGCATACATAGACAAACAACAATTTGCACTCGCAATCACACCATTAACCTGCCATGCATGTTTTTGGAATGTAGGAGTACCCGGAGAAAACCCACTGAGGCACAGGGAGAACATGCAAACTCCACACAGGAAGGCCGGAGATGGAATCAAACCCACAACCTCTGCACTGTGAGGTCAACATTCTAACCAGTCTACCACCGTGCTTCCCTTCAGACCTTATATGACTCATAATTGTAAAATAATAAATGAACATTACTATGTCAAATGTAATAATATTTATGTTTATTATTTAAGGAAATTGTCAAACATTGCCTCAGGGCCAGAAGTTAATGTTGTTGGTAATGTTGAAGGCTTTCTCATTATATTGTTTACCAAAGTCCACAATCATTTTCAGTCTTCATTTAATTGTCAAACAATGTCTGCAGCCTTACTGAGGACATGTTCAAACCAGAAAGTACATAGTGCTGCCTTCTGGGTTGAACCTTGATGTAAAAAAGAACACCTTTGAAATGGTATGACTTAGTTAAATCGAATGTGAATGCAATATGAAGCAGGGTCCTAGCTTTTATTCAGTAAATAAAACAAACACCTGAGGGTGTAGACAATGTATAGTTTGAAATACAGTATTTACATGCTGTTTCAAATGCTATTGTGTTATATACCCAGAAGATGGCAGCAAAAACATCACAATCTGTATTTCATGATGGCCATTTCCCCTCCTAGTAATTAAGATTTATTGGTCTGTGTTAGTTTAATACCCGATACACTTGCTTGGGCAAATCCTAAAGACTTCAACAAACATAATTGCAGCTATTTTTCCATTGATTTCTGGAAAGTTTAAGAATTGCAGGGGAGTGTTTTTTTTTTTTTTTTACACAACTCACTAAGGAATTTACAATTCTATAACACATTCCACCAATAAATAAATAAATAAATAAATAAACACATTGCAAACATCACGTGGCCACAAAATGCCCTAATCTTTTACTGTAATGGATTGTATGCACGTCACATAAAAGTCTAAAGCACCGATAGTTTACATTTGAGGTGAAGAGCAGCAAAGAATGCAAAGGTCAAGACCGATGGGAGACAAAAACATGCATATGTTGGGGGGCTTTATGGCTAAAAGCGCTAGCGGGTCTATCCACGGGGTGGGGGGTGGGGGTGGGGGGGGAGGCACCAAGACCACTGTCATTCTCTGCCAGCACATATGAACTAAGAGGTTTTCTCTTAGTTTGTTCAGCGTCTACAATCAAAAACATCTGCTACACATACTGAAAGGACTTTCTGACAAAAAGTTTAAATGTCATTTTTGTGAATTTGAATATCAAGTTTATGATGAGGGTTCAACTTTTCGGGGTTTTGTGTTTTTAAATATATTTACTAAATTGCAAACGTACTCTCACATAGAATTACATTTACGCATTACATTTACATTACGTGTGCACATTGCCGCATGACGTCTTTGATCCACTGGTGAAACGGACACTTTGATTCACTCCTCTTTCATCTATTACGGCTTCAAACAACAAAGTGTATGCAGGAAAGTGGTTAAGATTGCACAATTGTCTGTGTTCCATGTGTTGTCTTGTATTCTTTTGTAATTTCTTTGGTCAACTTTTCTTTTGATGACGGCGCGGACACCCGCAGCGGCTCCTCTTGTTTTATGTTGAGGGGGAAGAAATGTCATCTGTGCTGTATGTTACACATATGTACAGCACATTTGACAATAAAGTTGTATTCAATTCAATTCAATTACTATTGCTCTTCATGTAGGTTTCTGATTCTGCTAATTCCATGCAACCTATAGGTTGTGTTCGCATGACATCACAACAAATCTGTCATTGCCGCGCCTATCCACATGAAACAATCACTGAAACAAAGTTCAATGATTAAAATAAACTTACTTACAGTCCCTCAGATGGAACTTTGTCCTGGGTACGTAGTGCAAATTCAGTCCTGATAGGACACTACAGTAAAGACAACAATACAATATAGAAGCACAGTAAAGTAAGAAAAGAAAATTGCAAACATGATGTGATATTACTATGTTCTTTTGTCTGGGGAGAGAAGACGGGTGGGATGGGCAGGGGGTCGACAGCTACAGGCCTCCCCCCAATATTATTCAACATCCATCCATCCATCCATTTTCCGAACCGCTTCATCCTCACTAGGGTCGCGGGGGGTGCTGGAGCCTATCCCAGCAGTCTTCGGGCAGTAGGCGGGGGACACCCTGAATTGGTTGCCAGCCAATCGCAGGGCACACAGAGACGAACAACCATCCACGCTCACACTCATACCTAGGGACAATTTAGAGTGCCCAACGAGCCTGCCATGCATGTTTTTGGAATGTGGGAGGAAACCGGAGCACCCGGAGAAAACCCACGCAAGCCCGGGGAGAACATGCAAACTCCACACAGGGAGGCCGGAGCTGGGATCGAACCCGGTACCTCTGCACTGTGAAGCCGACGTGCTAACCACTGGACTACCGGGCCGCCCATTATTCAACATGTGACCTGATTTGTTTGAGTTCACAATTATCTGTGGTCCATGAAACAAAATCTGTCAAGTTTTGCAGATGATGGCAGTTGGAGGAGCCCAAAAAGCAGGAAGGAGCAGGGTGGAACTAACCATGATATATTTAACCAAAATACAAACAAAAGTACACTGGAAAAAAATAACTGAAGTACTCAAACAAAGTCCTGAAAATCATAAGACCCCAAAGTAGCAAAAAAATCCAAAACAAACCAAAAAAACCCCTATGACAGGAAACAAAATGTGACAGGAGCACACAGATACTCACAATGATCCACTGACTGACACAATGGCAGGGAACTAAATACAAGCAAAGTGACGAGACAACGACAAACACAAAGGCTTGAGGGAGCTGATTGTTTAAACACAAGGGACCCACGTGACGAGAACGGGCACAGACAAAAAGGGCACATGAGGGAACAAAACCAAATGTAATCTCTACAAAAACATAACAAAATCACCATCATGTCAAACAACTTTAGATTTTGTTTTGTTTTTGTTATTAACAGGGTGATGATGGAATAATGTGAGGTGCCGGAAACAGACTCGACCACACCAATTGGCAACAAAAATGGGATCTGATCTTCATTAAACTGACACAAAGAGACCAGCGCAGTTTGTTTGAAATGAAACCGTGCTAATTTAAATTTGTGGAGCAAACATGTGAACATGTACAGCATAGTGCAGAAGAGGTAAATTAAGCTACCCCTTTAACACTTCATCAAAGTCTGAAATCAGTCTACCGAGGGTCCGGTAAATTAGAGGAGAAAGTGGGTATTGTTCTAAGATGCCCCGTACTTAAAGCGCTTCAGTTTAGAATTGGCTGTTCTAAAGAAGCACTGGTTGATAATGACCGAGCCTTGCTCAAAGGAGCTCTCAGAAGTTTGATTTATGATGCCTCATTGCCTGAACAGTAAAAGAAAGATGCATTCCCAGTTCATCAAGACAGTGTGCAGGAGAACCAAAAGTGCAACAGAGGCTGGCTGTTGTAGTGTCTGGTTCAGATGCTCTGCTGAACTGCATCGCCACAGTAACGGAATAACTGTATTAGTATAATATCAAAGTTGGCCAAAATAAAAGCAAACAGCCATCGCATGTTATGTTTAATAAAATGCTTGGAAACAGACTCTGTGATCACTTCCGTTTATTGTCAGTAGCCACCTTTTTATATCAACGCTTTTCGGCAACCGCCCACTTTACGGCCGTGACATCACGCCGTCGTAACATTACCTTGTGGCTGTGGTTACATGCCATATCGCACATTGAATTGGATGGACACACTGGCATTAATGTCCATGAGCTCGCAGTCTAACAGCATAATTCATCTCACCCCATGTGAAATGCTGACCAGCAGACAAATGCCAGGGCCCGATCTGAGGGGCTAATATGAAGAAGCACAATTAGGATCCTATCTGTGCTGTTTTCCCCAAATACACAAAGCTGTCTTTTGACAGGTGATAGAGGCTGCAGAGGATCTGGGAGCCGAGATCCAACCTGAGCTACAAAGAATTGTACACAACGACGGGGTGTACGTAAAGGTCTTTAAATGATGCATGGCGTGAAGGTCTTTCTTAGGTCATTTTATCCACTCCTACTTCTGCAAATGTACAAGGTAAATCATTTTGCTGCACTGCTGAGTGGCACCAAGACCAGGAGAGTCTGCGGGAACGCAGCCCAGACTGGCCAGGGGTGACCGAGCCACCCTGCTGGGAGAAGATAGATTACGGAGACCTACAGCAGGGGTCCCCAACTCCCAGGCCGTGGACCGGGACCGGTCCGTGGGTCGTTTGGTACCGGGCCGCACAGAAAGAATAAATAACTTACATTATTTCTGTTTTATTTATTTCGGAATCTGAAAGATGTTTTATTTAGAAAATTTACCGGATTCTACGTTACATCCGTCTACAGCAGGGGTGTCCAAAGTCGGTCCTGGAGGGCCGCTGTCCTGCCTGCTTTCCAGCTCTCCCAGCTGTAACACACCTGATGCAAATGATCAGCTCATCAACCAGCTCTGGAGCAGCATTAGAGCAATCCTGATGATGTGAATCAGGTGTGTTGCTCCTGGGAGAGCTGGAAAACAGGCAGGACAGCGGCCCTCCAGGACCGACTTTGGACACCCCTGGCCTACAGTATGTCACTTTTGACGCAGGTAAAGGCGCGCTTCTCGGTCACGTGATAAATTACCACTGAAATGAAACCCGGGAGCTAGCAAAATGAGTAAAAAAACATCTTTGGAACGTTTATTTGGGAAGGGGAAAAGGCTCCGCCAGGAGACAGAAGAGGAGCCAACAACTTCCAAGAAAAAGAAGGCAGATTTAATTGACAATATCCGGAGTCCTACTTAAAATGGTGAGAGCAGCTGAGAAGATCATTGGTGTCTCTCTTCCTCCTCTCGCGAATATTTACCACTCTCGTCTGACCCGCCAAGCCACCCAGATCACAGGTGACCCCACCCACCCGTCTCACAGCCTCTTCGACCTGTTGCTGTCGAGGAGGAGACTGTGATGTCTTTGTGCTAAAACCACCAGGCTCAAGAACAGTTTATTCCATGCGTCAAGAGTGACATACTGTAGACCAGGGGTGCCCAAACTTTTTGGACTGAAGATCGACTTTTCGATCGACCAACCTCCCGCGATTGACCCATTACCGTGCACGCATATACACATGTACGCCATGATGCGCAACAGCCTGACACGGAGGCATGCGACGCACTTTTGCAGCCTGTTAACTGTCGTAGCTCACACGTACAGTTTTAGCGTGCTTCCCTTGGCCCTCTAGATTCCTATTCTTTGCCCGTTCTCTCAGTGAATTGTACACGAAACAAACTCCGAATGAGAATAATGATAACAATAAAAGATATAGCGCAACAGCTCTGATCACAACCTGCAATTGCAGACTGCTGAGCGCGAACAACCTCCGTTGACGCAGGTCACGTGCCACCGTAGGTTAAAGATTTACCGTCTTTTTATTTT
Source organism: Hippocampus abdominalis (assembly GCA_018466805.1). Lineage (NCBI taxonomy): Eukaryota > Metazoa > Chordata > Actinopteri > Syngnathiformes > Syngnathidae > Hippocampus > Hippocampus abdominalis. Next base: position 796,193 of record CM031705.1, on the reverse strand, counting down.
ATTTTATATTTTTAATACTTTTTATGAAAATGAGACGGATAGGAATATTCGGGTGCAGTGTACATTAACACAAAATATATATTACAAACATGCACAAAGGCACACAAATGGTTTGGTTTTTTTCTCCTCTAGACCCCTTGTGATCGACTTGGGACCAGTCTGCAATCGACCCGCCATCGCGATCGACGTAATGGGCACACCTGCTGTAGACGGATGTAACAGAGAATCCTGTAATTTTTCCAAATAAAAATATTTCAAATTGCAAAATAAATAAAACGGAAGTAACATAAGTTATTTATTTTTTCTGTGCGGCCCGGTACCAAATGACCCATGAACCGGTACCGGCCTGCGGCCCGCCCGCGCCTTGGGGACAACTGCTGTAAACCAAAATCAACACAATTTCCCATTGATTGCAATGTCTGCACTCTTTCATTAAAGAAACAAATCTCAATCTCTTCCCTTGGGTCAAAAGCTAGGTCACTGTGAGCTTATTTTGATTTACCAGTTTACATTGGAAGTGGAAAAAGGAGATTCAAAGTTCCCATTGGCCATCTCTGATCATAATCCTAAAGGATGAAAAGCTTTTGAGAAAGAATCATCAAAGGCATTCAGCGTTAATAATCTGTGTGTACGCATGTGAGTGTTTGTGTGTGTGTAAGCAAGCGTGTTCATGTTGAAGATGAACAATGAATCAAATGACACGTTTTTGTCATAATTTGGCAGCACAGCTGAACTGAAGATGATTTTGTTTTAACATGACAGTATCCAAGCATGCATTAAGTATTGGGTAGATGTACATGCAGTGTCCCAAATGCGCTGTGTGTGTGTGTGTGTGTGTGTGTGTGTGTGTGTGTGTGTTAGTCTCTCTCTCTCTCTCTCTCTCTCTCTCTCTCTCTCTCTCTCTCTCTCTCTCTCTGTCTCGCTAATCTGTAAAACATTACAACAGATGGCATCCTTTCAGGACACTTTCACAGATGGAGTAGCCATTCAGATGTTGGCGCAACAGTATCATCCTCTTACATAGCACAGCCACTCGCTCTTTGAAAGGTTTTGGGTGACATTTTTTGGGATGCTCATTTGTTTCAACAGCCTGTGAAGAAGTCCGCAGCGTATGGAGGCTAGGGTAAAACAATTTTGAATCAAAAAAACGAAACATTGACTACCAAAGTTGGCTTTGCAAACTGGTTCGATGCAGTTGTGTTTGTCAATTGTCTAAAAAATGTCAACAAAAACTTTGAAAAGCAATTTTATAGAACTGGTTGATAAGAAAACATGAAGTCAATGTTTCGTCTACCGCCTGTTGTCTTTCATAGAAACTGCACACTCAGTGTAATACAAATACATGATGTTTAACATTTTGTCTTTTTTCTCTTGCCCTCAGTTTTTTTGGGTTGTATGCAATTGTGCAATATATTAAGATTGCTTTTTTTCTGTAATACAGTAATCCCTCGCTTTTACGCGGTTCACCTTCCGCGGCTTCGCTGTTTCACAGATTTTTTTAGTGCAGTTTTTAAAATGCTTTTTTTAAAAACAGTGAATTGTGTTCTGCATCCTGATTGGTTAAGGCACTGACCAATGTGAACAGTCTCCGCACCTCGTCTCTGTACAGCTTGCGAAATTACCTTTGCACATTTTTGGTCTTTGGTTTCATTCTGTCGGTGGCGGATGCTGGTCTGTCAAGGAGGGGAAGCTCAATTTTGACCTACATCATAAAATGTGTTCGTTTATTTATACGTCAATTCTACTCACCGTTCCTTTTAAAAAAAAAATGAAAAGGATGCTTTCACCAGAAGATTGGTGATTGGCTCATTTCGCTGTCAAAAGAGATTCAGCCTTGGAGAGATCATCCAATCATCATGCAGAAAAACTGAGCTTCCGGGCCAGCCTATAAACACCCACTGTCCATAGGCTCCCAGAGATGCTGAGCGTCCAATGGGTGGGACAAAACCAGCGTTTATCCAATGACTCGTCTCGTTTCAATGCATTGGGACAACCTACACTGAACTCTCTTGATGCCCAGTGTCCGCGCGGTCGACACTCAGCGTCCACACAGTTTAAAGCACAGTGAAGCTGCGGGAATGAATGAGAAGAGAGTCGCATCGTAACCAGTAATAAAAAGCTGATTCGGAACAAAGTTGAGCACGTTGGAGCGCATATTTAGTCAATGATATGTCCACACAATTGTACGTACACACATATATTTGATCACTTACTTTTTGACATTTTAGGGGAAGCTGAGCTTCCCTTGCAGTCTTGGAGCAATCGCCTCTGCATTGTATCCATAGTTCAGTATTGTATAATAACTGTAAAAAAATAAAGCTGACTCTCAAGTACCAAGTACAACTTTATTGTCAAATTTCTTCCCTTTCACATATTTTTTTTAATAAATCCTACTTCATGGATTTTACTTATCACAGGTTCTTTTTGGAACGTAACCCCCGCAATGGTTTTTCACGGTTAATTGGTACCCTTCTGCCCACGAAAAGTAAAAAAAAAAAAAACCTCAAAGTAGGATTTGATTTGGGAAAACTTCAAAATCAGGCTCTCCGACCGAACTTTGATCGGAGAGGCAACACTTACTTCAAATGGAAGTGCATTTAATTTGGGGATGCAACTGACTGCAAGAAAAAAAAAAAAGCTTTTGTTTTTAATCTTGTGTGACAGAGAGTAAAAGGTGGCCAGTGATCTGAAAGGACAACAAAATGACAAGACATCCAAGTTTGAGGGAGCATGACCATTAAGGGGCTATGTAACTGTTAAAATTGTGTGCCAAATCCCCAAAAAAGAACATTAATTTCTGGGATCGAGGCAAAAGCATAGTGGCAGCGTTCTGACCTTGTTAAAGGCGGTCTAGTACATGGTATTTCCTTCCACTGCTCTGCGGATGACGATCAAATCTCTGTCCCGCTGAGCAAAATAGATGCTTTCTCATTGAGACCACTTTTATCCTGTCTGGAGGAAATCATGACCTGGTCAGCACTAAATTTCTTGAATTTCAATGAAAAGAAGACAGAAGTGAGAGTGTTTCGTCTCGGTGGCCCTTGTACATGCCAGCCTACGGACTTGGGCCCCCTGGCTCCTTATTCTGAACTGGACAGTGATTTTAAATTGGACCGGCAAATTGGTGCTGTTGTGTAATCCAGTTTCTTTCATTTTAGGTAGCTGTCCTAAATTAAACGTGTCCTTTCTCATGAACATTTTGAAACATGTTTTCATCACATCACGGCTGGATTACTGTAATGCACTTTACTTTGGAGTCAGCCAATCCTTCATGAAGCATCTCCAGTTGGTCCAGAATGCTGCTGCTCGCTTCTTGACTGGTACGCGTAAGAGGGAGCACATAACTCCTACTCTGGCATCCCTTCACTTTCTCGTGACACATTTTTGAGTTCTTTTTATGATCTTATTTTCAATTCTTTAAATGGCCTCAATGAGGTCCTACGCACCTGCCTGGTGCCTCAGAGCTGTGGACCAAACACTATTGGAGGTACCGAGAACGAAGCGGAGGCTTAGAGGGGATCGAGCCTTTTTGTTGTTGGTGCCTCTCTTTGGTATGACCTCCCACTGAACATTCGGCAAGCCCCCTTGCTGCCCATCTTTCAAACTTGTCTCAAACCTCATTTCTTTTCTTTGGCTTTTGAATTAGCATGAGATTAAATTTTTTGTTTTACTCTTTATGTAATTTCTACTGTCTTTATTTTGCTGTTATTAATTTTTTTGTTGTATACATTGTTTTTGGTCTATGCGCAGCACTTTGTATACAGCAGTGGTTGTTTTGAAGTGCTCTGTAAATACAGGTGAGTTGAGATTTATTTTTCCAGACCAACACACGTTTCCACATAAAATGGCACAGAATATGATATACTCGTTCCAAGATTAGCCGAGTTAATCTTAAGACTTGTGAAAATAAAAATTTCGAACAACAAAAAAACATAAGACTAGAGCTGCGAACAGCTATGAGGGGACCTCGCAACCCTGGCCATGTTGTGGTGCTGACAAATAGAAAATCAATAATCATGAAACACCTTTAGATAAGACACTGAAACTTTGACATTGAGGAGTTTGTTAAACCAAAACATTTGTAAAAGAGATTGTTTCCACCTAGTTTGAACCTGCGTACCTTTCGTTTGCGAGACAAACATGAAAGCCACTACACGATGGAAACACATGACCACATGGCTTTTCATACCAGGGCTCTCAACACACCTACCTGATAGCATTGCCGGTGGTTTGGCGGGTTGGGCTTGTTGCAGGTTGGTGTTCATTGTTAGGTTAGTATAGTGGACAGTGTCTCCACCTATCATGCGGACAACTGTGGTTCGATTTCCTGATGAGGAGTTCGCTTTTGCGAATATTATTATTTTGGTAATGTCGTTTTTTTTAAGCAAATCAAAAAGGGAAGAGATATTGTTTCCATGCAATTTCAAACTGGGGACCTTTCGTGTGAAAGACGAGAATGATAACCACCACACTATGGAAGAACGTGACTTGATTTTTCATATCCTGGCTAACCCACTTGATAGCATTTACGGTGCTTTGGCCGGTAGGTCTTGCTATAGTTGATAGTTCCGAGTTAGTGAAGTGGACAGGATCTTTCCCAGTCACGCGGAAGACAGGGGTTCGTTCCTCTGAAGTGGCGTTTGTTTTTGTGAATTTTATCATTTTGGTGATGCAGTTTTTCATCAGGGGCAGCCCGGTTGTTTGCATGTTCTCCCCTGCCTGCATGAGTTTTCTCTGGGTACTCCGGTTTCCTCCCACATTCCGAAAGCATGCATGGCAGGCTGATTGAACACTCAAAATTGTCACGAATTGTGATTGTGAGCACGGATCGTTGTACGTCTATGTGTGCCCTGCAATTGGCTGGCAAGCGGTTCAAGGTGTCCCCTGTCTACTGCCCGAAGACAGCTAGGATAGGCTCCCCGTGAAGGATAAAGCGGATCAGAAAATGGATGGGTCAACCCACCAAAATATTGCTGGTGGTTTGGCGGGCCGGGCACTCAAAAGTCATCTGTTCTTCGTTAGTATCATGGACAGTATCTCCACCTGTCACGCGGAGGACCAGGGTTTGATTACCTGATGGGGAGTTGTTTTTTTGTGAATTTGGAGGAAAAACAAGATGGCACTGGTCTTCAGGCGACATGGAGGAAGGCTTCTGCTGCTGCACTCTTTTGTTTGATTGTTTGTGATGTATGTTTTATGTTTTATTTTTTGCACACTGGGCAGGACATCTACTTTGTCTGCGTTTATACTTGCACTGCAATCTGAACGTTGGCCCATCAAATTGGGGAAGAATTAAGCCACCGTTTGTTTTGTGGCTGATGGTATCTGGGCTGCTCGCACAATGTTTTGCCGGCTTGCTCTCCAGCACTACACAACTTATATACAGCGGGACCGAGCTCTTAAACCTGCGGGTTTGTGGACTTCTTGCATCGCCGAGCGTGCTCAGAGACATTCCTGTGGAATTACAGTGGCAACCCACACCAACACCGAGCCGTCTCAGGAGGATCAGGAAACGGGGCAGGGGAGGAGGCGTCAGGCAGTGGATGCGGAGTGCTGTCAAACTTCCACTCCCGCCCATCCTGCTCTGCAATCCGCGATTGCTGAAGAACAAACTGGACGAACTGTGCACTCAGGCAGGAGCGAGCTTCGAATATTATGAGGCTGGCTTGCTGGTGTTTACCGAGACCTGGTTTCACGCGGATGCTCCGGACAATCTCACTCAAGTCGATGGGTTCACTCACATACTCGTGGATAGAGATGATTGTTCCGGGAAAACGAGAGGGGGCGGTCTCTGCGTCTAGCTTCACGACAGCTGTTGTAACTTCGTCGCTGAGGACAGATTCCATAACCTTGATCTGGAGCTGCTGTGCATATCCCTGCGACCAAACTACCTCCCGAGAGAGTTTACCTACATATGTGGCATGTCCCCCCTTCAGGCAGCGCAGGTTATGCGGCTGTCCCATGTTTTCGGCTCGTCAAGCCACGTCTACGGTAGCCCCGTCCGTGTCCACGTTGAGCCGAGCCTCGTCACGTGTCTGCTCGAGTTGAGTCACATTCACGTCCACGACGAGCCGTGCCACGCCCACGTCAGGCCGAGCCACTGTTCACGTCCAGCTGTCCCATTTCCCCCGTTACGTCGAGCTCCGTCCACGTCAGGCCAAGCCCAGCCAAAGGGTTGCCGTCGCGTTTTGTTCCTGTTCTCTGGCGAGGCAAGCGTTGCCGTCGCTTCTTGTTCCTGTTCTCCGGCGAGGCGAAGGTTGCCGTCGCTTCTTGTTCCTGTTCTCCGGCGAGGCGAAGGTCACCGTCACTTTTATTCCTGTTCCCTGGCGAGGCAAAGGTCGCCGTCGCTTTTGTTCCTGTTCTCCGGCGAGGCGAAGCTCGCCGTCGCTTTTGTTCCTGTTCTCCGGCGAGGTGAAGGTCGCCGTCGCTTTTAGTTCCCGGCGAGGCAAGCCTTTTGGACAACTCTGGGACATCTGGGATCCGTCCCTTGAGGGAGGGATACTGTCACGATTCGGTTTGGGACCAACAGGTGGCACTGTAGGGCTACCCCTGCAGCTGCACACCTGTTGGTCATTAGTGAATTACTTCTATAAAAGGACTCCCGCCCGAACACTCATTGTCGGCTTGTTGTTGCTCTTTGCTGCTGTCATGTTTGTTTGTCATGTTTAGATCATGTTTTTGGTCATGTTTCTGTTATTGATAGTTTTGAGCTTCAGTCATGGTTTTTGTTTGATACTTTGGACTTTGTTTAGGATTTAGTTTTCTGTGTTTTATCAATACACTTCTTCAAATACACCCTCTTGCCTGCTTTTTGGGGTCCACCACCACCTCGCAACGCGACACACGTATCAAACGTCTGCTCAAGGATCCACTTCTTGCGGCGTCTGAGAATATTTGGAGTTGGCAGAAACAGTATGTTGATCTTCCTTCTACAGAGCGACCATTGAGTCAGTCCTGTGCTTTGGAATAACCAGTTGGTTTGGGAACCTAACTGTTAAATCAAAAGCTCAGATGACCAGCTTGGTTAAGACAGCAGGGAAGCTAATGGTGCAGCCCCCACCCCCTGCTCCCCGGGACATACATGTCCAGTCCGTTATTCAACAGGCCAGCAACATTTTAGACAATCCTTCCCATGGGCTACACTCCCAATTTGATCTCCTAAACTCTGGAAGGAGGTATCATGTAGGAGACTGGACTGTCTCAGAATTGTTTGTTATTTAGTCCTTTGTTGTGTGTTCACCCCCCCCCCCCATACAATTTATTTTGTGATTTCCTCGCTTGATTTTCGGTTTTGGTGCATTATTTTCGCTTTTCTTAGTGTCGTTGAAGTAATTGTTAATTTACGTTTTTTCGGAGGCGGACTTTGAGCGCCTCAAGCCTAACGGAAGAAGAGAAAGCAAGGAGACGGACGGAGACGTGTCTGTATTTGCTTGAGTCATAAATGAATTAATAAAGTGTATGTTTTAAAAAACCAACGCGACAGCTCTCTTTATTTCGGAGCTGCAACAATCGGACTCCTCTGTGCAAACTAAACCGATATAAAACTCATTCGTACCAAAGGCTATCAGCTTAGTTAACACAAAATTAGAGAGAGGCTGACAGACAAGCAGGACGACATGAGGAGTCGTGCATATGCCTGTAATGTATTGTACTGCAATGTGTGTAGAGTATATATTTGTCCTGTACTGTATGTATTGTCCAATGTATGTTTTGTATTGTATGCATGCAGCGGCACAAAGAAGTTTTCCACAGGGAGACCAAATAAATGCACATTTTAAATTCAAATGTTCACTCTCAAAAATTTTACATTCACCACCAATTTTTCATGTAAGCTGCTGCTCCACGTTTCCCAAGAATAGTATAAACAGTATTTCACTTGTGATAGTAATCACTGGTCATAATTAGAATATTGAAGGCTTAGCTTCATTACATATATGGCTTGGGCCATCCATCTCACAATGATGTTCTGGTCCTGGTTGTGTCAACTTGCAGTTCGAAACAGTATCGCCCAGCCACCAAGATGGTGCGATCCTTTTTATCAGCCCTGATCGTCTTTGAAAATGACACATGTAATTTGGGGTGACTTGTATTTCATAATCATCTGACCGTGCATCTCTGTCCTGGCGCTGCTCCGCCGTAGCGTCTATTTCTACTCAAGGGTACAGGCTTCCTTTTAAGTTTTTCCACTGAAGAACAATCATCGGTCGTTGTTGGTGTAGTCAGATGGGTTGTTTCACTGCGCAAAACTGGATGGTCAATGGATAAATGCTGGGCTTTATCCCGCCCATCGGATGTTCAGTGTCCATGAGGGGTCCAAGGGGCTTCTGCATGATGTTTGGATAATTGGTCTGAGGCGGAAAGAAAATGAGCTTCCCCTCATTTTTTTTTTCAGGGTCAAGAAGCGAAAAGGTTACAGCACTTCCAGTCTCAATACATTTATCCCTATTGTATATGATTTGCAATGCTGTATATTTAAAGATACATGTAAGGATGTTTAGGAGAAAAGTGTATTAACTCTTGTATTCTGACAGTTGCCAAGCCACCAGACAGCATTGCATCGAGCTGCCATCTTAGGAAATAGTGATGCCATTTCTGCTCTCATTCAAGGTGGCTGTGCACTAGATCTACAGAACAGAGTGAGTTGTAGACATTCTCACAACAAGAAATACTGTACATGCATTCAGATGACTGCACATATTTTATGTCCAACCAAATCCTTTTTCTGGATTTCTTTGAGGATGGCAACACTGCTCTGCATGAGGTGTCATGGCATGGTTTCCTTCAGTGTGTGAAACTGCTGGTCAAGGCTGGAGCTAATGTACACATCAAGAATAAGGTATGATCAGGAATATATAATAGTTGTATCAATATATTTAAACTGCTGTGTGAAATTATTCCATTCATCCATTTTCTTCCATTTATCCTGTTCAGAGGACACGAGTGACCTGGGCCTTATCCCAGCTGTTCCATTCAATGACGGGACACTTACAATATAGGCAAACAAAAATTTACACTCACACCAATGAGCAAATGAGTCATGACTTTGGTCTTCACTTCACGAACCCTGTCCTGGGTGTGTGCTCACTATATTTCAGCTCATTCAGCTCAAGGGGAATGGTGGTAGCGAACAAGTCAGATATGAGTGGTTTGGGAGAGCTTTACTCTTCATCAAAGCCACATTAATAACAAATGGGATAACCTCACCAAACCTCACGTTTCAACAGGGAACCAGGCAATGATGGCTACTCACACGATCAATATTTGCTGTATGTTCATTGAACCACTTGTAGCAGCAATACAACAGAACACTAAAGTCAAAGGAACCCAGGTAGCCAGTGTACAAAAAAAGCTTAGTTTATATGCAGGACAATCTACTTTTACACCAACAGAACCTCTCTTTATAAAAAATTCATCATCTTTAAACAGATCATACCACGGGAATATTGGCTTGCATTTTCAATTTTATGGATTTGTTTTGGGGAAATTAGAAAATAACTAACTACTCTCAAAGCACCCATTTCTAGTCAGCAATATAAGATAAGATACGATAAGAAAAGAATCGCAATGGAGAAATTCGCAATTTACAGCAGCAAAATTTGGAGGGAAGAAAGTAGAAAAAAACTGAAGTATATGCAAGTACAAAATTAATTTAAAAAAAACTGTTCTCAGTACAGAATGCAATATAAAATCTAAGACTTAAGCATATATACAACTGCATATATGCTGCATAAGGTGGCTGTGCCATTTACAATGGGTGAGTGGGGGTGAGTCCAGGTTTTCACGTGTGTTTATTCAGCAGCCTGACAGCAGTCGGCACGAACGAGCGGGTGGTACCTCTCCCTCTTGCAGTGCGCGTGTCACAGTCTCTGGCTGAAGGAGCTGCCCAGTGCTGTCAGGGTCGCCTCGAGGGCGTGGGAGGGTCTGTCCATCATCGCAGTTAGCTTAGCTAGCATCCTCCTGTAATGGGATAAGCGGGGTGTTATCCCATTTCTTGGTGAGATCAGGGGAGGAGCCAGACACAATTTGTCCATCAAAATCATTGTGCATAGATTGGTAATATTGTCAAAAGACAGGGATCAATCAGTCCCAAAATGTTTGTGCATATCTCTACTTATACCCACCTCTGAAAATATCCCAACGATTAGCCTTTCCATGGCTAACTTATGTGGACAGAAGGTGTTCAGACCCCTTTAAATTGTTAAGGGTTTTGCGAGGTGGTAACGTAGGACCCCAAAAAGCAGGGAGGCGCAGGGTGGAACGAAGTAGTGATGGGTCCCGCAACACCGATGCATCCTCGCACGCGCCGAGCTCACAGAGCAATCCCCGCGTCAGTGCGTGTACTGCTTTAAGACAATCACGTGACCGATGCATGAACTGCGTCGACACAGTTCAGGGGGAGTCGACGCCGCAAAAACCCGCCATACTGTGTTTATAAGGAAGTGCTCCTGCTCACGTGCTGCGGCAGCCGATACGATCCAAAACTCACCCTTGCTTGTGGAAGTACATGCATATTATGGAGCAGCTCCAGGGGAAACGCAAAGTGTCAGCCGTGTGCGACCATTTTGATCTCCTTTCAGAGAATAAGGTATTTATTCAAATATCCTTCTCTCACCAAGTACCTCTCAGATATTTGACATGTCTTGTTCCATTCGTCATCAGGCGCCGACCGGTATGGCAGCCTCGGTTACACGTTCCCTAGTATTATCCCTGTTTTTGTCATTTTCGTTCGTTTTTGGCGACCCTACGCGGCTTACTTACACGAGGGGAAAGTTGCTTAGCATTGGGGAGTCTACGCTCGGACTTTTTTCACCAGCACACGAAAATCCACAAGGTTTTTCGGAGCTAATCGCGAGCGGAGCGGCCGCGCTGTACGCAGCATGGAACCGCCGGCGGAGGAGGGGGAAGCGAGCCGGCGTGCTAGTCAAGCTCCGGCAGCGTGGATTTCGGACCCCGCTCCCATCGACCCATCTTGCTAATCTACGATCTCTGCCAAACAAGATGGATGAACTTCTTCTCCTCACAAAGACCAACAAAACCTTTGCACGTTCTGCTGCGCTCTGCTTCACTGAAACCTGGCTCAGTGACCGCCACCCGGATTCCGCGCTACACCTACCCGGCTTCCGCCTACTTCGAGCCGACCGTGACACGGAGCTATCAGGGAAATCGAAAGGTGGTGGGATTTGCTTCTATATCAACGAAGAATGGTGCACTGATGTCACGAAGCTCGACGCACACTGCAGCCCGGACCTGGAGTCGCTGGCTTTAAACTGCAAGCCAATCTACTCGCCACGTGAGTTCACCTCCTTTATACTAGTCGGTGTTTACATTGCGCCACAAGCTAACGCTAACACGGCGATACAAACGCTAGCTGACCAAGTAAACAAACTCCAACTAAAATATCCACAGTCACCCCTGATCATTCTGGGCGATTTTAATAGAGCACATCTTAACCGTGAACTTCCCAGATATAAGCAGCACATCGACTGTTTCACCAGAGAAGGCAACATTCTAGACCACTGCTATACAACAATCAAAAATGCATACCGATCGATCGCCCGCGCAGCATTGGGTCTTTCTGACCACAATTTAATACACTTAATACCTACATACAGACAGAAACTCAAATGTGCTAAACCAGTTGTTAAGACTGTGAAAAAATGGACAGATGAAGCAAAGCTAGCTCTACAAGAATGCTTAGACTGCACTGATTGGGGCGTCTTTGAAACTTCAACGGGCACACTGGATGAATACACAGACACTGTAACATCATACATCAGTTTCTGTGAGGACATGTGTGTACCAACGAAGTCCTTCCGCTCCTTCAACAATAACAAGCCATGGTTCACTCCTAAACTCAGGCAACTCAGGAAAGAGAAAGAGGCCGCATTTAGAAGTGGAGATCGGGCACTGTACAAACACGCCCGAAACCAATTGACAAAGGAAATTAACATCTCTAAGAGAAGCTATGCAGAGAGGCTGAAAAAACAGTTCTCTGCTAACGACTCTGCATCTGTGTGGAATGGCCTGAAAGCAATCACAAACTATAAAATGCCATCCCCCCCAAACAGTGAACGATAAGGGTGTTGCTGATGAGCTAAACATGTTTTTCTGCCGTTTTGAAAAGGACACTGCCATTTCGCACATACACCCACCTCTACCAGAAACTACTCTATCTACCCCCCCAACCTCATTCTCTCCCCTACAGATCCACGAACAGGACGTGAGACGGCTCTTCAAGCAGCAGAAGATCAAGAAAGCTGCGGGGCCCGACAAAGTGTCCCCCTCCTGCCTGAAAGTCTGCGCTGACCAGCTGGCTCCGGTCACACAAATCTTCAACAGATCCCTGGAGCTGTGTGAGGTCCCATCCTGCTTCAAACAGTCTACCATCATCCCAGTTCCCAAGAAATCGGCAACATCGGAACTGAACGACTATAGGCCTGTCGCTCTGACGTCTGTGGTCATGAAGTCCTTTGAACGCCTTGTGCTGAACCACCTAAAGAACGTCACCGGACCCCTGCTGGACCCTCTTCAGTTTGCCTACCGGGCAAACAGGTCTGTGGAGGACGCAGTCAACATAGGTCTGCACTACACCCTCGAGCACCTCGACAGCACAGGGACCTACGCAAGGATCCTGTTTGTGGACTTCAGCTCTGCGTTCAACACCATCATCCCGGAACTCCTCACCCCCAAACTTCTCCAGCTCGGTGTGTCCCCTACGATCTGCCAGTGGATCCTCAGCTTCCTGACGGGACGGACACAACAGGTGAGACTGGGAGGAACAACATCATCAACCCGCGCCACTAGCACTGGAGCCCCACAGGGATGCGTCCTCTCTCCACTGCTCTTCTCCCTCTACACAAACGATTGCACCTCAACAAGCCCGGCTGTCAAACTCATAAAGTTCGCAGACGACACCACGGTCATCGGTCTCATCAAAGACGGCGACGAGTCTGCGTACCGACAACAAGTGGAGCAGCTGGAGCTCTGGTGCAACCGACACAACCTAGGGCTGAACACGCTCAAGACTGTAGAGATGATCGTGGACTTCAGGAAACATCCTTCACCACAGCTGCCCCTCACACTATCCAACTGCCCTGTGTCAACCGTCGAGACCTTCAAGTTCCAGGGAATCACAGTCTCCCAGGACATGAAGTGGGAGGTCAACATCAACTCCATCCTGAAAAAGGCCCAGCAGAGGATGTACTTCCTGAGGCTGCTGAGGAAGCATGGCCTGCCACAGGATGTGCTACGTCAGTTCTACACGGCAGTCATCGAATCAATCCTGTGTTCTTCTATCACGGTTTGGTTTGGGGCCGCCACAAAAATGGACAAAATCCGACTTCAACGGACAGTTAGGGCGGCGGAAAAAATCATTGGCACCGCCCTACCCACACTTGAGGACTTGCACACTGCAAGAATCAAAACAAGGGCACGGAAAATCCTACTGGATCCACCGCACCCCGCCCACCACCTTTTCCAGCTACTCCCCTCAGGCAGGCGCTACCGATCCATGCGCACCAAATCCAGCAGACACTTACACAGCTTCTTCCCTCTAGCCATTAACTCCCTAAACAGTCACTGATTTATACTCCACCGCACCAGACACTTTAAAGCGCTCAAGGACATCTGCATAATTGCACACTTCTTGTAAACAAATACTGCTACTGGTCACTTTAAAATGGTTCAATGATTTTCTGCACCAACTGTCATAGTATTGTATCCTACCACTGATCATTTTAGCTCTGCTTAATACTTTGCACTTTGTCTCACAGTTGTCACTGTACTACCGCACTACGGTTCACTACATTACGAAATGTCCTTTCATACTATTTGTCATGTCCTTGTTTATGATGATACTAATGCAGCGTGTTATACCGGAGTCAAATTCCTTGTGTGTTCTACATACTTGGCCAATAAAGATGATTCTGATTCTGATTCTGATTCTGATTCTAATTCAAATTAATTTCAAGGTAACTCTTAGTTTACTATTCACATATTTTATTAAAGGTGAAATGTCAAATTTGCTATACAGAATGATAATTTACCAACAAAAGTAGTGGTTTCTTCCGACTTCCGGGCTGAGTGAACGCTGGCGCGTTTGGCTGCCGCTGCTCAACCCGTTGGGTGTTTTGTTTTGTTCCTGATTGTAAAGTGTCCTTGGGTGTCTTGAAAGGCGCTTATAAATAAAATGTATTATTATTATTAAAAGCACCTCCTCCATGCTGAGGGATTATCGGGCTAAGCATGAGAATTAATTTCCGATACATCCAGGAGAACACAATGACCCGACCTGTCGAGGTCGGGTCATTGTGTTTTGTCACTGTGTTTGTCTTTGTGTCTGCCTTAGTTTGTATTTTTATTTTTTTTTGTGAAATACTTTTTGTTCAGTCCACCCTGCTCCTCACTGCCTCCCTGCTTTTTGGGGTCCTCCAAATACCACCACACAAAACCTTTCACAAAATACAAGAAAATAATATATGACCTGCATAAAAACTGCTATTTTTGTAACATAATAATAAACAAGAATCATGACACGAGGAACGTCCGGTCTGGCTGCAACACTCTCTATGGTGGCTATGGTAACGTTTAAACGTGCCTTCAAAATAAGATACTCAGAATATACAGTGCATGAAAAATAAGCCTCACCATCACCGCATATTATGTAGAGTGGGCTTGGTGCGTGTGAATCTCCCGTTGAGATAAAGCCTTATTTTAAATAGGACTCCTGATACTGTCTTTTTTATGTAGGCTTCTTTTTCTTGAAAGTCGTAGGCTCCCGTCTGTCTCCTGGCTGGGCCTTTTCCACTTTCCCAAGACGTTTGTTTTTTTACTCATTTTGCTAGCTCTTGGGTTTCATTTTAGCGGTAACCTATCACGTGACTGAGAAGTACCACCTTCACCTGGGGACACTTTTACTTTAATAAAGATAACTATAATAAAACTAAACACTTGTGTGAACCCAAATGAAAAAAAAGTCTAAAAAGTGCAAAACAATCCTCTTCGTCCACGCCTTCATTTGCTCTTTGGTGCGAGGTCATGGATAAACAGTCAACAGCTTTCCCTCTCCTCCTCATTGTGCTACTTCTTCCAAGACTACTTGGAATGTGACATTTTGAATATTTCAAGGGGTAACAACGTGTTGAGTAGCTTTTTGTCTTTCAAAGCAGTGCTGTGAAACTGGACTGCTCAAAGTGTGCAGCGACCTACTAGGCAGCGATCATGACAGGCAGCAACATCGCAAAGGGGCTGAGCTGCCTGCGTGCAGGCAGACAGACAAGAGGATTTGGCACGGAGCAGAGAACGCACCAGATGTAGCCTACGCTCGCGGCTCCGCAGGAGGTCCTGCATACGTCCCACCAATACCACGTTGCTGTCTTTAATATTTCCTGTCTTTTAGTTTGTTCGTAATTGTTAAATTCAGTGTTCACGTTTGAGTGTGACAGACGTCTGGGACAATACAGAGCAAACCACATCCCCTATTGAACCAATACAGGATGCAACATCAAATTCCGACTTAAAGGACGATTCTGTATTTTACGGGATGGGGTGGCAACCTTGATTAAGGCAGTGGCTCATCGCCAAGTTTCTTCCTCCCGCCAGAATCTCCAGCAGGTCCAGGGTTCGCAAACTTCTGCAGGAGGTTCATCCATGACTTCGCCAAGGTCGCTGCACCACTCACCCATCTCACCTTTTCAGCCTCTCCATTTGCATGGAAACGCAAAGCTGATGCCACCTTCAAAAACCTGAAATAACTGTTCAACCCCGGAGTTCGAACCACCCTCCTCAACGATGGACTAAAGAGCAGGATCAGGATGGATGAGGCAGAAGTGAAAAGTTTTATGAGGCTTTGGAGCCGCAGAGTCACGTACAGAGTGCCTTAAAAAAAAAATATATATATATATAGAGGAGGCCGCTCTTCCCCCAACAGTCATTACAACACTGGACCAATGGATGTCCTAGTTTTAACACTGGGCAAAGTAACCAAAGGGTTGGCGTTGGTTTAATAAAAGAGGCTTTTATTAAAAGGTTTTTTTTGTGTTTTTTTTTATTAATGCAGGCAGGTAACACAGCACTTCATCTGGCCAGCCAGAATGATCATGCTCAGACTGCTCGCCTTCTGCTTCTTGGAGGAGCCACACCAGACACGAAGAACAAGGTGAGTTTTTGGTGCTGTGCTTAAAGTCAAGTCAGAAAAATCCACCAATATTATTAAACCTTTGGTTGTGTGTGTAAATTGTGTGGGCGGGTCTTTGGAAAGACTGGACTGAACACAAAATAATTTTTATGTGGGCTTTATTCCCGACTGAACAATGAGAAACTGTACAGCATTAAGAAGAAAGATTGAGATGTTAACTGAATTTTAAGAGAGTTCGAAAAGGGATCTAAGAGATCAAAGAACATTATATAACAGATTAAAGACAATTACACCATAATAGACAACAGAAGTGGCTTGCTTGATAGGGAAAGAGAAATAAAAATTATTTCCAAGCCACAACATTCCATGAAAACTTAAAAACGCAGACCGACTAATCATTACAATTCAGTGCGTTTAGAAGACACACTTACTCGACACTTTCCGGCATGTTGGGTGCATACAAAACACGTGGAAAAACACAAATGATCTCCCCTCTAAAGAACAGAGAACACAGTTCATGTAATTCCACAGTCAAAAATAACATATTTACATCTTGTAACGTTGCGAACACTTACGCTAACACAGATTTCAAACTCCAAACCACGATATTTTGCTCTGAATATCGCCAGGGTTACAAAGACAATCATGGGTATCTCAAGTTGGTACGAGTGGCATACACAGTTCAGTCACTATCTTCCTTCATATGCAGGTCATTCTCCCCTCACTTCCTGGTCTAATTCTTGCTCGGGCTATAGGTTCCCGCGTGTTTTCATCAAGCGTGCTTGTTTAAGAATATTAACATTCACAGAGCAGTTGATTTCATCCAAAAATTACCGGTTAGCATCTTCATTTGTACCAGGGGTGTCCAAGCTTTTTCTTCCGATGGCCAGTTTGACATATTTCATTTATCATCACATAAGACCAATCTATCAGTGGAGGTAACAATACGCAAAAAGCCATGCTTGGTTTTTACACAGTATATTGTATAGTGAGTGAATAACCCCCACTCGCCCATTGTAAATAGCACAGCCACCTTATGCAGCACATACACACTTGCATATCTGCTTATATCTTATATTTTGTATTTTTATATTGCATTCTGTACTGTGTACAATTCATTTAAAAAAAATATATATTTTGTGCATGCAAATACTTGTTTTCTACTTCTTCCCTCCGAACTTTGCTGCTGTAAATTGCAAATTCCATTGAGACAAGAAAGATTTTTCTCATCTTAACTAATATATATATATAAATAAATAAAAACAGGTAGGTAATAAACCACAAAGTTAATGATTTCACAGGATTTTGGGATGGTCACTGATCCTACCAAAGGATGTGTGATTGGTTGACCAAAAAAGTGAGAGATAAGAAAAAACGTTTTCTTTTCTCTTGCCATATCACCCCAGTATACAAACGCGACATAGTCCATATTTCAAATTGATTTAGCGCCTTTAAAAACACTCAAAACAAGAACACCACAGATAATATTATAAATAATAAAAGGAGAGATGAATTTAAACTGAATATGCGATTTTAAGTAGCGATTTTAAATAGCTGACGCCGGCAACATCGCCCAGCCAGCCCGGCCAACACGCCGTGGTCCGCGGATCGGCCGCCGTTTCTGCTGTTGTCTCTGCGTGGCCGGCGGGAGGACGACCAAAAGGAGGTGATGCCCCCGGAGCCATCGAGGTGGAAGCCACAACGAGATCCGTGGCGGATGCACCTCCGGGAAGGACGAGGAGCGACGCCCGGGAAGCGGTGCAGCGCAGGCGGGTAGCCCGACCACCAGAAGCGGAGCCCAAGAAGCCCCGCCACCGAGCACCGCAGCAGTCCCCCCACGGGCAGACAGAGGAGCGACAGGACGGTCCACAGCAGCATAGCCCAGACACAGGCCCCGTCGACCCCCACCACGGAGACAGAGGGGTGGAGAAGGCACGGGGCCCCGTCCGGCAGCCGATCAGGCAGGACGCCGCGACAGCGCGACCAAGGACAACCATGTGACGACCGACGGTCCAAATCCTCAACGAATTGCGACAGGAGTGTAGGGTTTCTCCCATGACCATAGTAAACCGTAGAAACGACAGTAAACTGTAAAAAAAAAACGCTAAAAAAGAATAATTGCGGGTGAGCAGCGGCAGCCAGACGCGCCAGAGTTCACTCAACCCGGAAGTAACCCGGAAGTGAGTATTACTTCCGGGTTACTTCCTTACTACTACTACTACTACTACTACTAAAATAGTCTATTTTTTATTTTAGTCCAAAAATTATGACATACTGTATACACATACTGTACACTGAAAAACAAATGCAAATCTACACTCCTGATTGTGTGTGTGTGTGTGTGTGTGTGTGCGTGTGTGTGTGCGTGTGTGTGTGCGTGTGTGTGTGCGTGTGTGTGTGTGTGTATGTATGTATTTGTTCTGTTTTTTACTGCAGAAAGGGGAAACAGCTCTACATGTGGCAGCTGCTTTGAGCCATAAGAGGACAGTTCAACTTTTATTGGATTCTGGGGCAGATGGAAAAATCCGAAACAATGTGAAGTGCATCCGTATTTCACATTTTCAAAATATTTTAATACATGTAACAATATGTAATTCTAGCAGTTTGGAGGTATGTGAATTGCTTACGGAAAGTTCAACAGTGATGTTCTCGCTCCAATACATTTCACACACCTTACCGTATATACCGTAGTTTCTGTACTATAAGGCGCACCTAAACACGTTAAATTTTCTCAAAAGCCGACAGCACGCCTTATAATCCGTTGCGCCTTATATATTTATCAATATTCAGATTTATTGGATGTAGTATTTTAAATGTTCTCGAAACCGCTTTGTGACAGCTGCGGCGGTTGTGAATGCCCTATATAAATAAAGGTGTCACCATTGTAGCCTCTATTTGAGGTGCCTTATTATGCGGTGCCCCCTATACACGAAAACTGTTTTAAAATAGGCCATTCCTTGAAGGTGCACCTTAGACTCCAAAGCGTCTTATAGTGCGGAAAATATGGTACTGTACTTACAAAGAGGAAATACAACACTTGATTAACATTGTGTCTTTAAATTAATTCATATACTACTCTGTCCACACAAATGCCCGTGCGCATGCATGCACCCACACAGTCTCTCATAAACACGCACGCACGCACACACACACACACACACGCACACACACACACACACACACACACACACACACACACATTTAAATGAAATAAATCAGATGTTATTTGCCAAGCGTAAAAAAGAAAGTGAATGAGCTTTTTTCTCTTCTGTTAATTCTAGGCAGGTCTATTGGCATCAGACATAGCCAGAAAAAATAACCACCGGCATGTCGTACTTCTGCTGGCCAGGGATCCTCAGGTTGGTATTTTCAACACCTATTCCTCAACTGCTGAATGAATGGTTTCAAAATGCAAAATGATAAAGTTGAACAGTCTGCTAATTGAAATGTATTAGATGTTTTCTAAGAAAAGAATATTGAAAGGGGCTCCTTTAAATCTGCTTCACAAAGTGATCAGTTATGCCGATAAGCAGACAGCTTTGGTGAGTTCTACTTGTCAGAAATGCAACATGTATCATTGCTTTTGTCCACTCTCTTAGATAATCCCTTGTTGTTTTTGTTGTAGGTAAAATGTCTGAAATGTCATCTCCCAAAAATAGCCTACTTTTAATGTAACAAATGAGGGCTTAACCACTCCGCAGTCAGCTAGAGCTTGAGATTGATCATTTGCGAGGCAAGAGTTTTGGCAACATGGACACCTCGCTGAAATCATGGGTGGTCGGTTCATGCAGCAAGCTAGCAGCGGTGTCTCGAGCACGCGGACATCTTTTATTTAAAACGAGACCGGTAGTATAGTCACTCACAAAATGTTCAAGTCTATCATCAAATATAACAAAAGCACAAGTGCGATGCATGCAGTCATCCGTTAATGCCAGCGAACAATCAGACGTAATTCGTCAAGCAAATGTACCTCCTGTTTTCATCTATCATTGAAAAAATAGACAATACGGAGTAGCAGTCAATCAATAACCCCTTTGATTGACAAAATAAATGATGGTTTATCTCAATTGTCAGGTTTCTCCCAGCAGACATGCTTGCAATTTTCTACCTGCTTCCACTGGCCCCACCCCCCCTCAACTCACTCATCCTATCTCACAAACATTCAGATTTCATAAAAGTCTTGCAACAATCCTTCTCTTGTTTTTGTTTTTTTGTCACCACAAAATATGATGATACACTGTGACTTGTAGTTGTGTTCTGTGAATTGATGTTTGAGTTTGACAAGTTCCAAGTGCCTGCGAGGCTATGAAAGTTACTGGATGTGATTGGACGAGCGAGTTTCTGAATGTAATTGGATGAATGAATCGAAGGGTTGGGCCTTGTGCAACTGAGGATGGCTAAGAAGAAGTCAGGGCTACATTCTGTCACTCACGCTGAAGGGATTTTTTTTTTTTTACCTCATCCGGCAATTCCCCTGTCCAGCCTTCTGACCACCCTTCTGTGTTAAAGGGTGGCCCAATTCCTGGATCGAGACATTTTCATGAGTTGTAAAATCCATAGAGATCCGGTTAAAAAATATGCCAGTTTGTTATAATAACAGTTGCTTGTGTGGCGTGCGCATCCAACAGACTAGTTTGAAGAAGCATGTGTTTTTGAATTCTGGATTTTAATGGGTACTCACGCCT
This sequence comes from Hippocampus abdominalis, assembly GCA_018466805.1. Classification (NCBI taxonomy): domain Eukaryota; kingdom Metazoa; phylum Chordata; class Actinopteri; order Syngnathiformes; family Syngnathidae; genus Hippocampus; species Hippocampus abdominalis. The sequence continues at coordinate 775,373 of CM031705.1, read as the reverse complement.
AAAACAACTTTTTTTGGGGGGATGATAAACTGTATGAATTGGTGCATCCTAATCCTGTCGACATGCCCTGATCATTATTTGGCATTTTCGTGCATTTTTATTGAGATCTTTATTTTGGGGCAAAAATCGTCTTTAGAGCGCCATCTTCAGGTTAAACACTGCACTGCATGTGAATTTGGCTTTCTGTCCTCTGATTGAACAAGCAGTGAATCCTTAGGTCACTTTTGGAATCTTGACGTTGTCACTCTGCCACCGTGGGGGATATGAACAGCTCAGTCTCGTACATACCTTTGTCGCGAGTTGGAAAAGTAACTTTTGCAAACATCTTGATATCCATCTTTGCATTAGTGATTCATTAGCATAGCACTTGGTTACTTTATTTAGCATAGCTTGACATTGCACGGAATTGAATTAGGCTGGAGTTTGTCGCTGGTGCTGTCACTCACAGCCAGGTCACGCCCAACTCCCCCCCATCCTTTGCAAGCCCGGTGGTCCTCCAGGCAACCCCCGTTTTTTCAAAAACAGTCATACCTCGGTTTTCGACCATAATCCGTTCCAGAAGGCTGTTTTTTACGAAATGCACTAAGGAGTGGCACCCAAATTTCGTTGTAAGCTTATACAATGACAATAAAGGTGATTCTGATTCTGATTCTGATTCTGATCGAAAAGCGATTTGTTCAAAATCCAAAACTATTTTATTAGCCCCTCATTAGGGGCTAATACACTATGCAGAAATAACATAAATACAGTCAGATTTGCGTAAATCACAACAAACACGTCTGCTCACAATGAACGCTACGAGAGGAAGCGTCATTTCCTCGTGTAAGGAAGCTGTGAGGAGTCAAGTGGCGTATTCGGTTTGCTCAGTTTGGTCGAAAAACGGTTTCCGATTGTAAGTCGTTGGGGCGCCTGCGAAGCCTGTGCCACCACTCTCCTCCACCAGTCTCTGTCCTCCACTGCTCTTTGGGACTCTGCCAGGCCCAATCCTGTCCATTCTTGGATGTTGTTCTCCCATCTCTTTTTCTGTCTTCCCCGTTTTCGGTTTCCCCTGACTGTGCCTTGCAGGATGGTCTTAGCGAGGCCAGATGAGCGGGATGTGTGACCATACCATTCCAGCTTTCGTTTCTTCACAGTAGTAAGAAGATCATTGTGTGGTCCAATTGCGTCTGTGATTTTCTTGCGGACCTCTTCATTTGTCACGTGTTCAGTATAGTGGATGTTTAGAATCTTCCTATAGCATCTCATTTCCATCGCTTGTATTCTTCTTTGTAGCTCCGCCGTGAGAGTCCATGATTCACAGGCGTACAGGAAGACTGAGAGGGCAAGTGAGCATATTCGGTGAATTTTGGAGCGCAGACTGATGTTTTTGTCTCTCCAGATGGGTTTGTAAGAACTGTTGTTGTTTGTGCTATCCTTGCCAGTATTTCCGGTCTGGAGCCTTCATCTGAGATGATGGAACCCAGGTACTTGAAGTTTTTCACAGTGTCAAGTTTGATCCCATTGATTTTGATTTCTGTCGTGATGCCTTGAGGGTTGTTTGTCATGAGTTTGGTCTTTTGAGCGCTGATCTCCAAGCCAAATGCAGAGGATGCTTTGTCTAGATGTTCCACCAAGCTTGCCAGTTCTTCTTCGTTTCCTGCGAGGCCGTCGATGTCATCGGCAAATCGGAGGTTTGTGACGGTTCTTCCTCCGATAGAAACTGTCCCTTCATGGTCTTCTAGGGCATCATTCATAATTCTTTCTAAGAAAATATTGAAGAGCGTAGGGGAGAGGATGCATCCCTGGCGCACTCCAACAGCAGTGTGGAACCAGTCGCCTCTATTGCCATTCAGGAGGACAGCACTTGTGGCGTTATTGTACAGCTCTTCAATCACCCTGACAAGGTTGGCGTTGATGTTGTATTTCCGCATGGTGGACCACAAGGCAGCGTGCCAAACCCTGTCGAAGGCCTTCTTGAAATCGACAAATACGTGGTAGAGGTATTGTTGGTGCTGAAGATATCTCTCACAGATTATCCTCAGATTGAAGATCTGTTCTGTGGTGCTTCTCTTTGCTCTGAAACCAGCCTGTTCTTCCGCAATAATGCTCTCAGCTTCGGGTTTCAGTCTGTTCAACAGTATCTTCAGCATAACTTTGCTTGGATGGCTGATCAAGCTGATGGTGCGGTAGTTGTTACATTGCTGAAGATTCCCTTTCTTGGGCAGAGTGATGATCAATGACTGTGTCCAAGAGGATGGCCATATCCCAGTGTTCGAGATGTTGTTGCAAATGATGGTAAGAGCGGTGATGATTGCCTCTCCTCCTGCCTGCACTAATTCTGCAGGTATGTTGTCACTACCTGCTGATTTGCCTTTTTTCAGTGATTTTACTGCTGCTTCGACTTCTTCTCTAAGGATGGATTCTCTAAGGATGGATTGTGAGCCCTCTTCTGTTGTTGGCACAGGGCAATTCAGTACTGTTGGGTCTCCGTTGAGCTGGTGGTTATAAAGTTCAAAACAGTATTCTGTCCACCTGTCTAAAATCTCTTTGTCTTCAGTAAGGCATTTACCTGCCTTGTCCTGGATACTCATAGGTCTTCCTTGTTTCTCAGCAGTAAGGTCTTTTATCACCTGGTAGGCCTTTTTGGTGTTGTTCCTTTCTAGGCCCTCCTCTATTTCTGTGCATTGTTGTTCAATCCAGGACTCCTTTGCTTTCTTCATCTCTCTCTTGACTTTATTGTTTGCTTCTCTGTATTTCTTGGCTCCCTCTGGCTCTTTCTTCTCCTTCTTCAGTTCCCTTCTTTTGTCACACAATGCCAGGATATCTGTTGTGACCCAGGGTTTCTTGGGTCGCTGGTGTTTTCCTAAGATTTTGCTTGCAGTTTCAACTACTATTGAGTTGAATGCATCCACAGTTGCTTCTAGATCGGGATTGTTCTCATTAAGGATCGTCAATGGTGCAAACTTCCCTCCAATCATTGCCTGGAACTCCTCTTTTACTGTTGGGTACTTCAGTTTCCCTAGGTTGAACCGCAGCCTTGTGAATTTGGGCTTGTTGATCTTTTTCAAGCGCACTTTGAATGTCATCATTACCAGATCGTGGTCACTTCCAATTTCAGCACCTGGGAAAGTACGAGTGCGAGCGATCTTCACTCCAGTTCGAAAGCGTTTGGAGACCAGGATGTAGTCAATCTGGTTATGATATTGGCCACCCGGGCTGTGCCAGGTCCATCTTCTAGAAAGCTTGTGCTTACCAAGTGTGTTTGTTATGACCAGTTGGTTGGCAGCCGCAAACTCTAGGAGTCGGAGACCTCTGTCATTTGTCAGCTGGTTGCATGAGGGTCCGCATGTGCCCCTCCAGTTTATGTGTGCGTCTTCTCCAATTTTGGCATTAGAGTCACCTTGTACCACTAGGATGTCCTTTTTAGGTGTTTTATCAAGGATTTCCTGTAGCTGGTTGTAGAAGTCTTCAATAACTTCATCACTGTGGTCCGTAGTAGGTGCGTATGCTTGAATAACCGTGATGTTAAAGGGATGCCTTAGCCGGATGGTGATCAGTCTGCTTGAAACTGGGCGGCAACCCAAAACAGTGTTCACAATGTCTTTGTGAACAAGGAAGCCGACGCCTTCTTCGTGTTTGTCTTGTTTACCACTGTAGTACAGCTTGTTACCTTCCATTATAGTTGTTTCGCCTATGCCTGTCCATCGTGTTTCGCAGAGGCCCAGAAGGTTCCAGTGGTATCTGCTCATCTCATGAGTGAGTTCTTCAAGTTTACCAGTTTGCCAGAGTGTTAAACACCAGCCAATCAGAATTTCCATGAGCCTTTTTTTTTTTTTAATCCTTGTTACACTCCAGGCTGTAGTGTGAAATATTAGGCCTTCGCACTGCAAATGGGTGTATGAAATGCCATTATCTAGCATTCTGGCATAGTATTTATTAGAAATGTAGCAGTCACTGCCAGGGGACCAAACGAGCGAGAACAAAAGAGTAAGGCATCGTTTAAATTTCCAAATTACGACTAATCATTGTCAGCAGCTCGCAACACAGACTTACAACATTGGACGCAGCCGGTATCATATGCCTGCATTGTACTACAGTACTTACCAAAGGCAGGAGAACAGAAGAGGTTTGTTCTCACCATTCACTTCCTTTGTTTCCAACCTATCAGTCATCATTTCCAAGGGCCCCCGGTCATGCCATGAAATTGTTCTTTTCAAAACTATCGACCTGGATGGCACAACATTTCTTGAATTTCAATGAAAAGCAGACATAAGTGATGGTGTTTGGTCCCGGTGGCCCTTGTGCATCCCATCCTGTAGACTGGGGCCCCCATGGCTCCTTGTCTCTAAGCCACCAGTCTCGAACTTGGGTCTTAAACTGGACAGTGATTTTATATTGGACTGGCAAATTGGTGCTATTGTTAAATCCATCTTCTCTCATCTCGGGCAGCTGGCTCATGAGCATTTCGACACATTTGAGTCTGTGTCTGTATGTAGGGATCAAGTGTATTAAACAGTCAGAAAAGCCCAGTCATGCATGGGCAACAGATCGGTATGCATCTTTAAGTGTCGTGTAGCAATAGTCCAGAATGTTACCTTCTCTGATGAAACAATCAGTGTGCTGCTTATATCTGGGAAGTTCATGGTTCAGTTGTGCTCTATTAAAATCACCCAAAATGATAAAGGATGACCCAGGATGCTTCAGCTTGAGTTTGTATACTTGGTCAGCCAGCGTTTGTAGCTCTGTGTTCACGTTATCTTGCGGTAGGATGCAAAGACCAGCGAGTATGAAGAGAAGTCACATGGTGAGTAGAATAGCTTACAGTTTAGAAACAGCGACTCCAAGTCCCGGCTGCAGTGTACGTTTAGCTTTATGACGTCAGTGCACAATTCTTCATTAAAATAGAAGCATTTTCCACCACCTTTTGATTTCCCTGATCATTCCGTATCACGATCGACTCGGAGGAGGCGGAAGACGGGTAGGTGTAGCGCGGTGTCCGGGTGGTGATCACTGATCCAAGTTTTGGTGAAGCAGAGCGCAGCAGAACGTGCAAAAGTTTTGTTGGTCCTTGGAAGAAGAAGAACATCCATCTTGTTTTTCAGACAGATATTAGCAAGAAGGATCAATGAGAGCGGGGTTTGAGATCCACGCTGAAATAGCTTGACTCGCGCGCCGACTCGCTTCCCCCCCACCCTCTTCCGGCAGCGTTTCCATGCTCCGTACAGTGCAGTCTCCCTGGGAGCTATTAAATCAAAAAAACCTTGTGGGTTTGCGTGCATCGGTGAAAAAAGTCAGAGCGTAGACTCTCTAATGTTTGGCAAGTCTTCTCTCGGGACACCATGAATTGGTTGCCAGCCAATCGCAGGGCACACAGAGACGAACAACCATCCACGCTCACACTCATACCTAGGGACAATTTAGAGTGCCCAACGAGCCTGCCATGCATGTTTTTGGAATGTGGGAGGAAACCGGAGCACCCGGAGAAAACCCACGCAAGCCCGGGGAGAACATGCAAACTCCACACAGGGAGGCCGGAGCTGGGATCGAACCCGGTACCTCTGCACCGTAAGAAAACAATGTTAAAATATCTATCCATCCATCCATCCATTTTCCGAACCGCTTCATCCTCACTAGGGTCGCAGGGGGTGCTGGAGCCTATCCCAGCAGTCTTCGGGCAGTAGGCGGGGGACACCCTGAATTGGTTGCCAGCCAATCGCAGGGCACACAGAGACGAACAACCATCCACGCTCACACTCACACCTAGGGACAATTTAGAGTGCCCAACGAGCCTGCCATGCATGTTTTTGGAATGTGGGAGGAAACCGGAGCACCCGGAGAAAACCCACGCAAGCCCGGGGAGAACATGCAAACTCCACACAGGGAGGCCGGAGCTGGGATCGAACCCGGTACCTCTGCACCGTAAGAAAACAATGTTAAAATATCTATCCATCCATCCATCCATTTTCCGAACCGCTTCATCCTCACTAGGGTCGCGGGGGGTGCTGGAGCCTATCCCAGCAGTCTTCGGGCAGTAGGCGGGGGACACCCTGAATTGGTTGCCAGCCAATCGCAGGGCACACAGAGACGAACAACCATCCACGCTCACACTCACACCTAGGGACAATTTAGAGTGCCCAACGAGCCTGCCATGCATGTTTTTGGAATGTGGGAGGAAACCGGAGCACCCGGAGAAAACCCACGCAAGCCCGGGGAGAACATGCAAACTCCACACAGGGAGGCCGGAGCTGGGATCGAACCCGGTACCTCTGCACCGTAAGAAAACAATGTTAAAATATCTATGTTAACTAAATTCCTTCCTGCTTGCCTCTGTTGATCCTCTAGCGGAAAAGCCCTTCATTGGTGGCGGAAACGCACATGAGTGACCCAATGGAGAGTAAGGAAAACAAGATGGATCAGGAGGGGCCTCTACAAAACCACTTGACACCCACTGTCCTCAGCAAGCCCACAAGACCCCACAGATGGAAAAGAGGCAAGGGCCAGGTTGGTAAACTTTTTAATTTTTATTTAAATTTTGACATTCATTGATTGCCAATCTTTTTTTCCTTATATTTCAAACAGTTCCATGCACATATACAGTATATGTAGATTATACACTGTAACCTTGATGTATGAGTTTAATTCTTTCTGTCATCATGCCCACAACTCAAATAATCTTTCTGTCAAATTGGGGAAAAATGGAGATGGCACTAAAACATTTCAGCCATTCCAAAAACCTACCAGCCAATAAAATGTGAAAAAAAAAAGAGCCATATTGGACCAAAAAAAATACAAAAAACGAATATGCCCGGAGCCGCAAAAAATTAAAAGCCTTATACAAGCCTTACATTGAAGGCAACGGATGCTGTACGAATCTATATTAGCTATATTTGCCTATTAGTGATGGGTCCATGAGGCGTCATGAAGCGTGTTGACACAATGACACACTTTGTTGATATTGTGTCGCTGACCACTGACACCTGCTGGACAGACTTGACAGACTGAGCTGACTGATTTGATGATGAAGTGTATCCAATATCATTCACATCTATGCAGTCATATTGTATTATTCATTATGTTTGAATAATGTTTAAATTATGTGAATGAGGATGCTTGTGGGCTTTGTCTTCAAAAATCTTTATTCAGAAAAATAAGTTGAATTTCAGTCTGTTGCGTTCCTTGCATGCTATTTCCCCTACTGTGGAAAACACACGCTCACATGACACTGATGATGCCGGTGTACAGAGAAACTCCTTTGCGAGGTGGGAGAGGTTTGGAAAAATAGTGTGTTGGTACTTCGATTATAACAGCGGGTCTTGACTGCGTGCAATATTTCCCTCTGCCAGTTATCACTGGACCTCAGATATAGCATCTGCTGTTGCACTTCTTCCCAGTCTCCCCATCTCATCATCCAAATGTTGCCACAGGTCATCTAAAAAACTAAACATAACATTGGCATTGAGAACAGTTTCCAAAAAACAAACTAATAATGATGAGTAACATGCCAGATGTAGTTGGAGAGGTGCTTTTGTTGGTATATATTTCTGTATGGCAAATTCGACATTTCACCTGTAATAAAATATGTGAATAGTGAACTAAGAGCTACCTTGAAATTAATTTTAATTAGAATGCAACAAGATATGTCAATAATCTGAGAGGCACTTAGTGAGACAAGGAGATTTGAATAAATACTTTATTCTCCAAAAGGAGATAAAATGACTCTACAGGGCGGAAAATTTGCATTTCTCCGGGAGCTGCTCCATAATATGCACGGACTGTAGCAACGCCACTCGAGTGAAGCGCGTCTCAGCAGTCGATAGTCCGATGCTCTCTGCTGTGCGCGCGGGAGTGCGAGCACGTACTCACGTGGTTCAACCAATCAGCGCCGACGCAACCCACGTCACATATTAAAGAAGCTTTGAACTATGACAACAGCGAAGCTAGCCTAGCCGACGCGACACTCGAAGTCAGACGGACATGTTTTTCTGATAATCTGTGTTTTCTTTTTTGCCCAAATATATAATTTTTTTCCAGCGAGGGTGAGGTCTGGCTTGCTTTGGCAGGTGGCATCGCGTCGCTCGACGCACTTCCTTATAAACGCAGTTCGGCGGGCTTTTGCGGCATCGACGCCCCCTGGACTGAGTCGACGCAGTTCATTTATTGGTCACATGATGGTCTTGAAGCAGTACACGCACCGACGCAGGGATTGCTCTGTGAGCTTGACGCGTGCGTTGACGCATCAGTGTTGCTGGACCCATCACTATTGCCTTCTATCAAAATGACTTAAATTGGCTAGAAATACACAATGAGCCTTCACGTTTGAATTTTTTTTTTTCCCTGCAATGCAATCCTGCAGAGAAGGGGTGCCCAACCTTTTTTGACGGAACATCTACTCTTCGATCAACCAACCTCCCGCGATCGACCCGTTACCGTACGCGCGCATACACACGCATACCATAACATGCCCCTAAGATGATCGAGGCATGGGACGCACTTTTGCAGCGCGTTAACATTCGTAGCTCATGTGTCGCATTTAAAATTGACTTGACTTGACTTTTTATTTGGTCTCCCATAGGAGAAACATGTTTTGGAGGACAGGCCCCCCATGCCGCTACATACATTAAACAATACATACAGTATACCATACACAACAGACATTGGACAATAATACAGTACAGGACAATATAGACTCTACATACATTGGACAATATGTTACAGGCATCTGCACACCCCACACTGCCCTCATGTCCTCCTGCTTGACTGTCTGCTTTCCTCTAGCTGTTTGTTAATTAGGTTGATAGCCTGCGGTACGAAAGAGTTTTTGTATCGGTTTAGTTTGCATAGGGGTGTCCTGTACCTCCTTCCTGAGTGCAGGAGCTCGAATTGTGAGTGCAGCACGTGAGAAGGATTGTCCAGAATGTTGTTGGCCTGTTGAATAACGGACTGCACATACATATCCCGGGGAGCAGGAGGCGGGGGCTGTCCGATTATCTTCCCAGCTGTTTTAACCAAGCTGGTTATCTGAGCTTTCGATTTTACAGTCAGGTTCCCAAACCAACTGGTTATACCAAAGCGCAGAACTGACTCAATAGTTGCTCGATAAAAGATCAACAATATGCTTCTGCCGACTCCAAATAATCTCAGACGTCGCAAGAAATGGAGGCGCTGATGGATCTTCGAACAGACACTTGATACATGTGTCTGCCAATCAAGCCTGCTATCCATATAAATCCCCAAGTATTTGTATGAGGAGATCTGCCTGATGTTCGTGCCATTTATAGACATGGGGCTATGGTCTCCAATTGATTTAAGGTCCAACACTATTTCCTCAGTTTTTTCCACATTTATGTTTAGGTGGTGTTCATTACACCAGTCAACAAATGTGTCAATCCCGTCACGGTGGCTACTAATGCCAGAGTCACTCATGAGCAGACTAAGGATGGCTGTATCATCTGAAAATTTTACAACGTACTGATTTGGTTGGGAGCTGACAACGTCGTTTGTAAACAGGGTGAACAGAAAAGGTGAGCTCACGCAACCCTGGGCGGCCCCCGTGCTGCTCATGACCTCATCTGACAAGACAATTTCACACGCTGTGGTCTCTTGGATAAGAAGGAAAAGTACCACCTGATAAGAAATGGATTGACATTCAGCTGAACCAGTTTCTTTAACAGAATGTCCGGACGGATTGAGTTAAAGGCTGCGCTAAAGTCCACGAATAGCAATCTGGCATATGCCCCCCTGTTCTCAAGATGCCTCAAAAGAAAGTGCAGAATAGTAGACACGGCATCATTCGTACTACGATTTTTAGTGTAGGCAAATTGATATTCATCCAGCGAAGCTTCCACCTCCTTGCGTAGTTTCTCGGCAATGATCTTCTCTAACCCTTTCATCACATTGGAGGTTAGGGCCACTGGTCTATAATCATTATCAACCTGGGGGCAGGGTTTTTTAGGAACCGGAATTATGATTGATTTCTTCCAGAGCCGCGGCACTTCTGTGTCTATGGACAGCTGGAAGAGAGGGTGCCAGGCTGGTGTTAGTTCCTCAGCGAAGGTTTTTAATAAATAAGCAGACATATTGTCTGGTCCAGTGGCTTTGTTTACTCGGACTGATCTGAAAACCCGAGTAACACTAGCTGAGTCAATTACCACCCTGTTATTAGGATCATACTGCAGATTGCACAGCAATTCATTACACTCTTTTGAAGTGTCCACTTCAAAGCGCATATAGAAATCATATAGCTCCCTTGCCCCCGCGTTCTCATCACGAGCTGACAGGGGCTTCTTCCTTGTGCCCATGTTTGTCATGGTGCGAATTGAGTCCCACAACCTCTTTGTGTTGGAATTAGGCTTCTCTCAGCCACCCACATTCCCATTCTTTGCCATCACCCTCGGTGAACTGTACATGAAATGCATTATTTTCTGCATCCCATCCTGCTAATAGAAACGTGTGTCGCAGGCTATGACGCAAATCCTCGTTGACAGAAATGTTGACATTTAATATTTATTCAACAAATTTTTAAAGCATTGGAAAATGTTAAGAATGTTTGTGTCATGTTTGTCCTCCTCCAGAAGCCATATTAAAACAAAAAATATATTTTCCTCCCCCATCTTTTTTCATTTTTAAACATTTTTGAAAAAGCTTCAGGGAGCCGCTAGGGTGGCGCTGAGGAGCCGCATGCGGCTCTGGAGCCGCGGATAGCCGACCCGCCGTAGGGTGTCACACAAAGCAACAAATGTGTGAAGCCCTCCAGATTTGGTTCCAAGATAAGCAAAATATGTGTTGAGAAAGTGTGTTACCAGGGTTGAGAAAGTGCGTTGTGATCTAAGTTTAGTCTCCCTGTTTCTCACTGATGCAAGCGAGAAACAATGAATAAAAATCAATAGACAAGGCATAGGAGTTTGTTTAGCTATGGCATATTTTGTTCGATTGTCCCCAGGCACCACATAACCCCCTCGTGTGTTGCTTTGCAGGCAGTCTTTTTTATGTTTATCCACCTGATCACTTGTTTACAAATTATAGATCAATATCACTATTACCACAGTTCCCAAAAATATTAGAAAAACTACTTTCATGACTTGATAACTTTATTCAGAAACATATGCTATTCAGTGAAAATTAATACGGCTTCAGAGACAAACGGACCACCTCAATGGCAGTAATGGAGTTTGTGGAAGCAACTAGTATAGACAAATAATTTAATGTTGGGATTTTTCTAATCTAAAATAAACTTGATACTATAGATCATAGTATATTATTGAATAAATTAGAGAGCTATGGCATTGGAGGTGTAGCATATACTGTAAATGGATAAAAGGTTATTAAGAAGACACATAACAGTATGTGCAGTTGAACAAGAAAAAAATCTAATCAACTGAAGATCACTCACGGGGTCCCTCGGGGGTCTGTGCGTGGTCCAAAACTATTCATCTTGTATATAAATGATATCTGTCGTGTGACAAAACAATTTAAATGTGTCCTACTTGCCGATGATGCAACTTTCTACTGCTCTGGAGAAAATCAGAAACAGTTCCTGATAACTGTGGAAAATGAATTAAACATATTAAAAAACGGGTTCGACAGAAATAAATTGACACTTAACTTGAAAAAAATCTAAATGAATTGTTTTTGGCACTAGACCAATCAAACATCAAGTTAAAATTATGGTAAACTCAATTGAAATAGAAAGAGCTTATGAAAATACATTTCTTGGATTAGTAATGGATGCAAAACTGTGTTGGAAGCACATATAGTGTCACGTTCATGAGATTATATAGAGACAATATGATAATGAGAGACGGGGAGTACTGCCTCTTATGTAAAAGTCACAAACAAAGAAAGGTCAATGCAGTTCGATCTTGGTGTTGTTGGGGGACGAGCAGCCTACTCTCCCCCGCGTGTTCGTTGAATTTCGGACGAGGAGAATGTTGGTAATCCAAATGAAGGCTGGAGGCAATGAAGAGTTCCTTCGAAGGGTTTAAATTTATTTACTGCAGTTTACGAATCGATTCAGGCTCCTGAGGGGTCCAGATTTGAATCAGGAAGCGTAGGACAAACACATTCATGAGATTATATAGAGACAATATGATAATGAGAGGCAGGGAGGTACGCCTCTCATGGAAATCCCGGAAACAAAGAAAGTAACATGTCATCTGACCCGGTGTGGCTGGAGGAAGTTGGGAGTGGTGAGGTGAGACCAGACCACCACAACCCACCATTTGGTGTGATGGCAAGTTCCAGACCCCCACTGTGCATACATCCTGAGATAAGAGGTCTTCCCAGGGGGGCTTAACAGCAACCAGGGACTTACCCAAGGTGCGGGGGACAACAGAAGACACTTGGGGGGCCGTTAATCAACCAAGGAGGAAGAAGATACAATTTAACACTACATACGTTGTTTTAGGTGAGCGAACAGATGTTCAGGAAAGAGACTGGGATCGATAGTACTCATAGTAAGGCGCAGTCCCTCAATAGCTGCAACACAGATACTTGAGATAACAGAATCAGAATCAGAATCAGAATCATCTTTATTGGCCAAGTATGTAGAACACACAAGGAATTTGACTCCGGTATAACACGCTGCATTAGTATCATCATAAACAAGGACATGACAAATAGTATGAAACAGTTGTTCTTCTGATGTTAAACAAGTCCTATGGAGGGGGGCCCTAAAAGTGGTGGGTGTCGAGGGACACTAAAGGTGATTGTAAACACAGTGAGCAGGAAATACCTCCAACAACATACATTCTTTGTTTCTTTCAAATCCAACTAACAGAGAGGAATAACACCTCAACAATGTTAAGAAACAGTATTTTATATCCTCATTTCTGTAATGCTGTGATGTGTTCTTTCTGATAGAAATGTGTAATTGGGACATATTAGTTGTTTGTTTTGAACGGATCTGGCAACCCAAGATACTACGCCATATCTGTACTCGGCGCGAACTTACTTCTTTTCCTGTTAAGTGGTGATGAGAAGCGGCTGCTCTCTATGCAGTCGGCAAATAAACATGCCGCGACTTTGAGTTCAGCAAGAAAATTCATCTCTCGTCATTATTCTCCCAATGCATCCCGCACAAAGCGCACATCTCAACACTTGGCATGATAACAAGGTCCAAATCCCCCTGCTGTGCATACATCTTGAGATAAGGGGTCCTCCCTGGGGAGATTAACAATCAGGCCCTTTCCCAGGTGTGGGGGCGCGGAAGAAGACACTTGGGGGCTGTTAACCACTCAAGGAGGAAGAAGATATGAACTTAACACTACATTCTTTGTTTAAACAGATGTTCAGGAAAGAGACTGGGATCAGCAGTACTCATAGTAAGTAATTCCTCAATAACAGTGCCTCTTTTGATGTTAACATGTCCGCTGGTGGGGTCCTAAAAGTAGTGGGGGTGAGGGGGCACTAAAGGTGATTGTAATCACAGTCCGCAGGAAATACCTTCAACAGCATTCTATATTGTTTCTTTCAAATGTTTGAACAGTTGAAACAAACAGAGATGAATAATTCCTTCACAATCCATCTTTTGATCACAAATAATATGGTGATCACAAAATCATCTGCGTCAAAATATCCTGTCAAAATCTATCTTGCGCAAAGCACAAATACTGTCAAACAAACTACAACCGGGAATAAAGGTCTTAGCAGAGCTGGACGGCAATCAAAGATATACTTTATTAGTTCTGGGCCGCCCGATAACTTTGTCTTGGTTTCACATCCAGTGTCCCTCCGAATGTCACTTTGAAGTTGGAGATGCTTCTCGGGTGTAAAGGTTAACTTGCAGGCATGAGGAGAAGAAGCAGGGTCTGTGCGTTCCCCTGCTGGCATGGGAAAGTTATGCAGCATGTCCAAACATGGGCAGAATACACACTTCAAACTAGTGATGTGCCCAACTGTGCCAAGGCTCCGAGGCGTGTGCCGAGTAAACCTGAAAAAAAATCTGCGAAGCGCGCTTCGAGGCATGTGTCAATTGCACATGTGGCCACGCCTGAACCCTCGAAACGCTCGTTGCTACGTCCGAGGCCTCGGGAGACGGGATTCCTACGTCACTGCCAACAAATAGTTTCGCTGGTGATTCGAAATAAAACGGCGCACCGGGACGGACGGCAGCCATCTCGTTACCTCTGTTCCAAATAATGTGCGTTTTTGGGACGCAAGGAACATTCTCAGTCAAAAAAATAAATAAATAAATAAGGCAGCCCTGAGGATTTCACGGTTACGATCAATATTTCCCTCTGCCAGTTATCACTAGACCTCAGATATAGCATCTGCTGTTGCACTTCTTCCCAGTCTCCCCATCTCATCATCCAAATGTTGCCACAGGTCATCTAAAAAACTAAACATAACATTGGCATTGAGAACAGTTTCCAAAAAACAAACTAATAATGATGAGTAACATGCCAGATGTAGTTGGAGAGGTGCTTTTGTTGGTATATATTTCTGTATGGCAAATTCGACATTTCACCTGTAATAAAATATGTGAATAGTGAACTAAGAGCTACCTTGAAATTAATTTTAATTAGAATGCAACAAGATATGTCAATAATCTGAGAGGCACTTAGTGAGACAAGGAGATTTGAATAAATACTTTATTCTCCAAAAGGAGATAAAATGACTCTACAGGGCGGAAAATTTGCATTTCTCCGGGAGCTGCTCCATAATATGCACGGACTGTAGCAACGCCACTCGAGTGAAGCGCGTCTCAGCAGTTGATAGTCCGATGCCCTCTGCTGTGCGCGCAGGAGTGCGAGCACGTACTCACGTGGTTCAACCAATCAGCGCCGACGCAACCCACGTCACATATTAAAGAAGCTTTGAACTATGACAACAGCGAAGCTAGCCTAGCCGACGCGACACTCGAAGTCAGACGGACATGTTTTTCTGATAATCTGTGTTTTCTTTTTTGCCCAAATATATAATTTTTTTCCAGCGAGGAAATAAATAAATAAATAAATAAGGCAGCCCTGAGGATTTCACGGTTACGATCGTTACCGGTAGCGTGTCGTTTCCGTGGCGTCATTTTGACGGCACCGAAAAATCGTTTCCCATAAAAGTCACCGCACACGAGATGACTGTACGTGATCGAATCTCTCCTGTGTGATCAACGCGATTTTACTGTGCTTGTATGTGTGTTTGTGGTGTGTCGTGTGAGTGTGTTTCTTCTAATTTACTTTCGTTTTGTTTTGTTTTCACTGTGTGTGTGGGGGGGGGGGGGTTAAGATTGGGTCGGGCTTCTCTCTCGCTGACTTTCTTTTTTTTTTTGTTTCGAGGCCTTGAATTGTTTTGGCCACGAGAGACCGTGGCTCGCAAAAAAACAGAAGTCGCCTCATCAAAACACGTACTGTACTAAACTCTTGCAATAACAATTTTTAGAACTCCTTCCAGTCTCTGTCGAGTATCCAGCCGTCATTGTTCGTCTTCGTCTCTCTGCTTCTCTTTCTTAAAGTGCCCCGCTCGATTCTTAAGGACGCACTGCTGCTGTGGTTTACGGCCCAATTTTCAACCCGTCAAAATGACGGACGGCCATCAATTTTCCCATCCATCCATCCATTTTCCGAACCGCTTGATCCTCACTAGGGTCGCGGGGGGTGCTGGAGCCTATCCCAGCAGTCTTCGGGCAGTAGGCGGGGGACACCCTGAATTGGTTGCCAGCCAATCGCAGGGCACACAGAGACGAACAACCATCCACGCCCACACTCACACCTAGGGACAATTTAGAGTGCCCAACGAGCCTGCCATGCATGTTTTTGGAATGTGGGAGGAAACCGGAGCACCCGGAGAAAACCCACGCAAGCCCGGGGAGAACATGCAAACTCCACACAGGGAGGCCGGAGCTGGGATCGAACCTGGTACCTCTGCACTGTGAAGCCGACGTGCTAACCACTGGGCTACCGGGCCGTATTCAATTTTCCCGTCCACTCTTAAAAAAAATCCGCCAATGATAGGAAATTGTCGGTTAATGTAACCTCTTCAGAAACAGAAATATAAGAGATGTAAATGTTTATACAGTCTTGTTTAACTTAGATTTTGTTACAAAAGACAGGCTTTGTTATCAGAAATCACCCCTCCTCCTCCCGAGTCCTCACAAATAAAATTTGAAATCTCGGGTTTGCTTCGGGCTCGGGCCTGCATATCAAGTGATCGGGCTCGGGCCGGGTGGGGCTTAAATACCAGCGGGCCGGGTCGTGGCTGGATTTTTTTGGCCCGATCTTACCTCTACATCAAATCCATTGTATCATTTTAATCACTGTCTGTCATGACATTTATTTTCCACAAGATGGCGCAATAGTACAAATAAAGCCTCATGATGCCCAGGAACGAACCATTTGGATGGAAAGCCTCATTGCTTCATGAGGCTTCATTTTCCCATCACTACTTCAAACGCAGAATACACACTTCAAACGCAGAATACACACTTCACGGGCAAGAGCAGTGCAAGGCATGCAATTCTCCGGCAAACAAATGCCAGTTAGTCGGACCTAAACTACAGGGTGCAATAATGACAGATTGGCAGCAGGTGTGCAACCAGCAAGAATGCTCAGGCCGCCACCTGCTGCCGACACCGGAACATGACATATTGAATGTTAAAAGGAAAATCCGTTGGGATCCTGTACCAAACAAGGATGTGCTGAATAGGAGATCTTTATACACATTATACTCTTCATTATTACAACAATATATGACCTACTGTGTGGAAATGTGGGGAAACGCGTGTAAAACAAACACACTCCCAGTTTTAAAACTACAAAAAAAAGCAATCAGAATTATCCATAGATCTAAATATACGGAACCCACGAATCCACTATTTATCAAATTATACACGATGAAATTTTATGACTTGGTTGACTTCAAAATCTCCCAATTAATGTCCAAAGCACATAATAACCTCCTTTGCCAAAACATCCAGAAGCTTTTTGAAATTCAAGAGAGTTGCTATGATTTCAGGCATGCCAGCCTCTACAAATATCCAAAACAAGAACAACCATCAAGCAAAGGTGTGTTTCTGCAATAGGTGTTAATCTGTGGAATAATTTTGAAACTGACCTGAAAATGAGTGACTCATTTGCTGTGTTCAAAAAAGGTTCAAAAGTATAGTACAAAAAAACCCTACATAAATCAGAATGAAGTTGATGAATTTATTAAAAGCTGTAATGTAACAGAATATTGATTATGAGTATGAGAGAAAACCGACATAAATGTGCTAGATGTGTGTGTATATAATTCCTATACAAACCAAATGTAGGAATCGATAAGTATCGCACACATAATTTGATTTTTTTTTTTTATTAAAAAAATGTAAAACTATATGAACAAAAAAACCTACATGAACATAAGGATCAAAGCATTTGTTTATATGCAGACTTTTTCCTTTTCTTTTCAGATTGATATACAAAATGAACGATCTATTTGTATATTAATACAAGGGGTAGGACTAGGACAAGTTTTTTACTTCTTCCTACTCCTTTGAACATCTAAATTGTGCTGTATGATGACTTTTTTTCTTTTCCCTTTTTATAATTTTACTTATCTTTACTTCCTCTCAATTTTCTTACTGTGCATGTTCAATAAACAACAAAACAAACAAACAAAGAGACAAGCCAATCAAGGAAGCCACTATGATTTCAAGTATTGCATAAAGGGTGTATTGCAGCGGTGTCAAAGATGTGGCCCGCGGGCCAGAACCGGCCCCCAAAGAGGTTCGATCAGGCCCGCTGGATCATTTCAAAGAGAAAAAATGCATAAAAGACACAGAATGAATAGTTTTAAGAAGGTGTGATTCATGGAGCATCCGCTAGGGGACATACTGTTTTGATCAGAGTAGAAGACAACAGCAGCCTCAGTCTGTCACTGAGCCAGACTCAACACAGCAGACGCTATCAAAGTCATGTGATTACTTTATTTTTTACACATTTAATAACACTCTCCTTAGTTTCTAAAGTGTAGGCAGGGATTAAATTTTAGATTTTATATGCACATGTGTAAATGGTTTAAAATTTTGTTTCTTTACAAATCTCATTTAAACTTAAAATGCATTACTATATTTTTCAATGCCAATCGCTTGTTAAAGTTTTGTGAATGATAAAAGTCAATTGCACATTTGTTTCAAGAAATCTTCATGAAATATTTTGTAAAATATATGTTCATTAAATTTCAACATTTTCCTGATGTTCTTGTGCTTCTTTAGACCAAAATAACGGAAAGACATGATATTTTGGTTATTTATAGCAGAGTATGGCATAATTTCAATGGTCCAGCCCACTTGACATCTACCGAGGCCGTATGTGGCCCACGATGTGAAATGAGTTTGACACCCCTGGTGTATTGTGATTCTTATAGGGGAGTGCTCGGACCAAAATTTGGACCGGGAACTGTTGTCGACGGCGGCCGTCTCCTGACGAAGAATAATCGTGCATGTGGTGGGCGCAGCCGTCATGCACTGAAAAGTTGTCGACAGACCATCCTGTAGCAAAACGTAGTCAGCGATGGGGTGCGGCCGTCACCTGCTGAAACGTAGTTATTGACGGGGGTGGAAGATGGTGGGGGCGGTGGTGGCGGACGCCTTCTAGCAACCATGATGGCCAGGACCGGCCCGGAAATACAACAGCCATCAACATATTTTCCCGAAATTCCCGATGGCCAACCCGCTCCTGGACTCAACATTCGGTCATTTTGAGAAAGATTGAAAATGGTCTGGTCGTGGTCGGAATTTTAAAACTGTGTTGCTCCCTTTGCACAGCAGCACGATTCATTTTAGATTAGTTGTTTTACCGGTAATGTCCTTGTTTTGGTGTGACTGATGAAAATAATATCAAAAATCACTTTTGGAGTTGGTCTTTCCCCCCCCCCCAAAAAAATTTTTAATAAGCTTTTCAGTTGTTGAAATTTCATTAATTCAAATGTGATCTTTGTTTTGAGTCAAAGTGGCACTTTTGGCCATTTCAATTATTTCTTTTGATGGGTCCACTTCATCTCATTTCAGTTCACAGTTCAGCTTGACTTGGAGATAGTTTGTCAGAGTATCCCTACCCTAACACTTCCTGTATTCTGTTTTCATCTTTCTCACATGAGAAAATGCACGTTCAATGTCTGCATTGCTATGTGGTAGACATGTAAATGGAGAGAACCTAATTTCATTTTGGTATTTTTATAGGTACATCAATTCTTTTTGCATTATTTTATGTACACGAGCATAAAAAATTGCAAAAGATTATATTTCTAATAGTGCACTACTACAAAAGTAAAGTCCTCAAATACAAATCTTGTTTTAATGATTTTTTTTTTGACAACGAAAAACTAGTTTTATCCCATTGTTTAGCAATTAAAAATGAAGTGTTGTATGTAGATGAGCATGAATAAAATAAACTGACTGTGTTTTGTCAGTGAGGAAATAAATACTGTGCTCTTATCGAAGATATATGAATAACATGACAACTGTAATAAAATGTGTTTCATAATTCAAATTTTAAACAGTGCCGAAGGGCCCCAACGAAATACTGTTTGACTCACTTTTTATTTGATCCCTCCAGGTTTAGGAAACGTGCAGGTGGTGAAAACCGTACATGTAAGATATTTTGACGGATTAAACCATTAACCAAAGGCCACACTCTTGTGCAGTCTTTAATTATTGAACATGTCTACAGCCTCACCAAGGACATGTCCAACCCAGAAAGTACAATGCAGTACTTCCTGGGTTCAACTTTGATCTGTAAAAGAACACCTTTATGGTTAAAAAAAAATGCAATATGCATCAGCGTCCGATGTTTTATACAGAGGGCATTGCAATGTACAGCTATTGCTTTGCATCTAAACATGCTGTTTCAAGTGCTATTACGTTGCATACACAGCAGATGACAGCAAAAACATCATAAACGTTCATCTGTTTTCTGCATAAATGATTTCATGATGACAGTTTTCGTCCGAGGAATATTGACTAGTCTGGGTTGGTTTAATATGCTTTATTCACCGAAGGTACAAAAGGTATTCTTGGGCAAATCGTATAGACAACTTCAAGACTGTACATAACATAGTTGCAGCTGTTTATTTCTCGAAAGTTTAAGAATGACATGGGAGTATTTTTGGGGGAAAATGACATAATTATGACAATACATTTACAGTACAGTATATGATAAAAGATATGATTGCTTTATTTCCCATTTAACATACCTTCCAAAGCTTAAAACAACACACATTCAAAACATAACATTGACAGAAAATAACAATTCACAATAAAGTACCATATTTTCCGCTACAGTCAGTGATATCATGAGGTATATAGTAAATTGCACTCCCATAGGCCTCCACATTCACATACACACGATTTAAGAATTGAGATTCAACAGCCTGACTGCTCAGGGATAGAAAGTGTGTCTGTGTCCGTTGGTCCAGCTTCTCATGACTCTATATTTCCTGCCCGAGGGCAGAAGGTTGAAGAGGCACCTGCCAGGGTGGGATGGATCAGTCAGGATTTTCTTTGCCCTTTGGGGGCAGCCGATGATTTCCAGGACCTGAGTTTGACACTTATGCGCTACATGCACACCCAGGAACTTAAACGTCGAGACCTTCTCCACACAGACACCGCCTTTCTGAAGTGGGGAGAGGTCTACTCTCTTCCTCCTCCAGTCCATCACCATCTCCTTTGTTTTGCTGGTGTTCAGCAGCAAGTTGTTTGATGAACACCAGCCTACGAGTCTCCGTACCTCCTCCCTGTGCGCCGTCTCACCACCATCGGAAATGAGACCCACCAATGTAGTGCCATCGGCGAATTTCACGATGACATTGGAGTCATACATGGGGCTACAGTCATGTGTGTACAGCGTGAATAGGAAGGGGCTCAGCACACAGCCCTGGGGGGAGCCTGCGCTGAGTGTCAGTGTGGAGGATGTGTGGGGCCCCACCCTCACAGTCTGTGGTTGATCTGTCAGAAAGCTTCTGATCCAATTACAGGTGGGGGATGGGTAGTCCAGGTCCTTCAACTTTGTGATGAGAATGTCGGTCAAGATGGTATTGAATGCTGAACTAAAATCCACAAAAAGCACCCTGACATAGCTTCCTTGCTTCTCTCCATGGCTCACGGCAGCGTGAACAAAGGTGGAGATGGCATCAGATGTTGATCTATTTTGTCTATAGGCAAATTGATGCTGGTCAAAGTTCTTTGGGGAGGCGTGATTTTAGGTGGTGAAGAACTAGCCTCTCAAGACATTTCATGACCACTGGGGTCAGTGCCACTGGTCTGGAATCATTCAGGCTGCTGATGGTGTGTTTCTTGAGGACATGTATGTCACAAAATAATTTCTGTAGGGGGGCTATAGAATTTATTTTGTGATTAACTCGCTTCATTTTCTGTTTTGATGCATTATTTTCAATTCTCGTAGTTTCATTGAAGGAATCGTTAATTTACGTTTTTCGGAGGTGGTCATGAACACCTCTTGAGTCAAACGGAAGAAGAGAAGGCACGGAGACGGACAAAGAGGTACCTGTATTTGTGGAGACCATTAATAAAGTGTGCGTTTTAAAAAATAACACCACAGCTCTCCTTTCTTCAGAGCTGAAACAAAAACTAATTTAATAAAGCAGTGACACGGTTCACTGAACCAACAGCAAGTTAAAAAATTGTAAGCATGTCTCCAGCAAGGAGCCATCTTGGGGGTTAACTATTACCGTAATGACCATACACAAAGTGCACCGGGTTTTAAGGTGCGCGGTGAGCTTTTAAGAAAAAAAAGACTTTTCGGTGCGCCTTTATAGTGCGGAAAATACGGTATCCTGAGTAAATCCTAATCTTTTCTTGTACAGTAATAGACTAAAGCATTTGTTTTGTTATTTTGCAGGAATTTCACTTAAAAAGGGATCCAATCGCCAGAGACAATTCACGGATCTCCTATGGAAATTGTTTCCACCTTTATACTTTGTACCGTGACACAGATGGAAACGTTCGACAGGTTATTTTTTCTTATTTTTTAAACAGGAGGTAATTAACAGATATTACCCCCACCCTGAGCCCCCTCAAAAAATACTAATCATAATAAAGAGAAAGACAAATCTGTATTGCTTGGAGATGTATTTGATACAAATGTAAATCATGTACAGTCAAACCTCGGTTTTCGAGCGTCTCGGTTCTCAACCAAGAGTTTTTTATGCCTTGGATGACGAACAAATTTCGGTTCTCGAAAAAAAAGCGCACTTGAATGCACCATTTGACTCCTCTCACCTTCCTTACACGAAGAAGTGACGCTTCCTCGGGTAGACGAGAAAGTGACGCTTCCTCGTGTTGCTTTCCATTGTGAGCAGACGTGTTCAGTAAACATATTTATTTTAAAAAGAGCGTGGTTTCGGTTTTCGAACAATTTCGGTTTTCGAACAGCCTTCTGGAATGGATTATGGACGAAAACCGGGGTTTGACTGTATTGCTAAATGCGCCTGGGTGAGATCTGGCGAATCACTGATTAATTTCCAGTTTGGAGCTTTGTTAACCGCGAGCTATTCTCTCCAGGCACCAGCAAATGGCTGCCATTGCAGGCCCAAGATTAAAAAACTAGAAGAGAAACTGAAGGGCACACAAGAGGAGCTGAGACTGCACATCCTGAACATGCACGAACAGGTTGACAGCAGGCTGCGCAAGATGGACCGCAAGAGCAAACATCAGGTCTGCTTTTACGACTAAATACATACAAATAGGTCATACATGTTGTTACACTGTATATGTCACGTTAGGAAATCACTGTTGTACCATTCAAGCAGGATGTATACTTAGAAATTGATTTTTTCGGTCTTAGTGAAGAAGCTTTGTTATGTTTTTTGTTTAGATTACATTTGGTTTTGCTCCCTCATGTGCCCTTTTTGTCTGCACCTGTTCTCGTCAGCCGTGCCCCTTGTGTCGAACCAATAAGCTCCCTCAACCCTTGGTGTCTTGACCAGATGTTTCTCATTGTCCCGTCACTTTGCTTGTATTTAGTTCCCTGCCGTTTTTGTTGGATCATTGTGTGTGTGCATCTGTGTGTGCCCCTGTCAGATTTTGTTTCTGGCATACGTTGTTACTTTGGTTTCCTGTGGTTTTCAGGACTTTGCTTGAATACAGTGATCCCTCACTTATCGCGGTTAATGGGGACCGAGATCCCCTGCGAAAGAGGAAAAAACGCGAAGTAGGGTTTCCACACCCGCCCCCTCTTCCTCACTCTCTCTCTCTCCGCCGCACACGTAGAAACAACAGAAGAGATAGTATGCCAGAGAGTCACCAGTGTGATGAGACTCAAGGTGCTGGGCGGGGCTGTGAAGATGCGCAGCCAATCAGCTCACTTGGTGCTGTCATTGTTCGATGTCGCACCAGGAACCGATCATGCGCCTTAAATGAGTGCCCGCTGCATGTACAGTACAGGCATGTACAAAATCTCCGAGTCATTCAGCCTTTTTTTTCTGAATAAAGTATTTTGATGAAAACGCTCAAAATAAATGTTTCCGGGGTGAGAGGACGCGGGTGTGTATGTCGCCGCTTCTCACTCCGAGCTTCTCACTCCACGCTCTACTAAACTCTGATCTTCCTTCTGATTTTTCTTTTGCCCTACTGTTTTGGACTGTTTGGACTGTGGGTCCTGTGATTGATGCAACTTGAATCATCACTTCATCCGATCAATCAAACCCCATCGTAACTTAGTCCACGGGCTAACGCCGGTAGCTTATGCTAACCAGCTGTCACCACACCGGCTATCCTCCCTCGACATGGAGCGCAAAAACCTCCTCGCCGCCTTTGGATTACTTTGGATACTCCTGACGTTCTGCCATCATCCAGTGGCAGGACTGCTCCACTATTCTGTCGCGGATCTTCTGCGGATCCGGTGGATTGCACCGGAGCCTCCGCCACCGGAGCTGCACCATCATCCGGACATCGCTCAGCTGCCTCGACGTTGCTACATTTGTCGCGGGTCGCGCAGACATGTCGAGTACAGAGAAAACCCCGGCTCAATCAATTCGACCTGGTCCACTTCTCGATGCCCTCCCAGTAACTGCGGCCGCAACATCAACCATCATGCATTAGCCCGCCTGGCTAGGTCGGCTAACAGCACTGCCGCCGTCAAACACGACACCTCCGCCGTCAACTTTGGTCTGCTGAACATCCGCTCACTCACGAGCAAAGGACACCTCATCCAAGATGTCCTCCCCGACCGCAAACTCGACTTCCTCGTTTTAACAGAAACCTGGCAACAGATCAACGACTTTGCTGCTCTGAATGACTCAACTCCTCCTGGCTTTGATTACATCTGCCGTCCCCATGGCAACGGCCGTGGAGGAGGCCTTGTGGTAATTCACCGCGAGAAGTGGAAAGTCCTGCCTGTCTCCGTTCCTGCATCAAGCTCTTTTGAATGCCTGGTTTTTAAGCTCCCTGGACCCTCGCCAACCATCATCGCTACAGTTTATCACCCCCCGAAGCCACATAGTGATTTTATCAATGAATTTTCTAGCCTCATCACTTATTTATCCAATCTCTCGCCAAATTTAATTTTGCTGGGAGATTTCAATATTCACATGGACAACCTTGACCTGCCACTCACCAGAGACTTCGCATCCTGTCTGGAGAGCCTTGGGTTAAATTGTTTTATTGACTGCCCCACCCACATCAAAGGCCACACGTTGGATTTGGTTTGCTGCTCTGGTCTCTCCCCCTCCAAGCCTACTGCTGATGTTCTTCCTGTAACCGACCATTTCCTCCTCACTTTTAACACCGTACTCCGCCTTTCTACAATCAAACACCCCGCCTCATTTCTTTTCGTAACACCAAAAATATCAACATTGACACCTTCTGCTCCATTATCAACCATTCCCTGCCCCCAGACACCCTTTCAAAACCGGATGACCTCATCGCTCACTACAACACCTGCCTCACAAATATTCTCAATTCTCTTGCCCCCCTGAAAACCAGGACTGCTTCATTCTCTACATCTGCCATAGGTCCATGAAATCAAACAAATGCCAACTTGAGCGACTCTACAAGAAAACTGGTCTCACCATCGATAAGGACATGTACACCACCCATATCACTCAATACAAGGACCGAATTGCACAAACCAAATCCAGCCTCCTCCTCTCCAACTAAGGAAACTCAAGAACTCTCTTCTCTGTCATGAACAAAATCATCCAGCCACCAAATTCTCCACAGCAACCTGCAACTCCATAATGGAGTACTTCAATAACAAAATCCTTAAGATCCATCATCACCTCCATCAAAACCACCTGAACCTCCTTCTCCTTGTCATTTCTTCTCCAGTTTTGTTGCATCCACAACTGCTGAAATATCCAACTTTATACACAAATCCAAGACCACCACATGCCAGCTTAATCCCCTCCCTTCATCCCTCGTGAAAAATCCTGCCTCGCTTCCCTGCTTCCTCTCATATCTGCCATTATCCACTCCTCACTTTCTTCTGGAATTGTCCCATCACTTTTTAAAACCGCTGCTGTTATCCCGTTACCGAAAAAACACGGCTCAGACCCCAATAACTTCGATAACCTCCGCCCCATCTCCAACCTTCCATTTATCTCTAAAATCCTTGAAAAAACTGTTGCTGCTCAACTCCACTCCCACCTATCCCTCCACTCTCTCTATGAACCTTTTCAGTCTGGTTTCCGCCCCCGCCACAGCACAGAGACTGCCATAATCCGAATTGTAAACGGTCTCCTCGTAGCATTTGATTCTGGTTTAGTTTCCATCCTCATCCTCTTAGACCTGAGTGCCCCCTCTGACACCATCTCTCACCCTATCCTTCTCAATAGACTCCACCATTGGTCTCTCCCACACTCCCCTTAGTTGGTTCCACTCCTACCTCACCGGCCGCACTCAGTTTGTCCAGCTCAAATCCTTCACTTCAAAGCCCTCCCCAGTCACCACAGGTGGAGTAACCCAGGATCTGTCCTAGGGCCCCTTTTCTTCATCATCTACCTCCTGCCTCTTAGTCATATCCTCCACAAATTTAAAATCCACTTTCACTGCTTTGCTGATGACATCCAGCTCTACCTTTCCTGTAAACCAAACTCCATACTCCAACCCTCCTCCCTCACCTTTTGCCTCTCCAAACTCAAAACATGGTTCACAACAAACTTTCTTAAATTAAATTCTAATAAAACTGAAATCCTCCTTCTTGGCGCCAAATCCACTTTATCTAAAGTAAACAGTTTCTCCCTCAACATTGACAGCTCCTCAGTGTCCCCCCTTCCCTCAGGTTAAGAGTCTTGGCGTCATCCTTGATAGCATGCTCACCTTCCACTCACATATCAACACCATGACCCGCACTGCTTATTTCCACCTCCGCAATATTAACAGACTTCGGCCTTCCCTCACCCCCCACACCACTGCTATTCTTGTCCACAGTCTTGTCACATCCCACTTACATTACTGCAACGCTCTCCTCTTCGGCCTACCTCAAAAGTCCCTCCATAACATCCAGCTGGTTCAAAACGCCTCTGCTCGCATCATTAAAAAGAAAAACACCCTCCCAGCAACACATCACCCCCGTCCTTCAGCAGCTCCACTGGCTCCCTGTCCAATACCGCATCAACTACAAACTGCTCCTATATACATATACTGTATGGCCATCCACAACCTGGCCCCTCCCTACCTGTCCGACCTTCTTCAGGTGCATACCCCTACTCGCTCCCTCAGATCCTCATCCTCCCTCCGCCTGTCAGTGTCCCCTGCCCGCCTGAGCACCGTGGGAGCCAGAGCCTTCAGTCGCGCTGCTCCACAGATCTGGAACAATCTACCTCCGGACCTCCAAAACTGTACACCTCACTCCACTTTCAACTCCCGTCTAAAAACACATCTGTTCTTCCATTCCACACACATAATTCTTCCATTTCCTATGCTTTGTGATTTTATGTCCTGTTTTTATATAATATTTCTCTTACCTATTTTTACATTGTATTTTTACATTGTATTTCCTTATTGTCTGTACAGTGTCCTTGGGTGGCATGAAGGGCGCTTTTAAATAAAATGTATTATTATTACTTTGGAAAAATCCGCGATGCACTGAAACCGCGATAAGTGAACCGCGGAGTAGCGAGGGATCAATGTACTTAGTTTTTCCAGTGTACTCCTGCAAGTATTTTTTCAAAATGTATTTTGCTCAGTCCACCCTGCTTCACTTACCTTCATGAGAAACATGAAAAGCTTAGCTTAGAAGCTGGATGTTAACATCCAAGAATATTTCAATTCAACTGCAGAGATTATAGCAGAGGTACCCAACCACTGCTCTGCACCCGAGTATTGGCCTATGGGCCATTTGGTACAGAAAGATATTAGTTATTCATTTTTTCCAAATCATATACGTCAGGGGTGGCCAACCAGTCAGACTAAGAGCCAATTTGCTTTTACTGTGTTACTGCAAATAGCCACATCATAATGTGTGTGTGTGATATTCTAATTTTTGGAGGAGCGCACACACACACACACACACACACCTACCTCTGCTCAGCCACATTTATTGTAAATGTCACACACCAGCATGATAATGACAGAAATTGACTCCTCTGGTACTAAAACAACAGGCCAGTAATTTTTAACAATGAATATTGTGTCCACTGTCTCACACAAACAAACTCTCTGTTCAATCATGTCCACAAACAAAAATATATTCAAGTTTTTCTCTTACTATGCATGTTGCATAGTGCGTTAGTGCAGGGACTTTTGGCATTCCTTCTCTTGAACAATCCTCTTCAAATCTGTCCTGTCTTCGGTTGTTGCCACTCAAAGCAGGCACTGTCTGCATGCGAGCCGCAGCAGTTACTTACTACTTGCCACATAGGGCAAACCTTTTTGACCGAAGATCAACTTTTGAAGCAACCAACCTCCCACGATCGACCCGATCGCGCACGTGCAAGCTTATACACACGCACGCACACGGGCACCCAACCATGCACTTGCGCACTTATGCACGCACGCACACACGACATGATGAGCAACAGCCGGAACGGCCCCTCATATGAACGAAACCGAAACACATGGACACACATCTCCCCCGCAACCCCGTTTCCTCCTCCCACCCCTTGCGGTTGACTTGGGACAAGTGCGCTGGCTCCCGGTTGATCGCGATCGATGTATTGGGCACCCTGCCTTAAAATCTGAGGTAGTTCGCTGACTAGTTTAGCGCTTCGTGCCGTTGTTTGGGCATGAGCGGTGACCTAAAGGTCAAAATTCAGTTGTCATCTGACTGGTTGCTCTGTCTGTCACTCAAGTAACAGGGTTGATGATAGGCTGGCATAGTGAATTCTGTGTATTTAGCGCCGCTGTTTGAATGGCTTGTCATGTGTCATGTGAAAGGTCGGGAGCCACATTAAACCAGCCAAAGAGCTGCATGAAACTCACGAGCCGCGGGTTGGCCACCCCTGATAGACGTCAACCCCCCCCCCCCCCCAAGCTTCCTTATCCCACTCACTTTGCTCAATTACTCAAATCAACTCAACTGTATTTATAGAGCACTTTCAAACAGCCATCGTTGCACACAAAGTGCTGTACATGGAGCAACTAACATATACAGCGGTAAAGCAACAAATCAGTAACAAAGACGTTAGAAAGCACCGAACAGCAATACCAAGATCAAATCTGAGTCATGCTGAGTCAAAAGCCAGAGACTACAAGTGAGTTTTGAGGCGGGTTTTAAAGATGAGCAGCGAAGAGGTTTGCCGAATGTTCAGTGGGAGGTCATTCCAGAGAGAGGGACCAGCAAAGGAAAAGGCTCAATCCCCTCTGAGCCTCAGTTTAGTTCTTGGTACTTCTAATAATGTCTGGTCCGCAGACCTGAGGCGCTGGGCAGGTGTGTAGGGGCGGTAAGCTTAGGTGAGCTCAGAGAGGTAAGGTGGCGCGAGGTCATTTAGAGATTTGAAAACAAATAATAGGATCTTGAAAATAACTCTAAAATGTATAGGGAGCCAGTGAAGGGATGCCAGAGTAGGAGTTATGTGCTCCCTCTTACGAGTACCAGTCAAGAGGTGAGCAGCGGCATTCTGGACCAGCTGGAGGCGCTTAATGGAGGATTGGCTGACTCCAAAGTAAAGGGCATTGCAGTAATCGAGCCAGGATGTGACGAAGGCATGAAATACTGTCTCAAAGTGTTCATGAGAGAGGAGAGGTTTTACTTTGGCCAGCTGTCTAAGGTGAAAGAAGCTGGATTTAATAACGGCACCAATTTGCCAGGCAAGTTTAAAATCACTGTCCAGTTTAAGACCCAAGTTTGAGACTATTGACTTAAGATAAGGAGACAGCGGGCCCAAGTCTACAGGATGGCATGTCCAAGGGCCACTGGGACCAAACAGTATCACCTCTGTCTTCTTTTCATCGAAATTCAAAAAATGTTGTGCCAACCAGGTTTTGATTTCTTCCAGGCAGGATAAAAGTGGCCTTAATGAGAAAGCGTCTTTTTTGCTCAGTGGGATATAGATCTGACAGTCATCTGCATCGCAGTGGAAGGAAATACCATGTTTCCTTAAAATGGAACCCAATGGGAGCAGATAAAGTGAGAACAGCACAGGCCCCAGAATTGAGCCCTGTGGAACACCACATGACCACAGAAGCAGTGCATGACTCAGAGCAGCCAAGGCTGACACAAAAGGTTCTGTCAGCTAAATAGGACCTAAACCACTCAAGAGCGCTACCGTCAATGTCCACCAAGTGCTGCAAATGAGTCATCACAATACTGTGATCCACTGTATCAAATGCTGCAGTTAAATCCAATAAAACTAGACATACGTAGTCTCCAGTGTCATTTGCCAGGAGGATGTCATTAGAAATGCGTAACAGGAGGCTATACATCTACCGAGGGCTTTCAGATTGATTACGGTGATCAGCAAAGATCAGTAATATAAGCAATTCAAATATTCAATGCTTTAGTCCTAATTTAGGATTAGGGCCAAATATGACACCCCAAATTGGTTGCCAGCCAATCACAGGGCACACAGAGACGAACAACCATGCACGCCCACACTCACACCTAGGGATAATTTAGAGTGATCAATCAGCCTGATATGCATGTTTTTGGAATGAGGGAGGAAACCGGAGTACCCGGAGAAAACCCACGCAGGCCCGAGGAGAACATGCAAACTCCACACAGGGAGGCCGGAGCTGGAATTGAACCCGGAACCTCTGCACTGTGAAGTCAAAGTGCTAACCACCGGACTACCGGGCCGCTATTATTATTATTATTATGTAATAAAATGGGTGTCTGAAGAGAAGTAACCCATTTAATATGAATCCTTTTCTTCAAAGAAGGGTATAATAACCAGGAAAGTTAAGGGGGATATATATATATCAAATGAACACAAATTGAAATTTTTCTGAATTGCTTATAGAGTAAAGTGTTGGATATGCTGAATCAAGAAAGGGCTGCATCAGAGAGGAACAACGTAATGCACAGGATTGAGCAGGTGGTTTCGCAAGGCAAAGAGGAAGCCCTGATTGCTCAGGTACACAGTAACATAAAACAAACAATATATTACGTTTTGTTTTTCAGTCAATTTAAACAACCCAATCTATCACAGAAATAATGTGCAAACGCACAAACACCCTCCAAAGTGCGTGTTACGATGCGTTTTAGCCTTTTATGGCAATACCCACATACCATGCATCCATCCCCAAAAGCAGCACATATGATTTATTTCGTGATTCATGCTGTAATTTACAAATTAAGCATCATGCATTTATTGATGCTAAATAAGACCAGTAAATACAACTCACAATTACATTTATGGACTGAGTTTTATACTCTTGTTTGGTACAGATTTCATAATGTAAAAAAAACATTTTTCTTCTGTTCAACAGAAAGCAATGAATTGTGATCTGAAGAAGTGGTGTATGGCCCAGATTCCAATTGCAGTTGAATCCCAGCACTATAAATTGCTTCCCTCCTCGCCTGCAGAGCAGTCGGACACTGGACTGGAATCCACTCCCTTGCTCTCTGTAGTATCTGCCGATAGCGGCACATCACTGGCTACTTATGTCAACATTTGTCCCCTGAAATCTACCCAGAGTCTGGGGGGAGACAAACAGGAGCTGATGGAGAGTCGGAAATATTTTGGAATAAAGACAAACTGGTCACCTGGTAAGTAGAAGTAAGTTACAGCTATTCTCCTTTGGTTCGGCTCATTTGTTATTTTTCATTTATAAAATTATTTTTGAAAACATTTTCTTGCGAAATCAACGTTCACAGTGCAAAAAGAACACCGTCAACATAATTTTCTTTTTATTTTGAATCTAGTCAAATAAAACCCCAAACAACCAACCAAAAAAAATAAATAAATAGATTACATGCATGAGAGAGAATAACCAACTCAATAGGCAATGGAGTACTCCTATAAAAGAAGTTCTACCAAAGATTGCTGGGATAAATCAATGTTAATACTTTGAATATCGGATATGCATTTGAAAAAGGAACAGCGGGAGTGAACCCCGAACTTGCTGATGTACACCGGCAGTAAGGGATGTCATCAAGCTGAAGGAATCTGAGAAGGCCTTTTTGGCCTGTGGGACCCAGAGGCAGCTCATTCGTACCGACTCACCAAGCAGAGCACAGTTTTTGTGGTTGCCAAGGCAAAAATTCAGGCATGGGAGGATTTCGGCCAGACCATGGAAGCTGATTTCTGGACGGCTTCGAGGAAATTCAGGTCCACCAACTGACATCTCAGGATGGGGAAGCAGTGCACCTTTAACACTGTGTATGGTGGGGATGGGGCGCTGATGACCTCGACTCGGGACGTTGTGAGTTGGAGTACTTCGGAGACCTCCTCAACTCCACCAACATGCCTTCCTTAGAGGAAGCAGATTCTGAGGACTCTGAGGTGGGCTCTGCTATCTCTGGGGTTAGTAAGAGATGGTTAAAAAACTCCTCGGTGGCAAAGCCCCGGGAGTGGATGAGATCCGCCCGCAGTTCGTCAAGGCCCTGCATGCTGTGGGGCTGTCCTGGTTGACACGCCTCTGCAACATTGTGTGGTCATCAGGACAGTGCCTCTGGATTGTCAGGGTGGTGGTCCCTCTTTTTAAGATCAGAGGGATCACAATCCTCAGCCTCCCTGGTAAGGTCTATTCAGTCGTGCTGGAGAGGAGGGTCTGTCGGCAAGTCGAGTGATCAGTGTGGTTTTTGTCCCGACTTTGGAACAGTGGACCCGCTCTACACCCATGACAGGGTCCTTGAGGGTACACAGAAGTTTGCCGACTAGTCTACATGTGCTTTGTGGACCTGGAGAAGGTGTTGGATTGTGTCCCTCGAGGAGTTCTGTGGGGCATGTTTCGGGAATATCAGGTACCGAACCCCCTGATATCAGGGTTTGGTTCGCATTGCCACCAGTAAGTCGGATTTGTTTCCAGTGAGGGTTGGACTCCGCCAAAGCTGCCCTTTGTCACCGATTCTGCTCAGAGCCTTTAGGGACAGAATTTCTAGGCGCAGCCGAGGCGTTGAGGAGTCCCACCAGCAGGAGGCCCCAGGAACGACCCAGGACACACTGGAGAGATTATGACTCTCGGATGGCATGGGAACACCTTAGGATCCCCCGGGTAGAGTTAGGAGAAGTAGCTGGGGAAAGTCTAGCCTTCCATGCTAAAGCTCTTGTCCTTGTGACCCGACCGATAAGCAGTAGAGAATAGATGGATGACCCGCACACTCACACTACATTTCGTGTTAAATTGTTGAATAAATAAAATATGTAGTCAAAGCGAAGTGAGTCAAATGTTTGACATTCACCAGACATAAAATACTAGAAGTGTTTTCAGACATGCGTCTGTCATTTCCGAGGAAATATTGTTTTATTTTTTGTTGTTTTTTTTGTTCCTGTTTCTAAAATCTCCTGTCAGATGACTGTGAGCAGAAAGCCCTCTACTCCAAACATAACCGACATGCTTTTGGATTCCTCGTGGATTCTAATGACCTCTGCCGCCAGACTCCAGGAGTGCAGGAGTGTGGCTGCAGCTTCTCGAGCAGCAGTCGGCAGTCCAGCCCAAGTGTCCAGAGCCCCTTGAACAGTCATCATCAGAGAACAGACAGACGCAGCGGAAAATTAGCTAGTGACTACAAGTGTACACAGATGCAAGCAGATAGCACCAGAACACTGGAGTTCTTTGTTGACCCTCCGTCTGAGCCCACATTAATTCAAGAAAGAAATCATTGGCATGCTATGGAGGTAAGTGAGTTCAAGCTACTGTGCAAGCATCGGTCGAAGAATATACTGTACAGTATACCCAAATGGTTTGGTTAAAAAAAAAAAAAAAAACATAAATCATAACTTATTAATAAAAATCAATATTTCTATCGTGCTCCCTATCTTGTGAACAGTTTTTGAAATTGCCAAATAATTGAGGTGATCCTACTTCTAAAAATGACACGATTCACTAGTTGCAAAATGTGTTATCAATCTACAGTATACCCTCATTACAAATATGCAAATACTGTACAGGGTGAAATTCTTGATTAGAATTACTGTCTTGTAGGGGTTTCTTCCCTGTCAGGGAACTTCCAGATCTCTCAGACAATTTTTTTCATGGCGTGGTTTGTTCGCTGCAGTGCTCACAGATGTAGCTCTTCCCTTTCAGGCCAGGATTGTTTTATTTGAAACCCACACAACTCCACGTGATACCTCAGATTACTCTTTTGAGTAATGGTTGGTGTTGTTTCTCTCACCTTTCTTAAGTATCTTAATGCCAATTTTCAATGCTTCTTCCCATTGATCTGCCCCATTATCAAACATGAATCATTGTGACCAGTTTGTTCAAGACCTCAGGTCCCGCCTTTCTCAGGTAGATCATCCTCACCGAATTTCTCCCAGAGCAGACTTTTTTTTCATCTTTTTCATGACGGTCTTGTGGGTCGTTTCTTCAGTATCTTCTGGGCTGTTTTCAAAATGTTCTTTGACATCCTTTTTTCAGATTTGATGTGTTAGGTGCCTTCTTCATGCCTCTCTTTTCTTTCCTGATTTTTTTGTACATCAATGCTAAATAATTTGTCTCACTTCCACTCATTCAATATCCTGTCCCACCATTTCTTCTCCAACTCTCTGCTTCTTCTTTTTTCAACATTCTAATTGCACCTCTTACATTTGTTCTTGCATCTTCAAGTTCTCGACTTACGATGTCACGCTCTTCTCTGTACTCTGTCTTAGTGTTTCCGATATTCTGTTTCTGGCATTCAAGGACCTGTTGATTCTTGATCTGATTTGTAATATTTCCTCTTCATGGTCAACCAGCCACAGATTCTCTTTTTCTTCGATTCCGCATACTTCTCCAGCTGCTTTTGGGAGACATTTGACAATGTCCTCCCCCGGTTTAGTTTGTTTTCTGTGTCTTTATTCATCATTATTATCACTTTTGTTTCAAAATGATTCTGCTTTGTTTCTGGATGCATTGGCAATATCATCATTCTTAGTTTTTCCCCATTTCATTCTTGGATTTTTCTTTTTGTGACGCTTCTTCCGATTCTTCAGTAAATTGATTGGTTCCAAGTTCATTTTCATTTACATGTGGTCAGATAAAGTAGCTTTTCCAACAGTACATTTGTTTATTTATTTTTTAGAATTTCCATGTCTCTGTCCGCTCTTCATTCTGAATCCACACCATCTGAATCACACCATCGCCCTAATGCACTGTTTAACCAATACCCCCGCGTTTTATGATTGTCATAACTGTTAACGTAGGATAAATTGTTTTCTTGGCACCAGTCAAAGCGGTCTACCCCTTGTTGATTACATCGTTTTAATCCGAATAGACCACACACACTCGAGATCTTTGGGTCATTTGGCACCAGGCTGCAGATAAATAATACATAACTTACATTACCTCTGTTTTATTTATTTCGGAATATGAAAGATGTTTTGAAAAATTACCGGAATCTGTTACATCCATCTACAGTACGTCATTCTTGACACGCTTCTTGGTCACGTGATCGGTTACCACTAAAATCAAGTAAAAAAAAACGTCTTTGGGAAGGGGAAGGGGCCCAGCCAGGAGACAAAAGAGGAGCCCATGACTTTTAAGAATAAGAAGGCTACATTTAATAGACATTATCAGGTGTCCGACTGAAAATACAGATTTATCTCAATGGCAGATTCCCATGTACCAAGCCCACTCTGCATAACATGCGGCGATGGTGAGCCGTATTTTTCATGCCTTTGTATTTGCTGTGTATCTTATTTTGAAGGCACGTTGAAGCATTACCATAGCGAACAGAGAGTGTTCCGGCCAGATAGGATGTTCCTCTTGTCTTGATTTGTGTTTATTATTATGTTTTGAAAATTTCACAGTTTTCATGCAGGCCATATAATATTATTTTGTTGTATTCATCTGCCACACCTTCAAGGCCGGTCCCTGAAAATATTGTCTGACATTAATCAGGTCCGTGGGACAAAAAAGGTTGGGGACCGCTCTTCTCATCGATCATTTCTTGTTGTTTGATTGTTTGAGAATTCTTCCCCAACCATACCATCCATCCATCCATTATCCGAACTGCTTTATCATCACGAGGGTCGCGGGGGGTGCTGGAGCCTATCCCAGCTGTCTTCGGGCAGTAGGCGGGGGACACCCTGAATTGGTTGCCAGCCAATCGCAGGGCACACAGACAAACAACCATTCGCGCTCACACCACACCTAGGGACAATTGAGAGTGTTCAATCAGCCTGCCATGCATGTTTTTGGGATGTGGGAGGAAACCGGAGCACCCGGAGAAAACCCACACATGCAACATGCAAACTCCACACAGGGAGGCCGGAGCCGAAATCGAACCTCTGCACTGTGAAGTCGACGTGCTAACCACTGGTCTACCGGGCCGCCCTCCCAACCATACCTAAAAATAAAAAAAGAGTTAAAACTAGGCCCATAACTTTTTCTGAGATTGATCTTTCATTGTACTTGGTTGTCCTTCATCGCACCATTTCTGTAACAACTCCCCTCTCAGCAATATTGCAGCTCATGATGAGTGAACTTTGGCAGTTCATTTCTCATTTTCTCCAGAACCAGGCTTTGCCTCCCCTCTTGGCCTTCACCTCTGTCAGTAATACTGCATCCCACTTGTTTCTTATCATCATATTTAGCTCCAACTATTGTCTTCCTTGTACTGACTTGCACTGGATGTTTCATGTCATGATGTTCAGAGCTTTCTTTTTCTTTCTCTCTCTTGCATCTCTTTTTTCTTTTCATTTTTGAGATATTTTTCCCTTCCTTATCTTTAAACCTTTAACAATTTTGTTATGTAATGTTTTCATTCGGAGTTTGATTTACTGTGTGTCCCCCTTCTCCTGACCAAGATGCGCATCTCAAAAATTGTCTGAGAAATCTCACGCCAGTATCTTTTTATAGAGAGGGTAGAGCTGGCAAGTTTCTTTCCTCCTCTGCCCCCCGCTCCCCAAAAAAGGGACCCCTCCATTTCCGCCTCTTGACATACCTTGAAGGTTTGTCCGTG
Organism: Hippocampus abdominalis; assembly: GCA_018466805.1. Classification (NCBI taxonomy): domain Eukaryota; kingdom Metazoa; phylum Chordata; class Actinopteri; order Syngnathiformes; family Syngnathidae; genus Hippocampus; species Hippocampus abdominalis. The sequence goes on along the minus strand of CM031705.1, from coordinate 738,981 downwards.
AGGCCTCTTGGTCCCTTTGCCACTTCCACTTCCACAGCCGCTTCTGTTTCTGTGCTCCCACTTGCACCATGTGGAGGTGTGACCATACCGCAAGCAATTAATATCATTAACATTATTTTCATCATAATTTTTTTTCTTCCACATATGTATCAGTAAACTACAATTTTTAATAGTTTTTCCAAATGAAAAATTACTTCTTACAAATCCACTTTCTAGTTAGTCTGAAATAAGATGACATAGTTGAATCTGATACTAAGTTTCAACGGTGCTATTTTGTGCCTGGCAGGTGACTCAGCACTTCTTTGAGACGGTGTCCATTCAGTTGGAGCGTTGGTATGAAAGAAAGGTCCTCGAAGTGGAGGAGCAGACAAAGGTCAAAATGGAGCAGGAGAGACAGGAGCTACTGCAACATATCAACGTATTAGAGGAAGAGCTCCAGAAGTTGAAAACTGGCGTGAATGCAGAAACCTGATAAAAAAACATTTCAAGAATTGTCTCTGTGTCTATGCTAATACAATCAATCCATTTTGATTTAATTCAATCTATTAAGGCACAGGTGTCAAAGTCAAGGTCCGAGGGCCAGATCTGGCCCGCCACATCATTTTATGTGGCCCGCAAAAGCAAATCAAGTGTGTCAAGTTCCATGATGCTTGCTAAAGTCTGAACCAAAATTTTAAATTGTCATATGTAATCCACAAAACAGTCATTATTCTTGACTTCTGATTTTAAAAGTAGTGTCTTTCCATCAATTTGTTGTGCGCCGTGTATGTATTACATACACGGCGCACAACAAAAGCATCTTTAGCAAGCATCATGGACCATATACTGTAAATGTTTAATCACCTCCACATATTATGTGGAGGTGATTAAACATTTATATGGTTTTCCAAAATTCATAACAGCTCTCCAAGGGAAACCGTAACTATAATGTGGCCCGTGACAAAAATGAGTTTGCCACCCCTGTATTAAAGGTTCTCTGGTGCCTATCCTTGCAAAGTTAAGGAAAGAGGAATTCACTGCAGACTAATCATAAGACATTTTTTGGATGGTTGCAGTAAGCAAACATACTTTGGTTGAGAGAATCCCAGAAGAGAAACGCAGAACAAACACGCCAACTACAGACAGTATAGAAAGATCCAATACTGGTACTTAATCGAAAGATTTTAATGTTTCATGACAAAACTCATAACTCAATGTAGTTGTGTTTCAAATCAATATTCCCAAGTGTAAAAAAATTCCAGGGGGAAAAAAAAACACTTTTTTTGGTCACATTTTTTAAAAATAAAGCCAATTGGGCATTGGATTGTAGATCAACAGAATCAATCAAAAACATTATAAACAATTAAACTGATTTTATAATGTTCATTGGGACAGCCCAAGTCCCAACAATGGCTGTTGTGTGTGTGTCGTGTAATGTGATGGCCTCGTGAGTGACGTCACGAATATTACGGGATTGTCTTCGCGTTGTTAATGTGAGTTTTGGCTTACTGTTGCTCCTGCTTGTGTTACTTGTGTTGTAATGCAGATGTGTCACGCTTCAGACACATGGGCCAGAAACCAGCCTTTCAGGGGGTCCTGTCTGGCCCGTGGGGAGACCGAACAAAATTTTTCATTTTGTCCACTGGAGGTCACACTAACAACCACGTAAATAACATCCTGAAATTTACTGAACATTGCTCAGGATTTAACACCTGATATTGATTCACTTGTGAAGGCTAAAGGATGCCAACTTTCAGGAGTATTAATTTCATGAGTATCATTTATTTGAAGTCGTACCACTCAATACCGTGCCACCTCTGCGCTGTGAATCATACAGTTCTTTGAAAATGAATATCTCCTGTAGGAATATTTTAATACACTGAAGATTGGAACAAATCAGTCAAATATTCATTTCAAAGGGGTTTGGGTTGGTGGAACCCTTTTGTGTTTTTTTTTTCTTCATGTAGTTGCACAACTTGTATGTTTTTATGTCCACATTTACAAAGCAAGGCAGAAATGGAATCCTCTTTCTGAAAAGTTCTCACTTTATTTGATGAATATGGAAATGTATGTCAAATAAAAATGATTTCTGTATGTATCCATCCATCCATTTTCTGAACTGCTTATCCTCACAAGGGTCGCTGGGGGTGCTGGAGCCTATCCCAGCTGTCTTCAGGCAGTGCTGGGGGACACCCTGAACCGATTGCCAGCCAATCGCAGGGCACACAGAGACGAACAACCACACTCACATCTTGGGACAATTTTTGTAGTGTTCAATCAGTCTGCCATGCATGTTTTTGGAATGTGGGAGGAAACTAGAACTTAGAAGAACATGCAAATTCGACAGAGGAAGGCCAGGGCTGGAATCGAACCCTGCACCTCTGCACTGTAGGGCAGACACGCTAACTAATCATCCACCGGGCCCTTTCTGGATATAAAAGAAGCTGTTTTACAAACCCTAATTCCAATGAAGTTTGGACATGGTGTGAAATGTAAATAAGTATTTATAAATCCCTTGCAACCTCTAATTGTCAATGTTCAGTTTTGGTGTTTCTCCAGCAGGTGCCAGAAGAGGGCCTTTCCCTCCAGCTGGCACACCTGCTGACAATCACAATCAGCTGAATAGATAAGGACTTCCACATTGTCATGTCTCTGTTGGATTATTTCCATTGCTCACGACTCTGTCACCAAGTGTTGAATCTTCCAGACGCTCGTTCTTTCATGTTCTTGTTTTTTTGTTTGTTTTTTTTAAATCTCGCCATGTTTTTTTAACTAACCTTTCTAAGTAGTTTTTCATTGTAATTAGCAGTCATGGTTTTGTATTTCACGTGTTTCGGGTTTCCTTGAGTATTTATTGATTGATTTATGTCCGTTTATATGTTGTCCTTGGCTTTTGCAAGGATTTTGGGTTGTATCGTATTCCTGGTGATGTCCCAGCGTCCTTTGTTGTACTTTGTCGGTCATCATTTTCTCACCAATAGTGTTTATGTGAGTGAATATTACAAAAAGATGAATTTATCATTACTAGTGTGAGAAATGTGATGATATGGTTGGTGATGGTAACAATCAGTATATATATCCAAGCTTGATCATCTATTCAGAAACAGATGGTTTGTTCCCAAAGGTTTTACCCATGAAGCATGTATCTCACAGATATGTTTGATGTGTTTGAAAGTTAAGCCTGTCATTACATATGAGAACAGGTATTGATATACACACAGTCATTATTCTGTGTATTATGAGTGGATTCAGAGGATTGGTGTCAACGTGTTACCCTTGATGGGGAAATGAGCTGTTGATGATTGAATTTAATACCAAATAGGTCAAAAACATGAGTGAACAGTACTTCCTAATGCGTGGTGGCGAACTAAGAAAAATATGTTGGCGAAATCGATGGAGAGCAAGGACCAGTTGAAACTACTCAATATGCGGAAAAAGATGGCACTCCCTTTTTGTTGCCCCAAAAGTGAGAACCCCCAAAATACAGGACTCATTTGCGCCGAGATGTTGGGACTGTCTTCTTTGATTGGACAATGAGGGAAGCTACTTGAAACTGATAACTTTTCGTTCCTTTTCTTGTTCTCTGTGTGAGAATCAGAGCAGATAGGAATAACTTAGCAAAACTAGCATAAACAACAGGGAGGAGAAAATACTTTTTTTTTCAATGAAGAGGGCCATTCATAGTACCGTATTGATTTTTATCCTTGTGCAGAACCTGTCATAAATAAAAATTAGTTTTGAGGAAGCGGACACATTGCGCACTCATCCATTTTTTTCCTCACCCAAAAGGATCATTTTGTTCTTGAGATCTTTTTGCCCTATTTTAGTCCTTTTTGACAATTTGGGAAATTGTAGCTCCAATACATGGGAATTTTAACTGGAATAACAGTTCTGAGGGATCTCTACCCAAGATGCATGTGGCTGGAATTAATTTAGTCCAGTTTTTGTTATCTTGAGAGGGAAGAAATTTCACCCGTGCTGTATGTTGCACATACACCACGTTTGACAATAAAGTTGTACTTGACTTGACTTCACACTATTTTGTCATCCTTATTTCCCTTGTTGATGTTGACTGGTGCTCAAGAAATGAGGCAGCCAGAAGCTGGGCGTGTCTACTCCCCTTACCGGCTTAAAGAAACTTTGTTCTCAATGAAATTTCACATTGGAGTAGGCAAACAAGAAGTTTGAACCCTTTGAAATGGAGAGCCGGTCAGGAGCTATTTTAGTCCCTGGGGTAAGCAAGATTTCACACACTATAACAACAAAGTATTTAACAACTAATGATCGTTTGTTTGTTTCCAAATACTCTCTCATTTTAAATCGGATGCCTGCAACAAATTTATAAAAACAAAGCTGGTACAGGAAAACTGTAAAAGTGGAGGAATGCTCAAAAATACCTGTGTGGAACATTCCGCGGGCGGTCAGGTTCGTTGGGAACGAGTGACTGTCATGGTTGGGTTTGGGGTTTCCAAATGCAGCAACCCCGAAAGGCTCAGTTTGGAAGGTGCTCTGACCTGCAAAGTGGGGGCAACAAATGATTCCAAGGAATCTATGGCACACAGACTTAATTGCAAACAAAATTCTATCCTCAAACGAATAATACAAACATAAAATTAGTCGACCAAATGATTAGATTAATAAACCAACATTGTGATACCTTCTGCCTCATAAAAATCAAACAAAAGAAGGAACCCGAACATTTAATACTACTTGGACACTACACGAGTAGCCGATATTGCATTAAAAAAATAATAATAATAAGACCTTCCTGTGTGGAGTTTGTATGTTCTCGCCGGATTTTCTGCAGGTACTCTGGTTTCCTCCCACATTCCAGAAGCATGAATGGTTTCCTTCAGGGGGGTAATATAAGTTTAATTCCATGATTAGAAGGAGAACGAGCATTTTATTTAAAAATTAGCTTAAAAAAAATAGGTCTATTTTCAGAGTTTAAAAAGTTTTTGTTACATGTATAGAGAAAATGTGTTTTTTGTAGCAGTTTATTGATTTCATGGGTGTAGCACAGGAGGAGCGCACCATTGTTTGTTATACATACAGGTAACAAATGATCATAATAATAACAATACGGAAATGTCAAACTTTTTATTCCCAGATTAGCATAGCAGGTTAAGGCTCATCGCTCAGAAGCAAATCAAATGAACAACACACTTGGTTTGTTCACTCACACAGGACAGTCAATGCCACATTTCATTGATTTATTTTCTTTCGTATGGTATTCGGTGTCATTACCACTCATATTAATTACAGGTGTCAAATGATCGCGTTAATTGCGATTGATTAATCACATCACATTTAGCGTGTTTTTTTTATCGCGTTAATCTACATTTTAATCTCTGCCTTTATTTTTTCTACGGGTGGGTTGCCTTTTTCTAAACCCTTTTTATGCGTTGGCTTCCTGTGTTCGAGTTTTTGAGGGTGGGGAAACAACTGTCAGTCAGAGCCTGAAGCAGACATTGATTGGTTGACATTATGTTGGGGCTTGTTTAGCTGAAGCTGATAGGCTCCCATTGGAGTTGGGCAGTCTTATTAAGCAGCGGTGAGGAGTGGAGAGGTGAAAATGGAGCAGGATGTAAGAGTTCTCGGCACAATTACTGGAAAATTTACATTCCAAAAACGCCCTGACGACACAATTGATAAAGCTAGAGTGGTGTGACTAATTTGTAAGGAGTTTGCGTACCACCGAAGCAGCTCAAATGTAGCCGACCGCATCAATGCAAAGCACCCAGTCACAAGTGCAGCCACAGCTAACGTAAGCACCGAAAGCGTTAGCAATATACCAAGCGAGCCATACCTGGCAAAGCCCTTCGGCAAACTAAACTCGAGAACACCCCACGCATGTGGCATAGTTGGTGTGTCCTCTGTAGACTACTAGAAGTGATTGATGTTTATTTCGGCACTTTTAGTTTGTCATGATGAACAGTGTTATTTCTGAAGTGCTAATTTACAGCACCTTGATTTAAGGTCTGTTTTATTTATTGTTTATTATCAGAAGCAAGTTCAGTGTTGAGTACTTGTATTGCTCAGAAAATTGTTCTTACTGTTTTTGATATGTTAATTGTTCTTACTGTTTTTGATATGTTAATTGTTCTTACTGTTTTTGATATGTTAACCTAAGCACTTTCTAAGGATCTGATGTTCTGTTTTATTTTTATGTTAATTATTTATGTATGTAATTCTTTAGAGATTTACAAAAACAAACAAAACAGTGATATTCCCCCTCGTGGTCGAAACTAAAGGTTGCAGGTAGGACTTTGACTCAAATACAGCAGAAAGTAAATGGCTCGGCCTGCATCTGTCCAAGTCTGTTGAAAAACACTAAAATATTTTCTAATGCCACTTTTTCTTTTATCTTTTGACCTGCCTCAATAATTTAATGAATTTAAAATGAAAACAGGGGTTTTCTCAGTATTTTTTTGATGAATTTAAAATATAGATTAATTAATTACAGACCCTAATTAATTAATCACACAAATGTTTTAATCTCTTGGCAGCACTAATATTAATATTAATTGGTCATTGAGTCACTTTTCAATATATGTTAGATTTTCTGTTTTAAGAATTAATTGGAACTGTTGGTCATGTAATTACATTAAAGAGGAGGGGGGGGGGGGTTCCCCCTGAATTTTGTGGCGCCCCCTGAAGGCCACAACGCTCATCTTATTTCTCTATGTTGACTGATGGGCAATTGCCTGAGCACTGATTTCAGAAATGTTAGTGCTACATTAAATATGAAGTTTAATCAATTGGAAGGTCAAAAGTTAAGTTTTAAAGGGGTCATCTTTTGAAAAATTGACTTTTGAACGAATTATATACAAATACTGTAGTCGGGTTTCTGGAGTACAAATGCAAAAGCAGACTTCTCAATTTTTGGGCGAACTGAGAAAAAAAAATCTCATTATTATTAGTATTTCATTATTTATTTCTGGCAACAGGTTAAAGCTACAGAAGGGTGTCCATATGTGCACTTGGCACCAGGAAACCCTTGGCCGCAATTCGATGATTGACTTTGTGGTTGTATCATCGGATTTGCAGCCGCATGTTTTGGACACTCGGGTGAAGAAAGGAGCGGAGCTGTCAACTGATCACCACCTGGTGGTGAGTAGGCAGTAAGGGATGCCGTCAAGCTAAAGAAGGAGTCCTATCGGGCCTTTATGGCCTGTGGGACCCCAGAGGCAGCTGACGGGTAACGACTGGCCAAGCGGAATGCAGCTCTGGTGGTCGCCGAGGCAAAAACTCGGGCGTGGGAGGAGTTCCGTGAGGCCATGGAAGCCGACTTCTGGACGGCTTCGAGGAAATTCTGTTCCACCATCCGACGTCTCAGGAGGGGGAAACAGTGCACCACTAACACTGTGTAAAGTAGGGATGGGGCGCTGTCGACCTTGACTCGGGACGTTGTGAGCCGGTGGGCGGAGTACTGCGAAGACCTCCTCAACTCCACCAGCACACCTTCCTTGGAGGAAGCAGAGTCTGGGGACTCTGAGGTGGGCTCTCCTATCTCTGTGGTTGAAGTCACCGATGTGGTTAAGAAGCCCCAGGGGTGGATGAGATCCACCCGGAGTTCCTCAAGGTTCTGGATGTTGTGGGGCTGTCCTGGTTGACACGCCTCTGCAGCATTGTGTGGTCAGCGGGGATAGTGCCTCTGGATTGGCAGACTGGGGTGGTGGTCCCTCTTTTTAAAAAGGGGGACCGTAGGGCGTGTTCCAATTACAGAGGGATCACACCCCTTAGCCTCCCTGGTAAGGTCTATTCAGGGGTGCTGGAGAGGAGGGTCCGTCGGGAGGTCGAGCCTCAGATTGAGGAGGAGCAGTGTGGTTTCTTCCCGACTGTGGACCAGTGGACGAGCTCTCCATCCTTAGCAGGGTCCTCGCCCAACAAGCCTACATGTGCTTTGTGGACTTGGAGAAGGCGTTCGACCGTGTCCCTTGGGGAGTTCTGTGGGGGTGCTTCGGAAGTACGGTGAAACTCCTCTCGAACGAAACCTACATGGGCGAAAATACCCCCTAATGTGAAAAAATCTTTATGCATTAACACTATTCCCATTCTCCTGCCCCCCCATACGATGAAAAAAAACCCTATTGCGTTATCCAAAATCATTTTGTCTGCTCTTGCCTTGCGAAGACATTCACTACAACGAAGTCTAATCACACAGCGACCTCTACTGCTTTGTTCCGAAACGGCAACAGCAACCACCACACTGGTTTACACATGCGCAGTAGTCCAGGAAGTATTTGTTATTGTTAGTGTCAGACGCAGCAAGAACGTTGCATTGCTAAAATGGCAACAAAACGGACCTTTGGATGTCAAGCAGCTAAGACAAGAAAAGCTCTGACGCTGGGAGAGAGGAATGTAGCTAGATCCGTGGAAGATAGAGTGAAATGCATCCGATTAGCTGCTCAGAGTAACTTGCTTATGGCTCGACGGACATTCAAATAAACGAATGTTTCCTCGAATGCTTTACTTGTTATCATGCTAAAAACCTTTAAAAATTCATTGCATGACATCAACTGAGCAACGCTGTCTTGGGTGGCGATCGAGGGGAGGTCGAGTTAGAGACAGTGAGATGGTGGAAAGAAAAGCCACCGGGTCCAGGAAGTATTTGTTATTGTTAGATTCAGACGCAGCATGAACGTTGCATTGCTAAAATGGCTACAAAATGGACCTTTGGATGTCAAGCAGCTAAGACAAGAAGCACTCTGATGCTGGAAGAGAGGGTAAAAGTGATCAAAATGAAAGACGGAAGAAGCAAAATAAATGACATTATCCAAGAAATTGATGTAAGTGAAAGTGAATGCTGATCGTAAATTTCGCAATTTCTTTCCTTTTTTTTCTTTCCACACTGACTATGTTAAGTGTCAAATAAGTGTGTGCTCATACTTATGCACTATTGGAATAAAAATAAAGAGTACACATACGATTGTGTGTGCGTGTACACATACGTTTGTGTGTGTGTTTGTGTGTGTGTGTGTGTGTGGTGTGTTTACATCTGAGATAAAATCTGCTACAGTGAAAAACCCCCTGTTGTGAAAAATTTCTTGCTGCAAACATGATTTCGTTGTGGAGGAGTTTCACTGCATGGGGTACGGAACCCCCCGATGCGGGCTGTTTGGTCCCTGTGCCACCGATGTCAGAGTTTGGTGCCCATTGCCGGTAAGTCGGAATTGTTTCCACTGAGGGTTAGACTACGCCAAGGCTTCCCTTTGTCGCAGATTCTGTTCGTACCCTTTATGGGCAGAATTTCTAGGCACAGCCGAGGCATTGAGGGTTCCGGTTTGATGGCCTTAGTATTGCATCGCTGCTTTTCGTGGATGATGTGGTACTTTGGCTCCTTCAAAGAGGGCTCTCCAACTTTCACTGGAGCGTTTCACAGCCGAGTGCGAAGCAGTTGGGATGAAAATCAGAACCTCCAAATCTGAAACGATGGTCCTCAGTCGGAAAAGGGTGTAGTGCCCACTCTGGGTTGGGAAGGAGATCTTGCCCCAAGTGGAGGAGTTTAAGTATCTTGGGGTCTTGTTCACGAGTGAGGGCAGCAGGGAGTGAGAGATTGACAGGCGGATCGGTGCAGCATCTTCAGTGATGCAGACTTCATATTGGTCTGTCGTGGTGAAGAAGGAATTAAGACAAAAGGCGAAGCTCTCAATCTACCAGTCGAGCCACGTTCCAACCCTCACCTCTGGTCACGAGCTATGGGTCGTGACTGAAAGAACGAGATCCCCTATACCCAGTGGCTGAAATGAGTTTTCTCCGCAGGGTGCCCGGGCTCTCCCTTACAGATAAGTTGAGAAGCTTGGTCATCTGGGAGGGGCTCAGAGTTGAGCTGCTTCTCTTCCATGTTGAGAGGAGCACCACGGACCACTTATATGTAAAAACACACTTTGACGGGCCATCGAAGCCACAGCGCAGCAACACAGAGATAACACTCTTGCTCGTGGCTTACCTGCCCGGGATTCAGCCACCACCACCCCGTGAATGTAGCTGTTGACAGGAAGTAAATCGAGTCAAGCCAGCCGCCACAACCGTTGGTCGTCAGCTACTTTGCAATACAACGCGAGTGTCAACTTCAAAATAAAAGCTTAACAAGTGCTACTACTCTTCATGGATATCAATACTTTACTTCGCTTCTGACCGGCCCGTACACTAACCATGAAGTCAACGTGAAATGTTAAATCCTCTTCCTTTTATTTTGAAAGTTGTGCGATAATTTTTTCGTGCACACATGTGCAAGCTAGTAGATTAAAGGAAGCTAGGCAAAAGCTTTGACTTGTGTATGCAGTGTTGCCAACAGCAACTACTTTACGAAACAAAAAGCTCAGCAAAAATGACAAGTGTTCTGAATGTTATAAACGTTCTTATTTCCTGGTCTGTGGAGGGAAGAGGGCCAAGATGATTTGGCCTGATACTGCATGCAAATATGCCGTTTCATACACTGTACATATAGGGTGTATTATAAATTGGGAGTCCTTCCTAAGAATGGCTAATATGAGTTACCTGTTGGTGCATAAATGACCCCTTATAATGTTGTTAAAATTTAGTATTTTCTAATAATAACAAGTGCGGCCCGGTGGTCCAGTGGTTAGCGCGTCGACTTCCCAGTGCAGAGATACGGGGTTCAATTCCAGCTCCAGCCTCCCTGTGTGGAGTTTGCATGTTCTCCCCAGGCCTGCGTGGGTTTTCTCCAGGTACTCCGGTTTCCTCCCACATTCCAAAAACATGCATGGCAGGCTGATTGAACACTCAAAATTGTCCCGAGGTGTGAATGTGATCGCGAATGGTTGTTCATCTCTGTGTGCCCTGTGATTGGCTGGCAACCGGTTCAGGGTGTCCCCCGCCTACTGCCCGAAGACAGCTGGGATAGGCTCCAGCACCCCCCGTGACCCTTGTGAGGATAAGGGGATTGGAAAATGAATGAATAATTATAACAATCCATACTATATCTCACAGGTGTCAAACTCAAGTCCGATCTGGACCACCACATCATTTTATGTGGCCCGCAAAAGCAAATCAAACATGTAACTTCCATGATGCTTGCTAAAATCTCAATCAAAATGTTAAATTGTCATTTGTAATCAAAAAGAGAGATATTGGAAGCATTTTCTTGTAATCAAATCCCTCATTCCAATAACTTAAACAATCGCTGAAAAAAACTGTTATTCTTGACTTTTTTTTTAAAATATGGTTTTAGTCATAACGACCGTCCAAGGGAACTAAAATGTAGCCCGCGACAAAAATGAGTTTGACACCCCTGCTGTATCTGCACGCATAGCACTATATTGAAACAAGAAAATGTGCTTTTTCTCATAATTGGTAAACAAGCTTGTTTACCTGCCAGCTGATAGAAGCACCCGTGGCAAAAGCCAAACTGTGTCAAGGTTTGTGCTTTTAATAATAATAATAATAATACATTTAATTTACAAGCGCCTTTCAAAACACCCAAGGACACTTTACAATCAAAACAGGAACAATAAAACCACAGATAAAACTATAAATAATAAAATGAGAAATTTAAACTGAATATGCGGTTTTAAATAGTTGACGCCGGCAACATCGGCGTCGCGAGGAGCACTAGCCGACCCAGCCAGGCCGGCCAACACGCCGTGGTCCGCGGATCGGCAGCCGCCTCCGCCGTTGTCTCTGCGTGGCCGGCGGGAGGACGACCAAAAGGAGGTGATGCCCCTGGAGCCATCGAGGTGGAAGCCTCGACGAGATCCGTGGCGGATGCACCTCCAGGAAGGACGAGGAGCGACGCCCGGGAAGCGGTGCAGCGCAGGCGGGGAGCCCGACCACCGGAAGCGGAGCGCAAGAAGCCCCGCCACCGAGCACCGTAGCAGTCCCCCCCACGGGCAAACTAATTAAAGTCATGTGACTTTTTGGGGCAGCTCTGACTAACCGAAGGGTCGGCTGTTCAAATCCCGCTCTGTCTGAGTCATGTGTCGTCTTGCCCTTGGGCAAGACACGTCACCCACCTGTCTTCCAGCGTCACTCACACTGGCGTGCGGCGGGTGTGAATGTTTGCTGGTGGTTGGAGGGGACGAAGGCGCACACTGGCCGCCACGCCTCCGCCAGCCTCCCCCAGGACAGTTGCAGCTACATAGATAGCTTACCACCAGACTGTGGCTGTTTTAGCGCATGAATAATCTATCTTTTAGAAAGCGTCTTTGAGTGTCCAGAAAAGCGCTACTATACATCTGACATATATACATTGTGACATATTTCTGGACCGAGATTTGCCACTTCGGCCCTATTTGCAAAATTAATTGCCCACCCCTGATTTAGAGTATTCTAACTTCATATGCATGAAGCAAAGTGAAGGCTAATTAAACAAATAAAAATAAAAAAAATCATCCCCACATTTTTTTTCCCTTCAGGGCGGAAAAGTTCAACACCTCTGATTCAGGTGCAGCATGAACCAACAGATTTTGCTGCTCAGTTGCTGGTGGAGCTTACGACGACACCACTATTGGTTGTGTTTTTCAAACTCTGTGTGCCACGAGATATAGCCAGGTGTGCCGTGGGAAATTATCCAATATGTATGCCTGTGCGGTCGATCGCCTGGCAGAGTAATCATGTAGTATTCTTCCATACTGCTAGGTAGCAGCAGCAGCTAGCTTATTGCCTCGTACTTCGAAACAAGCGAAGTTTCTGGCGCGAGGCAATACAACGAAAGCCATCGTTCATTTGGATTTACTGTACTTTTACCGAAGATGCAATTGCACCGACTCCGTTGTGCTTGGTATGTGGTGAAAAGCTCTCCAACAGTGCTATGCTCCCAAGTAAGCTTAAACTCCATCTCCAAAAAAAACACCCTTCACTTCACGAAAATGTGGAGTATTTTGTTCACCCGCGTGAATACACGGAGAAACAAGCAACGTGGATGAGAAAAACCGCAAAGGTAAATGAGAGAGCCTTGAAAGCAAGTTACCATGTCGCTGAATGTGTGGCTAAATCAAAAAAGTCCCAGTAGCAGAGCTATTAATACTTCCTGCCTGCAAAGCCATTGTAAATGAGATTTTCGGAGCCAAAGTGGTTAAGCCTGACTGCTGTAAAAACTAAAAACATGTAAAGAATGAGAGCTGTAGAGGAAGAGCTTTGTGTCTTTTATCGATTGTTGCCAGGATATCAGATCTGTTTTCATCCAAACCATTTATCACACTGAGTGAGAATGAATATGAAAAATTATAAAATATTTGATTGATGTTGATTTGATTCCTATTCAAGGTGTTATAATATAGCGTTATTTTTCAACGTTAAAACACGCTTATAATAAAGAAACACTTAATTGTTAAAATAAGCTGTTTTCACATTTTCAGCTTGCGGTGTGCCGCGGAATTTTTTCAATGAAAAAAATGTGCCTAGGCTTGAAAAAGATTGAAAAACAGTGGTGTAACCCAATGATCCCAGTGTGACATCTAGCATTAGGCCTCGGCAACAACAGCAGCAGCATCTGAAGGGAAAATCAAATCGATGCTCCATTGACTCTGTCAGCACACAATGGAAACCCAATTGAAGGCCCCCTAGGCACAGCTGGTCATTTGATGGAGTCACCATGGGTCTCAAATCAAGCCAGTAACAGCTACTACTGCCTTACTTTCATGGAGTCTGTATAGCTACGCTGCGCGGTACACATGTACGGCTACTTTCATTTGCTAATTGATATAAGTAGATTTGCTTGGAGCAGAGATTGACTTTTTGAAAATGAAAAACAAAAAAAAAGAGTCCGCAAGCTTGACTTGAAAAGCTGGATCTTGTTGATGTCATTGTTAATAACACCGATGTTTCTACATGCAAGCAGGCAAGGCAGGAGAGCACGGATAATCTTTAAATAAATACCGGTAGTACAGAGTAGGCTTTGGGGTGGGAAAAAAAAGTATGTATTCCATAGTCGGGTCAACAAATAATAACTCCAAAAACAGATACCGAACTATGAAAATGATGAACTGGCACAGACTCAGTGCCATGGAGGAAAGGACCTGAGACACGTGACATCTGTTCGTGTGTGTGTTCGTATGGGATATGTTGGGATAGCTGGTATAATATGAATATATTATATCCATCCATCCATTTTCTGATCCGCTTAATCCTCATTAGGGTCGCAGGGCATGCTAGAGTCTATCCCAGCTGTCTTTGGTCAGTAGGTGGGGGACACGCTGAACCAGTTGCCAGCCAATCACAGGGCATACTCAACTCAACTCAACTGTATTCATAGAGCACTTTCAAACAGCCATCGCTGCATACAAAGTGCTGTACATGGAGCAACTAACATATATAACAGTAAAGGAACAAATCGGTAACGAAGACGGTAGAAAGCACCGAACAGCAAAAACCAAGAACAAATCTGTGTCATGCTGAGTCAAATGCCAAAGAATACAAGTGAGTCTTGAGGTGGGTTTAAATACTAAGACGAACAACCATCCACGCTCCCACTCACACACTGAGGGACAATTTAGAGTGTTCCGTGAACTAGCCACGCGTGTTTTTGGAATGTGGTAGGAAACCGGAATACCCGGAAAACCCACGCAAGCACAGGGAGAACACGCAAACTCCACACAGGAAGGCCGCAGACCTCTGCACTGTGAGGTCGTCACGCTAAGCACTTGACCACCAGGCTGCCCGGAATATATTATATTCCTATTTTAATAGAAAATTTTAGGAACCAAAAATGATCTTTTCTCAAAACCAAAAGAAAAGCAAAATACACACTATGACACTCTCTGAAAAATGTTGCGGTAAAAAATGATTAAGAGACAAAAACATTCAAGGAGAAAATGATGACAGCAGATTTTTCAAAACACACACACACACACACACACACACAATTGGGCCTGAGGATAATATTATAAGTTTAAAGCAGAGAAGCGCAAATTTAAAAGGTAATGGCGTCATATATCGTGTCAGTTTGGTATTTTCTATTTACAAACAGCACACATTGCATCATTGGCTCATATGATTGAGAGTTCAGCTGGCTTGATTCCCACTTTGGTCTTTTTTTTCATGATCGATTACTCACTATTCAAAAGGGTCATTGTGGCTACTTTGTCTCAATTTCTACAAAGAAATCAAAACATGCAAATAAAAAGGACTCTAACTGGTTGTATGACAAATAAGAAGAACATCATCATGATGCACGAAATCAGCTTCACTGATCTAATTTCCATTAGAGGAGGATTCTACTGCATGTGAAAGATGAACCATAAACACTCACAGCTCTCTGTCAGAGAGGGGGATATTGATGGCGCTGGTTGGAGTTGGCACTGCTGGCATGTCAGATGGGGGTGGGAATGTGTGTGTGTGTGTGTGGGGGGGGGGGGGGTACATTGTCCCATCGAGATGCAATCAATGCACACATCCTGTAAGCCCAGCAACACGGAAGAGCACTGCCAGCCTGCACTCTGCCATCACAAACACACATACACGCGTGCACACACACACACACACACACGGTGAGCAAGGAGCACGGAGCAAAATATTGTGGATTATAACTTGACATCAACAAAATTTGACCTCCATGGGGTAGCCATACAGATGCAGTGGATTCCTTGGATTTTGAAATGATCATCATGACGTACAGCAAGAGGCAAAAAGGGATCCCATAGATTTGTAAGTACTATTGAACAATGACTGGTTACGGTTGTTTACTGATAAGTCACGGAGAAAAACATAATTATACCGGTGTTCATCTATCCATTTTCAACACCGCTTATGCTGAACAGGGTTGCGGTGCTGTAGTCTATCCAAGCTGATTTAGGGCAAAAGCCAGACTACACCCTGAACTGGTCGCCAGTCAGTTGCAGCGCACATCTAGAAACGAACAACCACTCACACCCACATCCACACCGTTACCGAGTGGGAACCGATCCCACGCTGCCCGCTCACAAGTCAGGCGGGTGGACCATCAGCGACACACAACCGTGCATTTCATATTTTAATTTCTCATTGAATGTAGCATTTTTCCAGGTTCAAAGACTAAATCAAAACAATCCATTTCGAATCCAAGATTTTCATTCACTCTTGCTATTTCAATTGAGTTTACCAGAATTCTAAACAGGTATTTGATTGGTCTAGTGCCAAAAACAATTAACTTTGATTTTTTTTTCTTAAGTTTAGTCATAATTTATTTATTTGCAAACATTTTAAAAAATATGTTTAATAAATTTTTCCACAGTCATCTGAAGCTGTTTCTGATTTCCTCCAGAGCAGTAGAATATTGTGTCATCAGCAAATAAGACACATTTAAATTGTTTTGAGACACAACAGATATCATTTATATATAATATGATTAGTTTTAGGCCTCGCGCAGACCCTTGAGGAACCCCATTAGTGATCTTCAATTTATTTCATTTTATTTAGTTGAACTGCACATACTGATATCTGTTATCGAAATAACTTTTTATCCATTTAGACGCTCCACCTCTCATGCCATGGCTCCACTTTATTCAATAACATACTATGATCGACAGTATCAAAAGCTATTTTTAGATTTAGAAAAATACCAAGGGTAATTCTTTATTGTCTATTCTAGTGGCTATTGCTTCCACAAATGTCATTATTGCCATTGAAGTGGTCCGTTTTTCACTGAAGCCGTATTGATTTTGACTTAAAAGCATATGTTTCTGAATGAAGTTACCAAGTCTGCATGAAAACACTTTTTCTAACATGTTCGAGAACTGTGGGAGAAGTAATATTGGTCTATAATTCGTGAACAGATGTCCCTCTCCACATTTATAAATAGGAATGATTTTAGCTGTTAGGTGATCCGGTGAACAAGTGGTTAGCGTGTCGGCCTCGCAGTGCAGAGGTCGTGTGTTCGATCCCGGGTACTCCGGTTTCCTCCCACATTACAAAAACATGCATGGCAGGCTGATTGAACACTCTAAATTGCCCCTGGGTGTGAGTGGTTGTTTGAATGTGTGCCCTGCGATAGGCTGGCAACCGGTTCAGGGTGTCCCCTGCCTACTGCTAGAAGACAGCTGGGATAGGCTCCGGCACCCCCCGCGACCCTCGTGAGGATGAAGTGGATCGGAAAATAGATGGATGGACTTTAGCAGTTTTCATTTTTGATGAAAAGATACCAGCTTCGAATGACAAGTTGCATATGTATGTGAAAGGTCGCACTTCATGTTCTATAATGTTTTACTGATGTCATGTCAATATTAAATCAATCAGTAGACCTTTTTATTTTTTAAATGTTTTTACAGTGTTTAATACTTCTCTATGATTTACGGCAGTAAGGAACATGATGAAAAAAAATTTTCCCCATGTATCTATCTATTTCAAACGTGTTAATTGGCTCAGGAATTTATTTTCTTAGGTTGCAACCCATATTGACAAAATACTTATTAAATTAATCCGCTATTTCTGCATGTTTATCAATTATATATTTTTTTCTTTAATACCATATTTTTTCTTTCAAAATAATTATGAAAAACTGCAAAGACAGGCAAGGTGGTCACTTACATACTTACTACACGTAATGAGAAGTCCACTTTCCATTTTATGGTCAATCTTATTGATAAATATGTGCTCTATTAATGTTATTGTATCAACTGTCATTCTACTACGTTTCAAGATGACTGGGAAAAGACTCTTGCTATACAGAGTATTCATAGTCTTTTTTTTTTAGTTTGAACAAATGTTAGTCACCACAAATTCTTCATATTTTTTTTTTAATCGTGAGAGTCACTTTGCATATCTGTTAGTTTTTTTATTGAATATGTCTAGGCATGATCCGGGTGTCCTATAGATGCAACTTATGATGACATTTGATGCCTTTTTAATATGTATTTTAATAGTTAGACCTTCCATGAGGTTCCCTATTGTGTTTGTCAATCTCGATTATCTACATACATTGCAACCCCCCCTGCCCTTTCTGTTTTCCCTATTTGTTGCAAACATTACATATCCTTTCCATTTCATTTCACTTGTTTTTTCATTGTCAAGCTAAGTTTCTGAAATGGCAAGGATTTTAAATGTATTGAATTTAGTCAAGTATTGTTTGATTTTTGTGTTTTTAGAGAGGCTTGTACTGTTTAAGTGTATAGCTGAAAATGCTTTTTTAATACTGTGATTATTACTGAAGAAATGATTGTCTGGGTCCAGGTTGTTCTCGTCGTCGAATGTCTTGTGGTCAGCATAATCAAAGGTTTTGAAGTCCATATTTTTGGTGTATGGATTTACTATTTCACTAGAGTCTGAGAGCTTTTTAATCAGGTGATGAACAGTTATCAGCATGCCGCTTGATGGTGTTCAACTTGAGCCTGGTGTACTGGTGCGGGGCTAGACTACAAGTTTGTCATGCCGCAAGTAGGCAATTTCCCCTCTTTCACGTACAGCTTTTCATTTTCTTTTTTTTTTTTGACACACGGCATCTGTAAAGTCTTCATTAATGTAGATTTCGGAGCCTTTTAAGTATTTTGTTCTCTGTAGCATCCTTGTTCTGTCCTTGTATTTTTCCAATTACACCACCACTGGCCTCGGTCGAAGTCTCCCAGGTCTGGGCCTCCCAGTGCGGTAAGCTTTCTCCACCTCAATTGTCCCCTGTAGCTGCAACTTCTCTTTGAGAATTTTTTGCACTTTTTCCTCTTTTTCAGTCTAAGTTTCTAATCCATCAATGACCAAGTTGTTTGTTTTTGACTGGCCCACCAAGTAGTCCATCTTTTCTGTTAATACCAGCAGGCTGTCAGTGGTCAGTTTGGTTCATCTGACTTTTTTTAATGTCATCCACCTCTTTCTGAGTAAAGTTTATGCTGGTTTAAATTTTTTTGACTTCCCTGGTAACACTGTCAAGTCATGAGATTTTTGAGTCTATTATATCTTGACAAATCCTTTAAAATGGTTATGCTACTGTTGCAAGAGCACTGTAAACACCTTTTTGTTTCCGGAGTAGTTCGTTTACTTGCGTGAGGGTCATTAATTCTTCATCCTGCTTTGTGTCTTGCTTCTGTTTGGGTGGCAAATTGTCGGTTCTTGTTGCTAGTTGCTGACCAGTGGGCTTGCCGCTGTCCCGGATTTTACTGATGTGGCAAGCGAGTTTGCCGCTACACCTGGCATACTGCCACTGTTGACGAGTGCCGCCGCCGCTGCTGCCGGGGTCGCTGTTTGGCTTGGTAGTTTTTCAACTGGTGGTTTTAGCTGCTTGTGCCAAACCCAACGGGTCGACCGCCGCTGGTGTTCCAACAGTGAAGGCCTGCAGCTTACTGGCTGGCTCACGCTCACTGGCGCTTTCTCAATCGTTTGCTATCTCAGTCAGCGTCAAACTTTTTCAAGGAATCCTATTTATATTTTAAAAAAACTGATTTGAAAACCTCAGGGTGGTCGGTATGCACATTTTTTATTTAGTTCAATTTGAGAACAGGAGTCATGTAAAATTATGGCACTCAAACACGAAGTATACAACTATTGTTCACCTTATGGTCATCATGGATTTGGGAAATAAATCTTAAATCCGTCAAAAGTGAAGAAAATTGTGTGACATTTTGCAAGAAACATGAAGTACACACAATTGTTTTAGTGGTGTGGTCGGCCGGATCAAACATGCGTTCAGTTTGAAAACGGCACTCAATTGGTACTTGAAATAATCGGTGAATTAAATGTTAAACCTTTGCTTGAAGTGGCAGGCGTGTTAACTGGAAAAAAAAAAGAAAATCCACAACAATGCTTTCACTTATTTATGCAAAAGGTTTTAAGTGAATCACAACTTGTTTTTTGCGGCTAAAACAGTCATTTAAATTGGAACAACTTCAAAATATAATTTAACACTGGCAGCAACAATATCAGAACAAGCAAGCAAGTTGCTGAGCGATTCGCTGAGGTGTCATTGCTGATATCCTTAAGTTGGAGGACTATGTCACGTAGCGAGGTGGACCCCAAAAAGCAGGAGGGAGGGAGGAGCAGGGTGAACTTAACGAGTTGTATTGATAAAAACACAGAAAACTAAATCCAAAACAAAGTCCTGAAAACAAAAACGAATCCAAAGTATAAAAAAAAACATGACTGAAGCAGAAACTAAATAACCGAAACATGACCAGAACAAACATGACAGCAGCAAAGAAACAAAGACTTAACGAGACGAAAACATGGGACAGCCGCATAACCAGCGCTGCCCGAAGGGGGCACATGGGAGAGCTGCAAGACCAGCGCTGCCTCAAGGGGAAAAGGGTGTCGGCCGGGGCGGCCCGGCAGCCCAGTGGTTAGCACGTCGGCTTCACAGTGCGGAGGTACTGGGTTCGATTCCAGCTCCGGCCTCCCTGTGTGGAGTTTGCATGTTCTCCCCGGGCCTTCGTGGGTTTTCTCCAGGTGCTCCGGTTTCCTCCCACATTCCAAAAACATGCATGGCAGGCTGATTGGACACTCTAAATTGTCCCTAGGTATGAGTGTGGGTGTGGATGGTTGTTCGGCTCTGTGTGCCCTGCGATTGGCTGGCAACTGATTCAGGGTGTCCCCCGCCTACTGCCCGAAGACTGCTGGGATAGGCTCCAGCACCCCCCGCGACCCTAGTGAGGATAAAGCGGTTCGGAAAATGGATGGATGGATGGGTGTCGGCCGCAGACGTGCTCCGCCAGGCACATGGTGGAATTGGAACCAGTCCTTTGTACCTGCGAGGTCCAGCTGGTTGGGTCATTCTGTCACACTGCAAGGTGACGGTGGACCCCAAAAAGCCGGCAAGAGGGAGGAGCAGGGTGTGCTTGGCAAATTGTATTAAAATACTAAGGAAACGAAACCCAGAACATACAAAGTCTGGAAAACAAAACAAATCCAAAGTACCAAACAAAACAATGGCATAAGCAAAAAACAGTGACAAACACACACCAACAGAAACCGTGACAGTAGTGATGGGTCCAGCGACACCGATGCGTCAACGCATGCGTCGGGCTCACAGAGCAATCCACGTGTCGGTGCGTGTGCTGCTTCATTACATCACGTGATCGACACGTGAACTGCGTCGTGTTGCGTCGACACAGACCATGCTGCTTGACACAGTCCAGGCTGCTTTAGTCAGTCCAGGGGGCATCGACTCAGTCCAGGATGCGTCGACGCAGCAAAAGCCCGCCACACAGTGTTTATAAGGAAGTGCGTCTGGCGACACGATGCCGCCTGCCAAAACAAGCCAGACCTCACCCTTGCTAGAATAAAAATATATATTTGGGCAAAAAGGGAAACACACAGATTATCAGAAAAGCGTGCCCGTCTGACTTCGAGCGTCGTGTCGGCTGTTATATAATAGGCTATTATTATATGAGAAGTGCTTTATGAAAGTTTCTACTGGACTGTACGTCATGCTCCAGTTGATTGAGAGGCCCCGCCTATGAGGGGGAGTTCCAGGAAGTGACTGCGAGTGAGCACACCGCATTTTTGACGACTCTGCTACATGTCACGGTTCTGTTTTCGGTCTGGCCAGCAGGTGGCATGAGCGGACGTCTTTGTGCACACCTGCTGCCAATCCGTCATTAGGGAGACTTTGTATTTAAGGACTCTTCTGCTATGCATTTGTCGTCGGAGTATTGTTTATGCCTTGCTGCTTCCTTGCTCATAGACCTTTTGATATACCTCGTCGTTTTTCGCTTTTGAACTCTCGATACTATTGATCTTGTAAGTATGGTTTTTATTTTGTGATTCGGCTTTTTCTTGCATGTATTTTGATACATTGTTTTCCGTTTGTATTTTCGGTTCTTGTTAGTGATGGGAAAATGAAGCCTCATGAAGCAATGAGGCTTTCCATCCAAATGGTTCGTTCCTGGGCCGAGGCATCATGAGGCTTTATTTGTACTATTGCGCCATCTTGTGGAAAATGTATGTCATGACAGACAGTGATTAAAATGATACAATGGATTTGATGTAGAGGTAAGATCGGGCCAAAAATATTCAGCCCCGACCCGGCCCGCTGGTATTTAAGCCCCACCCGGCCCGAGCCCGATCACTTAACTTGATATGCAGGCCCGAGCCCGAAGCAAACCCGAGATTTCATATTTTATTTGTGAGGACTCGGGAGGAGGAGGGGTGATTTCTGATAACAAAGCCTGTCTTTTGTAACGAAATCTAAGTTAAACAAGACTGTATAAACATTTACATCTCTTATATTTCTGTTTCTGAAGAAGTTACATCCATCCATTTTCCGAACCGCTTGATCCTCACTAGGGTCGCGGGGGGTGCTGGAGCCTATCCCAGCAGTCTTCAGGCAGTAGGCGGGGGACACCCTGAATTGGTTGCCAGCCAATCGCAGGGCACACAGAGACGAACAACCATCCACGCCCACACTCACACCTAGGGACAATTTAGAGTGCCCAACGAGCCTGCCATGCATGTTTTTGGAATGTGGGAGGAAACCGGAGCACCCGGAGAAAACCCACGCAAGCCCGGGGAGAACATGCAAACTCCACACAGGGAGGCCGGAGCTGGGATCGAACCTGGTACCTCTGCACTGTGAAGCCGACGTGCTAACCACTGGACTACCAGGCCGCCAGAAGTTACATTAACCGACAATTTCCTATCATTGGCGGATTTTTTTTAAGAGTGTACGGGAAAATGTATGGCCGTCCGTCATTTTGACGGGTTGAAAATCGGGCCGTAAACTACAGCAGCAGTGCGTCCTTAAGAATCGAGCGGGGCACTTTAAGAGAGAGAAGCAGAGAGACAAAGACGAACAATTACGGCTGTATACTCGACAGAGACTGGAAGGAGTTCTAAAAATTGTCATTGCGAGAGTTTAGTACAGTACGTGTTTTGATGAGCGACTTCTGTTTTTCCGCGAACCACGGTCTCTCGTGGCCAAAACAATTCAAGGACAAAAAAAAAAAAAAAAAAACAAAACAAAGTCAGTGAGAGAGAAGCAACCCGACCCGAAACAATGATTGATAATTCGGGCGGCCCGATCTTAGTTTTTTTTTTGACTGAGAATTTTCCTTGCGTCCCAAAAACGCACATTATTTGGAACAGAGGTAACGAGATGACTGCCGTCCGTCATTGTCGTCCCGGTGCGCCGTTTTATTTCGAATCACCCGCGAAACTATTTGTTAGCGGGTGACGTAGGAATCCCGTCTCCCGAGGCCTCGGACGTAGCAACGAGCGTTCCGAGGCTTCGGGCGTGGCCACATGCGTAATCGACACATGCCTCGAAGCGCGCTTCGCATTTTTTTTTTCCGGTTTACTCGGCACACGCATCGGAGCCTCGGCACAGTTGGGCGCATCACTAGTTCTTGTTTTCTCCCCTTGCCTTTTGTGCAAGCGCTTTTTGTTAATTGTTTTTTGTACTCCCTGGTCCGTTTGGACCAGCGCTTTATGTTACTACTTTGTCGGTGCGATTTTTGTATATTAAAACATTTTTGCTACGGAGACCTTGTTGGCGTCTACAATTTCAGGGATTCCAAACTTGTTTCGGCATGTCCGAAACGTGACAGAATACTCCGACCACATGGATCCTGTAGACGCCAACAAGATTCTGACCGCCTTGACCAGCCAAGGACAACTGGTGGGTCAGCAGGAACAAGTTCTTGCGGAACTCCGGGGAGCGATCTCCCTGCTGGCTCATCAGCTCAAGAATTTGGAATCACGAGTGGAGCAAAACGCTATCACAGGAGTACCATCATTCCCTGTCACGGAGTGGGAACCAAAATTCCCACACCCACCACACTATGGTGGCGAACCGGGGCTGTGTGGACAATTTCTACACCAATGCTCACTGGTTTTCGACCAACAACCAACCACCTATGTAAAGGATACTACTAAGGTGGCATTTATAATGAGCCTGTTGGCTGGTCAGGCGGCGTCATGGGCGGTGGAAGTGAGCAATGCTCAACCCGGGCTTCGGTCTTCCTTCCCTGATTTTGTGTCAGAGTTTCGTCATGTGTTCCACCATTTGGTCATGGGAAGAGAGGCCGAAGGGCGGCTGTTAGATATTCGGCAAGGGAAGCAATCTGTTGCCGAATACTCTATTTCCTTTCGGATTTTGGCCGACCGAAGTGGTTACGGGGACCGCGCTCTCTGTGGTTTGTTTCGTTGCGGTTTAAATTCATTTTTGAAGGATGAACTGGCTACCCGCGATGAGAGCACAACCTTGGAGGAACTCATAAATCTGGCTCTCGTACTGGACAACCGCATGCGAGAACGAGAGCGGGAATGCGGAGGCGAACAGGGTCATCGCAGTTTCCAGTCCCGTCGTCGGTCCACTTCTCACGAGTCCCTGCGGCTGTCCGGAGCAGAGCATCACCCCAGGACTGTCGACGCAGAGGGAGAGCCCATGCAGCTGGGAGGAGGACGTGTGGGGCATGAGGGGAGACGGCGCCGGATTCGGGACCATGCCTGTTTTTACTGCGGTCAACAAGGACATCGAGTCACCGACTGTTCTTTGACCCCGACCCGCCTTGCAACCCACACCGACAAACGTGAGTTTGCACCCAGCACTGAATCACGGGAGCCGAGAAGGGAGGAGTCCAGGTCAGGACTCCCCAAGAGACTGGAGCTGGACGGGACTATCTATGGTCCTTCACGAGCTCTTCCGATTCGGGCTCTGGTGGACTCTGGGG
Source organism: Hippocampus abdominalis (assembly GCA_018466805.1). NCBI lineage: Eukaryota > Metazoa > Chordata > Actinopteri > Syngnathiformes > Syngnathidae > Hippocampus > Hippocampus abdominalis. The sequence goes on along the minus strand of CM031705.1, from coordinate 714,475 downwards.
CGGACGATTGTTTTATAGACCTGAAGATGGCTAACGAATTGGGTCGTCCGGTGGAGGAGTTAAATGACATTAAGAGGGTTCACGATCTTGATGGGCGACTCCTGGCGGAGGTTAAACAGGTCACCGGCCTTTTAAAGGCCGGTGATAAGGCAATCACATTGAATATAGAAAGTTTTATATTATGCCATCCCGATCCGTACCGTTAATCTTGGGGTTGCCATGGTTAAAATCCCATAATCCTGTCATCACCTGGGAACGTCCCGCAATTGAGAACTGGAGTCCGTTCTGTTATGCTCACTGTCTGCAGTCGGCGGCAGGTAGTAGAGGGCCATCACGTAACGATCCACCTGAATCTATCTGTTTGGATAAGGTTCCGAGTATCTACCATGATTTGCGTCAAGTATTTAGTAAAGACCGCGCTCAGTCCTTGACGCCACATCGGCCGTACGATTGCGCCATCGAGTTGCTCGCGAACGCCTCTCTACCGAGTTCACGCCTATATCAGGTTTCCTACGCGGAACGAGAGGCGTTAAGGGAGTACATGGACAATTCTCTCTCGGCGGGCCTTATTAGACCATCTACATCCCCTTTGGGGGCTGGGTTCTTCTTCATTGAGAAGAAAGACAAATCGTTACGACCTTGTGTCGACTATCGGGGGCTCAATGAGATCACCATCAAAAACAAATATCCACTTCCGTTGTTAGATTCGGCGTTCGCCCCCTTCCAATCTGCCACCATCTTTTCCAAACTAGACCTACGCAGTGCTTACCATCTGGTCCGCATTCGGGAGGGGGACGAAAGGAAGACGGAATTCAAGACACCTTTGGGGCATTTTGAGTATTTGGTCATGCCTTTTGGGTTAACGAATGCACCCGCCGTGTTCCAGAGTCTCATTAATGACATGTTGAGGGATCTTCTTAATGTGTTTTGTTTTGTTTACTTGTACCACATATTGATTTTTTCTCGTAAACTCCAAGAGCACCAACACCACGTTAGATTCGTCCTGCAGCGTCTCTTAGAGAATCGGCTATTCGTCAAAGCCAAGAAATCCGAGTTTCACGTCGAGTCTATTTCTTTCCTTGGTTTTGTTATTGAGAAGGGTCAGCTGAGAGCTGATTCCGCTAAGATTAAGGCAGTGGTAGAGTGGCCTACACCAACCACTAGAAAACAGCTGCAACGTTTCTTGGGTTTCGCTAACTTCTATCGCCGGTTCATCAGAAATTACAGCCAGAGGGCCCTTCCTTTAACCTGGTTGACCTCTGTTAAGGTTCCCTTCAGGTGGGACTCAGACGCCGACAATGCGTTTTCGGAATTAAAGAAGGCCTTCACTAACCCCCCGGTTTTACATCATCCTAACCCAGATCATCCTTTTGTGGTAGAGGTTGACACTTCTGATTCAGGAGTGGGGGTGGTGTTGTCTCGGCGTTCCCCAGTTGACCAGAGGCTCCACCCTTGCGCCTTCTTCTCTCGTCGTCTCAGTCCAGCCGAAACTAACTATGATGTGGGAAATCGGGAACTGCTAGCTGTCGTTTTGGCTCTGCAGGAATGGCGGCATTGGCTCGAGGGGACTGAGGAGCCTTTCACCGTGTATACCGACCACAAGAACCTCGCATACATTCGCTCTGCCAAGTGACTAAACTCACGTCAAGCCCGGTGGGCACTACTCCTGACACGTTTCAACTTCACACTTACTTACTGTCCTGGTTCCAAGAGCGTGAAACCTGACGCACTGTCCCGTATCCATGACCCCGCGGAGAGGAGCAGCGAACCCCAGAGCATCCTTCCTGACCACTGCATCTTGGGGGCACTGAGGTGGGAGATCGAGCGGAGGATCCAGGAGGCCCAAGATGGTACCCAAGTCCCGGCTGGCTGTCCCGCAGGGAAGCTTTTTGTACCCCCATCTATGCGCTCGGAGGTGTTGCAGAGGGGGCATTCGTCTAAGGTGGCTTGCCATCCTGGGGTGAACCGGACCTTGCAGCTCGTCACTCAGCGGTTTTGGTGGCCGGAGCTGCGGAAGGATCTTCGGGATTTTGTCAAGGCCTGCTCCACTTGCACCTGCAGTAAGGCTTCTCACCAGCCTCCGGCGGGGTTTCTTCAACCCCTACCAGTTCCACCTCGACCCTGGTCCCACATCTCCATGGACTTCGTCACTAGCCTTCCTCCTTCCCGAGGAAGAACTGTCATACTCACCATTGTGGACCGCTTCTCGAAATCCGCTCACTTCGTTCCATTGTCCAAGTTGCCATCTGCCCTGGAGACCGCCGACCTCCTCATCGGCCATGTCTTCCGTCTCCATGGGATCCCGGTGGACACTGTGTCTGACCAGGGTCCCCAATTTGTTTCGAGAGTGTGGAAGCGGGTCTGTCGTGCCATGGGGGCATGGTCGGGTTACCATCCGCAGTCCAATGGACAGACTGAACGCATGAACCAGGACCTTGAGGCGGCTCTGCGGTGCGTGTGTCTTCACCGTCCCTCATTATGGTCTGTTCACCTGCCTTGGGTGGAATACGCCCACAACACCCTCGTCTCGTCTGCCACAGGTCGGCCTCATTTTATGGCTGCCTATGGCTATCAGCCGCCGCTTTTTCCTTCACAGGAAGGGCAGGTGGAGGTTCCGTCTGTGCAGCTTAATCTTCGGCGGGCTCATCGCATGTGGAGGGAGACCAGGGCAGCTTTGTCTCGCACCGCCTCCAGAAACCGGACTGTAGCGGATCGTCATCGTCGCCCGGCACCGGCCTACCAGGTGGGCCAGGAGGTGTGGCTGTCGACGAGGGATTTGCGGCTGGCCGGCACCTCGAGCAAGTTGGGTCCTCGCTTCACGGGACCGTTCGTAGTGGAGTCGGTCATCAGCCCCGTCTCCGTCAAGCTCCGGTTGCTGCCCACCATGAAGATTCACCCCGTTTTCCACGTTTCCCTGTTTAAACCGGTGGCTACCAGTCCCCTGGCTCCTCCTCCCACCTTGCCTCCTCCTCCGCGGAATATCGATGGTGACCCGGTGTACACGGTGCGGGAAATTTTGGACTCTCGGCGCAGGGGTAAGGGGTTCCAGTATCTGGTCGACTGGGAGGGCTACGGCCCAGAGGATCGAAAGTAGGTCCCCTGCTCCTGGATCTTGGACCCATCCCTTCTCCGTGCGTTCCACGCTGCGCACCCATCGGAGCCGGGTGGTCCGCCAGGAGGCATCCGTTGAGGGAGGGGTACTGTCACGGTTCTGTTTTCGGTCTGGCCAGCAGGTGGCATGAGCGGATGTCTTTGTGCACACCTGCTGCCAATCCGTCATTAGGGAGACTTTGTATTTAAGGACTCTTCTGCTGTGCACTTGTCGTCGGAGTATTGTTTATGCCTTGCTGCTTCCTTGCTCATAGACCTTTTGATATAGACCTTGTCGTTTTTCGCTTTTGAACTCTTGTAAGTATGGTTTTTATTTTGTGATTCGGCTTTTTCTTGCGTGTATTTTGATACATTGTTTTCCGTTTGTATTTTCGGTGCTTGTTTTTTCCCCTTGCCTTTTGTACAAGCGCTTTTTGTTAATTGTTTTTTTGTACTCCCTGGTCTGTTTGAACCAGCGCTTTATGTTACTACTTTGTCGGTGCGATTTTTGTATATTAAAACATTTTTGCTACGGAGACCTTGTTGGCGTCTACAATTTCGGGGATTCCAAAGTTGTTTCGGCTTGTCCGAAATGTGACACTATGTTATTAAAAGTCATATAAAACGTAAACCTTTTCTGCCGACCATCATTACATCGGCTTGGCTAGCTTAGCTGTTGTCGTAGTTCAAAGCCTCTTTAATATGCGCCGCGAATACGTGCTCGCGCTCACGCGCGCATAGCAGAGAGCATCGGACTTGACTCCTGATGCGCGCTTCACTCGAGTGACGTTGCTACAGTACGTGCAGTACAAACGAAAATTGTCCACCGTGTAGAGCCATTTTGAACTCCTTTTGGAAAATAAGGTATTAATTCAAATCTCCTTGTCTCACCAAGTGCCTCTCGGATTTTTGACATGTCTTAATCCTTTGTGTGTGTGTGTGTTCTCCACAGAGGGGAAATAGCATGCAAGAAATGCAACAGACTGAAATTTAAAACACGAGCGCATCTTATTTTTCGAAATAAAAATTTGTGAATACAAAGCCCACAAGCATCCTCATTCACATGATTTTCACATTATTGAAACACATTGAATGAAACAATATGAATGCACGGATGTAAATGATATTGTATACACGTCATCATCAAATCAGTCAGTTCAGTCTGTCAAGTATGCTGTGCTGTATGTTACACATACGTACAGCACATTTGACAATAAAGTTGTATTCAATTCAATTCAAAGTGGGTTGGCTGCAGGAATTTTGAAGGTCCAGGAGGTGGCAGTGGTCAGCGACACAGTATCAACACTGTGTCAGTGTGTCGACACGCCTCATGAGGCCTCATGGACCCATCACTACATGACAGCAACTAACATGACAGAAGCAAACAAACAATGACCCAACACTGAGTGGTCCTGCCGGGAGTCCTTTTAAACAGCTAATTACCTAACGACCAACAGGTGTGCATCTGCAGGGCGAGTCCTACAGTGCCACCTGTTGATCACCAAGAGAATCATGACACTATTCAAGGGATAATTAGTTTTGTAAACTCTTATTTCTTCATTGGGAAATGCAGGAAAGCCAATTTTCACAACATCCATCTATCCATAATCCAAATCGCTTCTCTTTCGGAGGGTCCGGGCATGCCGGAGGCTACCCCAGCTGTCTTCGGGCAACTGAGTACCAGTCAATCGCAGGGCACACAGAGACAAATAACCATCCACGCTCACTCTCTGACCTAGGGACAATTTAGAGTGTTTTATTAGCCTGCCATGCATGTTTTTGGAGCACCCGGAGAAAACCCACCCAGGCATGGGGAGAACATGCTAATTTCACACAGGAAGGCCGGGGCTTGGAATCGAACCTCAGACCTCTGCACTGTGAGACTGATGTACTAAATAGTTGACCACCGTGCCACCCAGGAATCAAAGAGTACTGTAAAACATAAAAAAAAAAACCCACACACACAAAACAAAGGACATTTCTTAGATTTGAACCTACTGTAAGTTAATGTTGGTAATGAGTGAGACTTGTGGGACTGATTTTATTTGGAGGTGGTACAGTAAATGTTCCCATCCCCGGAATTCTATGAAAAGGAATATCCTTCACCCGTAATAAAAACCTATGCATTAACATTTTGACTACGATATTACATCTTACCGGAACTTACGTCAGCGGAAATTCCACTAGCCGTACCCGGATGGAGGCGTAAAGCCGCGGGAGCTTAAATACACGAAACGCCCACCCGATGCGACGGAAAGTCGACGAGAGACACATTTTCACTTCGCGTTTTTCGATCATCAGATTCGAAACGACGACGTGTAAGTGAGTTTTTATTGGCGTGCGTTTTACTGTATTTGCGAAAGATTTTAACTTTATTCACTTTATTCACTAGTGCCCCGTAGATCGCGGCACTAGCTTAAAAAGCAGCGCCCACTCAACACGACGGAAGAAACGTGTTCGCTTCGCCCTTTTCATTCATCAGATTCGAAATGACGACGTGTAAGTGACTTTTTATTGGCGTGCGTTTTACTGTAATTGTCGATCATGGCATCGAAACGTAGAAGAACTGTAACGACTGTAGCGGAGCGTGTGAAATGCATCCGTTTGAGCGAGACTGGACACAAAGTAAAAAGCATCCAGCAGACACTTGGAGTCGGAAGGACGCAAATCTACGAAACTTTAAAAAACAAGGCATCGATTCAACTCCTGATGACAAGCCACCATCCAGCAAGGAGTCAATGCAAATGCCAACAAAATCCTTCAGTATGCACAAGAATCACCAGAAATCGGTGATCAACGGGACAGCTACTTGCAACTAGCAAGAGAACTGTATGACACGCAGGCAAACATTGTCATAAACCAAAGAATGCATCCAAAAACACAATCCAAAATAGACACATTTTTTCCAGAAGAAATTTTTTTTTTTCTTCTGTCTTTGGAAAAAACATTAAAATACCGTACGTATTGTACTGTTGTGATTTTTTGGGATACACCTGTATTGCAGTTTTTGTTATATAAACAGTTTTTGGACAATATATTTTTACATTTTATTGATTGTGTTGTTACACGTGCATTTTGTCAACATACTTGCAGGTTCATAAAGGACATGTACCATGCTCATTTCCGAAATGAGGAATATCTGTTATCAGGAAAAATTTGACAGCGCAAACACGAGTCCGTACCAGAGAATATTTACTGTATTAGGTTAAAAAAAAGGTTTGAGAAGCACTGGAATAAGAGGCTTTTAGATGTCAATACTTCACAGCCAGAAATGTCACAGATATGAGTGGCTGTTCCTGAACCAGAATAGAATTGAACATTTCTTTAGTATTCTCCTTCAGACGCTCTTGAGTTGTCTCTATCACAGTCCTCTCCACGTGCACCAGTTTTCCAGTCACAGTGAACGAGGGACTGCAAGGAACATCGCGAGGTGCTCGCAGCTGTCTCACTAAAATGTCAGGATTTTTCTTTAAAACACAAACTACAACAACCGAGACTCAACCAAAATCTATCAAGCAAGAATGGAAACGATTACCCCCTCCAAAGTTTCAAAATTGTGCATCCTCAGTTTGCAAACACTTATGGGCTCTCTTTTGTGCCTAGTTCAAATCCAGCATAAAGCGCATGGGTGGAAATTTCCTTCTTGTGGTATTTTGGGAGACACCCACAGGTAGACACGGGAGGTTCACGCCTTTTTTTCCATGACTAGCTTCATGGCCAACCGTAGCGGCTCCTCTCATTCCCTTTCAATTTGGCATGCAAGAGGCGTACTGTCTTTTACATGCATCGGCAGAAACTGGCTTGATGGAACCACAAAGCACGTTTGCAGGGAACTGCAAGCAGACCGACCTGCATCTGCATGGCTGGATGATGTAAAGTTGGCCCAGGTTGTCACAGATCACGGCTGTGAAGTGGGCACTTGGAGGGCCTCCTTCCAACCCGATCGCTAGTGTCCGTGTGAGAACCTCTCCCATAACTGTGCCATGACCAAGGAGCTTGATTTTAGATCTTATAAGAACAAGAAGAAGAAGAATGTATTTAATGAATTTACTTTTAGAAGGATTCAGAGGGATCCGTCCGGGCTGTTGTCATACAGGTATTTTTGAATGCAATAGGATGAGACCCACTACACCGTCATCGTAGCTTTGAATCTGTCTCCATACACCTCAATCAAATTCACAAAAATTGCATTCGACCAGGGCGATACGGTGGTCAGCTAGTTAGAACGTCAGCCTCACAGTGCAGAGGTGCAGGGTTCGATTCCGGCTCCGGCCTTCCTGTGTGGAGTTTGCATTATCTCGTCTGGGCTGCATGGGTTTTCTCCAAAATTCCAAAAACATGCATGGCAGGGTAATGGAACACTCTAAATCAGGGGTCTCAAACTTAATGTACCTGGGGGCCGCTGGAGCTAAGGTCTGAGTGAGGCTGCGCTGCATCAGATTTTCCCCAAAAAATACATTTATGAAAAAGAGAAAAAAAAAATGTCAGAATCAGAATCAGAATCAGAATCATCTTTATTGGCCAAGTATGTAGAACACACAAGGAATTTGACTCCGGTATAACACGCTGCATTAGTATCATCATAAACAAGGACATGACAATAGTATGAAAGGGCATTTCGTAATGTAGTGAACCGTAGTGCGGTAGTACAGTGACAACTGTGAGACAAAGTGCAAAGTATTAAGCAGAGCTAAAATGATCAGTGGTAGGATACAATACTATAACAGTTGGTGCAGAAAATCATTGAACCATTTTAAAGTGACCAGTAGCAGTATTTGTTTACAAGAAGTGTGCAATTATGCAGATGTCCTTGGGCGCTTTAAAGTGTCTGGTGCGGTGGAGTATAAATCAGTGACTGTTTAGGGAGTTAATGGCTAGAGGAAAGAAGCTGTGTAAGTGTCTGCTGGATTTGGTGCGCATGGATCGGTAGCGCCTGCCTGAGGGGAGTATCTGGAAAAGGTGGTGGGCGGGGTGCGGTGGATCCAGTAGGATTTTCCGTGCCCTTGTTTTGATTCTTGCAGTGTGCAAGTCCTCAAGTGTGGGTAGGGCGGTGCCAATGATTTTTTCCGCCGCCCTAATTGTCCGTTGAAGTCGGATTTTGTCCATTTTTGTGGCGGCCCCAAACCAAACCGTGATAGAAGAACACAGGATTGATTCGATGACTGCCGTGTAGAACTGACGTAGCACATCCTGTGGCAGGCCATGCTTTCTCAGCAGCCTCAGGAAGTACATCCTCTGCTGGGCCTTTTTCAGGATGGAGTTGATGTTGACCTCCCAATTCATGTCCTGGAAGACTGTGATTCCCAGGAACTTGAAGGTCTCGACGGTTGACACAGGGCAGTTGGATAGTGTGAGGGGCAGCTGTGGTGAAGGATGTTTCCTGAAGTCCACGATCATCTCTACAGTCTTGAGCGTGTTCAGCCCTAGGTTGTGTCGGTTGCACCAGAGCTCCAGCTGCTCCACTTGTTGTCGGTACGCAGACTCGTCGCCGTCTTTGATGAGACCGATGACCGTGGTGTCGTCTGCGAACTTTATGAGTTTGACAGCCGGGCTTGTTGAGGTGCAATCGTTTGTGTAGAGGGAGAAGAGCAGTGGAGAGAGGACGCATCCCTGTGGGGCTCCAGTGCTAGTGGTGCGGGTTGATGATGTTGTTCCTCCCAGTCTCACCTGTTGTGTCCGTCCCGTCAGGAAGCTGAGGATCCACTGGCAGATCGTAGGGGACACACCGAGCTGGAGAAGTTTGGGGGTGAGGAGTTCCGGGATGATGGTGTTGAACGCAGAGCTGAAGTCCACAAACAGGATCCTTGCGTAGGTCCCTGTGCTGTCGAGGTGCTCGAGGGTGTAGTGCAGACCTATGTTGACTGCGTCCTCCACAGACCAGTTTGCCCGGTAGGCAAACTGAAGAGGGTCCAGCAGGGGTCCGGTGACGTTCTTTAGGTGGTTCAGCACAAGGCGTTCAAAGGACTTCATGACCACAGACGTCAGAGTGACAGGCCTATAGTCGTTCAGTTCCGATGTTGCCGATTTCTTGGGAACTGGGATGATGGTAGACTGTTTGAAGCAGGATGGGACCTCACACAGCTCCAGGGATCTGTTGAAGATTTGTGTGAAGACCGGAGCCAGCTGGTCAGCGCAGACTTTCAGGCAGGAGGGGGACACTTTGTCGGGCCCCGCAGCTTTCTTGATCTTCTGCTGCTTGAAGAGCCGTCTCACGTCCTGTTCGTGGATCTGTAGGGGAGAAAATGAGGGTGGGGGGGTAGATAGAGTAGTTTCTGGTAGAGGTGGGTGTATGTGCGAAATGGCAGTGTCCTTTTCAAAACGGCAGAAAAACATGTTTAGCTCATCAGCAAGACCCTTATCGTTCACTGTTTGGGGGGATGGCATTCTATAGTTTGTGATTGCTTTCAGGCCATTCCACACAGATGCAGAGTCGTTAGCAGAGAACTGTTTTTTCAGCCTCTCTGCATAGCTTCTCTTAGAGATGTTAATTTCCTTTGTCAATTGGTTTCGGGCGTGTTTGTACAGTGCCCGATCTCCACTTCTAAATGCGGCCTCTTTCTCTTTCCTGAGTTGCCTGAGTTTAGGAGTGAACCATGGCTTGTTATTGTTGAAGGAGCGGAAGGACTTCGTTGGTACACACATGTCCTCACAGAAACTGATGTATGATGTTACAGTGTCTGTGTATTCATCCAGTGTGCCCGTTGAAGTTTCAAAGACGCCCCAATCAGTGCAGTCTAAGCATTCTTGTAGAGCTAGCTGTGCTTCATCTGTCCATTTTTTCACAGTCTTAACAACCGGTTTAGCACATTTGAGTTTCTGTCTGTATGTAGGTATTAAGTGTATTAAATTGTGGTCAGAAAGACCCAATGCTGCGCGGGCGATCGATCGGTATGCATTTTTGATTGTTGTATAGCAGTGGTCTAGAATGTTGCCTTCTCTGGTGAAACAGTCGATGTGCTGCTTATATCTGGGAAGTTCACGGTTAAGATGTGCTCTATTAAAATCGCCCAGAATGATCAGGGGTGACTGTGGATATTTTAGTTGGAGTTTGTTTACTTGGTCAGCTAGCGTTTGTATCGCCGTGTTAGCGTTAGCTTGTGGCGAGTAGAATGGCTTGCAGTTTAAAGACAGCGACTCCAGGTCCGGGCTGCAGTGTGCGTCGAGCTTCGTGACATCAGTGCACCATTCTTCGTTGCTATAGAAGCAAATCCCACCACCTTTCGATTTCCCTGATAGCTCCGTGTCGCGTTTTGCTTGAAGTAGGCGGAAGCCGGGGAGATGTAGCGCGGAATCCGGGTGGCGGTCACTGAGCCAGGTTTCAGTGAAGCAGAGCGCAGCAGAACGTGCAAAGGTTTTGTTGGTCTTTGTGAGGAGAAGAAGTTCATCCATCTTGTTTGGCAGAGATTGTAGATTAGCAAGATGGATCGATGGGAGCGGGGTCCGAAATCCACGCTGTCGTAGCTTGACTAGCACGCCGGCTCGCTTCCCCCTCCTCCGCCGGCGGTTCCATGCTGCAACAGCGCGGCCGCTCCGCTCGCGATTAGCTCCGAAAAACCTTGTGGATTTTCGTGTGCTGGTGAAAAAAGTCCGAGCGTAGACTCCCCAATGCTAAGCAACTTTTCCCTCGTGTAAGTAAGCCGCGTAGGGTCGCCAAAAACGAACGAAAATGACAAAAACAGGGATAATACTAGGGAGCGTGTAACCGAGGCTGCCATACCGGTCGGCGCCTGATGACGTAAGACGTCAGTGCTTTGGTTCCGGTTTTCCACAAGAAAAACTCAGATAAAACATTGCACTGTTCTCAAATATCTTTATTTTTATTTTTCTACACATAATACGATGGGAAAACGAATAAATACATAAGCAAATAAATAAATAAATATTATATACATAAATAAATTAACAAATCAGCTCAGGTTCCTTCGCCTGCATATGACATCGAGCACGGCACAGTTCATGATTGGTGTAAGGTCAGAAAACATGGAAACACAAAATGTTTGTGGTGGCCGTTTAATATAAAATTCAATAAATAAAACATTCATTCATTCATTCATCTTCCGAACCGCTTGATCCTCACTAGGGTCGCGGGGATAAATAAAACATTTAACAAAATTTGAAAAGTTCAATTAGTGGCTAGCATGGGGCCAACGCTAACACAGACACATACACATTAAACTTGTATGCGCTTTTATGTATCTATGTAATAGTGCTAGCACCGTGTTAGCATCTTAGCACTAATTTTTCCCCATTCTTGTGCGTGTGCAACGTCAGATCTGGTGCTTTGGAGCACCCGGCTCCGGTGACAGCCACACTGCCGTGTTGTTCACCTGTTTAAAAGTGTATTCAGCAGCAGCGGCGGGTTGTTTACATCCGTGGTTTACACATGTATTCAAGCTTTTGCGGGACACGTTGCCACTATCATCCGGGTGCTCCGAAGCTATCGGCCTTCAAATTAGACAGACGTAATTATTTAGCATGGAGCTAGTGTGAAAACATGCTGCATCCATATCAAACTCGCGCAGGCCGCAGTAACATTAAGCTTTCACATCAAGGCGGGGGCCTCATACTAGCATCCGGGCCGCAAATGGCCCGCGAGCCGCGAGTTTGAGACCAGCTCTAAATCACAGGTGGCCAGATTTGGCCATATTTTGTGTGGCCCGCGAGAGCAAATCAAGCATGTCAACTTTTCCATGATGCTTGCTCAAGTCTGAACCAAAATTTTCAAATTAGAGACATTGCAAGCATTATCTCGTTACATACTTTTTACATTAATGTAAGCAATGGCTGAACAAACCATTATTTTTGACTTCTGATTTCAAAACTAGTTATCCACCAATTTGTTGTGGACTGAATATGTAATATGTGGAGATGTTTAAACATTAACACGGTTTTCCAAAATTCACAGTCATGATGGCCCTCTCAGTGAAACTGTAACTACAATGTGGCCCGCGACAAAAATGAGTTTGACACCCCTGCTCTAAATTGTCCTGAGGTGTGACTGTGAGCACAAATGGTTGTTTGTCTATGAGTGCCCTACAATTGGCTGGCAGGGTGTAGCCCGCCTACTGAAAAAAGACAGCTGGGATGGACTCCAGCATGCCCCGCGACACTTGTGAAGATAAGCTACACCACCAACATTAGTCTCTTTGCCTCTCAGAAGGCAATGCTGATAAATGTTAATTACTGTATAAAGTGTTATAATTAATGATTGAAGTAAATATGTGTACTGTAGTCTTTGTCTGAAATATCCATCCATCCATTTTCCGAACCGCTTTATCCTCACTAGGGTCGCGGGGGGTGCCGGAGCCTATCCCAGCCGTCTTCGGGCAGTAGGCGGGGGACACCCTGAATTGGTTGCCAGCCAATCGCAGGGCACACAGAGACGAACAACCATCCACGCTCACACTCATACCTAGGGACAATTTAGAGTGCACAATCAGCCTGCCATGCATGTTTTTGGAACGTGGGAGGAAACCGGAGCACCCGGAGAAAACCCACGCAGGCCCGGGGAGAACATGCAAACTCCACACAGGGAGGCCGGAGCTGGATTTGAACCCGGTACCTCAGCACTGTGAAGCCGACGTGCTAACCACTGGACTACCGGGCCGCCTGTCTGAAATATATAAAGTATAAATACTATTTACATTTTTTAAACATGCTGGTACCCACATGCAATTACACAAAAAATCCTTCACAGTTTTTCACTTATCCCGGCCCCCATTAACCGCGATAAGTTAGGGATCACTGTACATGTAAAAAGGCTGATCAAGATCTCTGTCCCTTGTCTCTTCAGCTCGAAGACATGTGGCAATAAAGTGGTGAGGACCTTACGATGGGTGACTGGAACCTACTGGGCAGCATCCTGGAGGAGGTCCACATTCATTCAACAATCGTGGGCAAGATCTGGCTCACCATTCTCTTCATTTTCCGCATGCTGATCCTGGGGGCAGCTGCTGAGGATGTATGGGATGATGAGCAGTCTCAATTTGTCTGCAACACTGACCAACCAGGTTGCAAGGCAGTCTGCTATGATCGTGCCTTCCCCATCTCGCTTATTCGCTTCTGGGTCTTGCAGGTCATCTTCGTCTCTGCACCCTCACTGGTCTACATGGGCCATGCCCTCTACTGCATCCGAGCACTAGAGAAGGAGCGCCATAGGAAACGGATACAGCTGAAGGAGGAGATGGATGAAGTAGAATTGCCACTGGATGAACATAAACGAAAAGAGAGGGAGCTGAGGAAGCTGGATGAACAGCGAAAGGTAAAAAAGGCACCTCTTCGAGGATCCCTCTTGAGAACCTACATCATTCATATCCTTGTACGCTCTGTGGTGGAGGTCTTCTTCATACTTGGACAATACATTCTATACGGTGTCCAACTTGACCCGCTGTATAAATGTGAAAAGATGCCTTGCCCCAACAGTGTGGACTGTTACATCTCGAGGCCCACCGAGAAGACCATTTTCATGGTTTTCATGATAGCCATTGCTGGTGTCTCGCTTTCCCTCAACATTCTGGAAATATCCCACCTTGGCATCAGGAAAATCAAAACGGCCCTCTCTGGAGAGAGATGCATGGAGGATGACAGTTTAATTTTCAAGTCCAGAAGGAAGGTATCGCTGTCACATCATTGTGTGATGAGCAATGTGTCGCCTTACAATGGACCTTTGACACAGACCTTCAACGTGATACCAGAAGAAGACGTAAAGCCTCCTCATTACCCCGGGCTCAAAACGAGCCACGGGGCTCCGAGGAATGACAGCTTGGCTCATCTGGGGCACATTCCGACCAACTACATCTGCCCCCAACCCAGAATACAATCGACTCACAACTATGTCATTTCCCAAACTCATCAAGGTCCAGAGGTACCCACAGCAATAGTGGACAACCATCATGGCTTGGACACAGTGGTGTCTGCAGCAGAGGGAAGTGCATCAAGCCCTGGCAAAGATACCCATCAGAGAGAGCACAGTGATGCCAGCCATTTAGAGGCTTTTCTGTGTAGTAGCGCTAGACGGCCGTCTTCTACGACGAACCTGGAGGATGACCGCAGAGACTCAGTGGGGACTGAGGTCCTTCTACCCAAACCTAGAAAAACCAGCTTCATGTTCAGACCACCATCTGAAAGCTTGTCATCAGTCAGTCGTTCCACGAGTTCCTCCTTACATTCCTCAGAAGAATCAGATGAACTGGGCTCACTGCAGGGCGACATGCTCATGATGCCGCCTCCCGGGGGGCGAAGAATGTCAATGGCAAGTAACACAGACCACACGTATCGCATGTTGAACTCAAATATTTGAATCTGAATGCCAAGTTTGTTATTTAGAGTTTAAATCAGTGTCATGTAGATGATCGAAATTTATGAAGCCGTATGTAAACGGGAAAACGGGAACAACTATGACGGAGAGTAAAGGTTGTAAATCAAGGATCGAGCACGAGAAACACATTTCATTCAAACATACGGGAGGCTAGATTAATTGATATAAATGAGTGGTTGACTGAAGAAGAAATGCCATTGTTTGGGGCCGAGGCGGCAGGCAGCTCGCCCTGAAGCGGCCGATGGAGAATTCAGGAAATGCTGACAAGCAAAAACAACAAAAACAACGATATAACATTAAATTTGTGATGTTTTGGGAACAAAGTCTTAGTAAAAAATATTTTTGAGATGAAAAGTTAAAAAAAAAAAAAGATTAAAAGATTCTCTTAAGTGAATTCTGAGATTTGTTCCCCAAAATAATTGGTCCCCAGTATTGTGCAAGGGTGCATAAAAATGATGATGAATTCAGGTTTGAGAGGGTTACTTTTCAAATGGATAACATTTTTTAATTTGTAACCTAATCCAAGTACCTTAATATTAAAGGAATGTAATATGATTACTTGTAATTACTTTTGGATTACTCTAATATATAATATGAAAATGCAGAAAATAAATAAATAAATAAAACCACTACAATTTAATTTTGTATATAGCGCATACACTGGAATTCCATTCACTCAAGATTCAAAATTTTGACCAACGTTCTCACTGTTTAATGTGAAAATGCCGATGTATAATCTGACAAGATCCTTCCTATTGCTCATCCAATGAGACAGATAGTGGCTCGAATGTACTTTCTTCACTTCCACTTGTTAAAAAAATTATCTCATAATATTAGGACTGGATCCCAAAACATTCACTGTTCCTCCCCACAATATCCAACTTCCTTTTTGTGAAATGGGGACTTTTTATCATGAAACGTTCTCCTCATGAAATTACAACTTAAACATCATTTTTGTTTATTTCTTTTCAGTTTGGCCCAGCGAAAGTGAGCGCAAGCGAGCGAAAGAGAAACAGAGAAAGAGAGCAAAAGTGAGCACACGCTAGCAAGCAAGCGAGAGAGAGAGAGAAACAGAGAGGGAGAGACAGACAGAGAGAGAGAGAGATTTGGCAGCCCGGTGATCGACTGGTTTGGGCATTGGCCTCACAGTGCAGAGGTATCAGGTTCAATTCCAGCTCCGGTCTCCCTGTGTGGCGTTTGCATGCTCTCCCCCCGTGGCTGTGTGGGTTTTCTCCGGGTACCGGGTTCCTCCCACATTCCAAAAATATGCAGGGCAGGCTGGTTGAACATTCTAAATTGTCCCTAGGTGTGAGTGTGAGCGTGGATGGTTGTTTGTCTCTGTGTGCCCTGCGATTGGCTGGCAACCGGTTCAGGGTGTACCCCGCTTACTGCCCGAAGACAGCTGGGATAGGCTCCAGGGTGCCCTATGACCCTTTTGAGGATAAAGCAGATTAGAAAATGGATGGATGGATGTATATATGTAGATGATCACGTCGTCAAGCTGACTGACTGAGCTATATTATTCTTGTGGGCTAAAGCGCAATTACAGATTTGAACAGGAGACCATTATTCAATTTGCAATGCTCACACACCACTTCAGTGCACCCTTAATGATAAAATTCAATACTCAATGTGGCTTGATATCTGAAAAGTTAATCTTGGTTTGCAGACAGTGTTTACATGCTTTACAGGGAGTCTATAGAGCTGTATTATCCTATAACTGTGCTCTTTTCTCCCACAGAGTGTGTTTCTGGATATTTCATCAATCATGAAGAAGTAAAAAGAGTGGGTGAACATGCAAGAATTGTGTTCAACACCTCAGCACCATCACAAACTGGTTATCAAGGATTCATCCATCAACAACGATACACAACTCAAGTTTCATGGGTCTCCTAGTGGACAAGAGTCAGTCGTGTTGATGCTGCATCTGCACATTTGATAAAATGTGGTATTTAGGATGAGAAGCACCTTAAACTGCTTCTATGTGCGTTCCGTACGCACATAGAAGCAGGATTGTATTTTTTTTTCTCTTCCTCTGGAGTCTTTCTCTGTGTTGAAGAAACAGTGTGGATTTTAAAGCACATTTACAAAAGGATGTTTGACTGCTTCTGTAGCCTGGACTATTTTTTTTTCTAAATGAGACTTACTTATAATATAAGCCCTTAGTAATTTTGTCCAAGCATTTACATACAATCGATCCATCATAACTTATTAAAACAAATGCTTCCTAATGGCTTCTCAAATGGCAAAGGCATCAAAATACACACAACACCATAATTATCATGCTTTTTTTGTTTTATTCCTCAACAAAAAAATGTGTCCTGACAAAAAAGTTGGTTCGCCTTTAAAACATGGTTTCATAACAAATAAACGTGACAGGTTTCACATTTTCATAAACAAACAAACAAAAAATCTCTAAACTAAATGTGTCATTTGAACATTCAGAGGTACAAAATGAAATCAACAACGCAGGATCTGCATATAACAGTCATGTTGTATGTAGTCAGAAAAAAACATGTAAAAATGTACCACCAAAATCTACAAATACAATAACGTTCGAATTGTAAAAAGTTAGAAACAACTCCACAGAAACTACATGTCTATCATACAGTTCTTACCCACAAAAAGAGGTATGCTGAATTATCCAGGTAGATACGTTTTTTAAGTCAGTTCAACTGAGGTTTTCAGAAATCCCCAAAGCCACAATCCGAGAAATAAGTGAATCTGCTGGAATGGACCCCGCCCGATTGGTGTACTTCGTTTCTATTCCACCCTGGTTTATCACCACCAAGAGAAAGGCAAAAGACAGAGCAAATATTTGAAGGGTTCACAACTTTTGTGGGAGCTGCATTCAAGAGATATTAGCCGTTCCCAGTCAAACCTGTTTTGTGGATGACATGAATATTGGTATGGCGTACCACACTAAAAAAAAAAAAAGGAAAGAAACACTGCCCTTTTAAAAGCAATCCAAATTCAGCCGTTTTTTTTTCAAGGCTGATTTAAGAATGATTACATAAACCGTTGGGTGCGCCCAGCCCCCTCGAACATTGATCAAAACACAACGAGAACAGGAATGCATAGAGAGGGCCCTGCGAGTGTTTTGTAGAAGGACTCACAATGTTGTTTCCAATTTTGTTGCTCTTTCGCGACAGTACAATTTGACTTAATAATCAACAGGAAACAGATGGGCTAAAAGCAGACATCGAAACGAGCCATGGCATATCCAGGGCGCAGAAACGTTACAAGAATGTGAACACAAGTATTTCAGAAGCACCAAATTTAGATTCTCCATTTTCATATTTTATCAAGTGCAATTTGAGTTCATTTTCTTGAGCTCAGCTAAGTTATGGCGACATTGGTTTGGAGTAGCGTCGCAATTGTCGCCTGTATGGAGAAGCAAAATTGGCTAAATGAAATAAATAAAAGCTATTCTGCTGTTTTCGCTTTTACCTTCTTGTGTAAATAAAACGACAACAACATAGATACTGACGGTAATGTGTTCATCCAATATCTACCGCTTATTCTACCGTCCGTTGTGGGGACGGCCCACCAACTCTTCTCATTGCAATTTCAAGGCAGAAAATGCATTTTCATTTGGATTGACTGATTAGATTATTTATTGTCTGTTGAACAATTGTGTTCTCCATATCTACATGAGGGAAGATGCACGGCAATAGTTACAGGTTCCCTTTTTACGATGGCCTCAGCTCGGGCATCCAAGCATTTCATGAGTATCATGAAGCAACTGACATGAAATCTCATTTTCAACCTTAGCTGCACTTGTCATATTTGTTATTTCACAAATTCATCAACATTTAGCTAACTTAAGTGTTGGCAAAAATACAAAACAAAAAACGTTTTAATATTTGACTTAATAATGGGGTAGCAGTACCTTCACACAAAAAAAACCTAAAAACGCAATACAGTAAAATTGTAAACATGCTCACTCGTCTTCAGAAAAATATTACAACTTACACGTGACTAGTAAATAAAGATGTGTCATCACATGAAATTGTCAACTATAACAACCCCCCCCCCCCCCACCCCTATCTATGTCATTTTACCTACAACAGGGGTGTCCAACTATCCAGCCTGCTTTTTCGATTTCTCACCTGATTCAAATGATCGGGATTGGTCATCAGGCTTGTCAGAGCTTGCTGATGAGTTGATCATTTAAATCGGGCATGTTTCAGGAGGGAGACATCGAAAACAGGCTGGATAGGGGCCCTCCCGGACCGGGGTAGGGCACCCCTGACCTACTCCGGACTTAAACCCCAAATAAATAAAAGTTCACATTTAGGAAGTCAATTATACACAATGATATGAAGCTGGTCCATATCTACTCTGAAAAACAACCCACAATTCCAAAATGGTAAACCTTATTGAGCTTTACAGGGTCTTACCGGGGACTCGGGAACAGTTCATTCTAACCGCAGTGTGAAGCGGAATGCTTTCATTTTAATCAGTATCTACAACTGCCGCGATTACGCCCTGAAACCGTTCTACCATTCAATCTGGACTAAACACGCTCCTCTACGTCGCCGTCCGAGCGACAAAGCGCACTGCGGCGACACTCAGCTTCTTGCCACGTGCCTCCCAATCGACTTTTCAACAGCGGATGAATTTGGCATGACCCTAACTCAATCACGCGCCGCTGTGTTTGTTTTTAGCTTTGAACCGCACAACATACACTATTTGGGATGAAGACTCCCACGTTGACATCAATACTTTGGTGTCTCCATAAATATTTTTGATGTGCGGATTGGATAACGTAAGCCTCTGTCATACAGATTGTGTTGAAAACTCTTTCAGTATGGCTTTGTGAAAAAAAAAAATCACAGAATGCATAAATTGCATTGGTACAAACAAAAAATTGTGAACAGAGAGTTCGTCTTTTTTTGCATTTGTACTGTATGCCATGTCTTTAAAAAACAAAACAAAAAAAACCTACTGTCCATCTCCCACGTATGCAAGTGTGAGTTTTCATTCAGGGGAAAGAGATTTAACAATGTTTCTTAAATCCATCGATAGAAGGGCAATATTTTAGGTGGAGTACATTTGTTGACTTGGTATCTTCTCGCTAAGAATGAAAAAAAAAACAATGACAAAAAAACTGCAAGAAGTTGCGATGTAGACATGAGCATGTAAAGCAACAGTGGATATTTTCATCACTGGTTACATTTATGCTGATATTTCTGCTCTTATCGAACCAGGTTGAAGATACCCACCACTCTATTAAGTATCTCGACATTTCATAGGCCTGAAGTGAGAAGAGATCATTTTGGATACTAAATGTCTTGTGAATATATAAAAACAAAAACAAAATTAACATAATACACCTCAAAGTCATTTGCTGCTTTCATATGTCATTTCCAGCTCAATAGCAAAAGAATAACTAATTACAGATTGAATATAATCCGGTGAGTGGAAATATCAGATACTGTATTTGAGGAGTGCAAGCAAATGTGACTGTGCATATATTTCATATTAACCATAATGCGTCTCAATAAATGGAGTTTATTCTGGTAAATATTGGATTATGTCCTTTCATGTGACAACACTGAGGAAATGAGATTTGGCTTGACATGTGCAGTAGATCATCCCGCAATACAAACACGGCGACAATATTTGCGTGTGAAATTCCACTACCCACGGAGGGACGCACCCTTCCACCACGGAGCTGACGTCACCTCTGCCTTTTGCTGATTGGCTTGCGGAATTGCCTTGACGCAAAGTTGCATCATGATTGGTTTGGATTCTCTCTGACCTTTAAATCAGTCAAGCATTGGTTGCTGGTTTAACAATTATGCCCTGTGCGAGCGTGTCTTTGAAGGCTTCTCTTGCCAAAAGTGTTCCACTGCTGTTCTTGAAAAGGGAACTCAAGGAACCAAATTTACTTTGCAGTAAGATTTGACGAGTCCCCAAATTAATATTATGATCATGGAACAAGAAATGAAGCACAATAATCCATCCATTTTCATCGAGCTCATGACACTGCCATTTTATCCTGTACCGCCCTCTGCTGTTAGCTGCCGTTTGCAGTGAAAGCCCTTGGCATAACTTGACATAAATGGGAGGAGCGCAGTCACATTTGTGAGACACTTTAAATGAATGAAACCCCCAGGAACACTTTTGCATAATTTGTGAGATGGATTGTAGAAATATTCAGATAGGCAAGATATTTCACTTGTGTGGAGTCCTACTGTTGGGATTAAGACTTAACTTTAAGTGCCATTGTTCTGCATTTGTTCAGTATCAGTGCCAAGTTGACATCTTGGAAGTGCTTGGCAGTGCTCCAACTTGGTGATTATTGTTAAATTATGTCATTGCAGTATGACAAAAAAGTAAAATGAAGAAATAGACACATCCATCATATGGTCCACAACAAATGGAGCTGGATATATATGAGTGCTGCATAATAAGAGTTCATTTCACCATTTCATCCAATGTAAACACATCAAATGCATGCAGACCTTTGATAACACTGACAGTCTTGTGTGGCTCAACAAAAATTAGCCAGATTGAGATATATTGTGCCCAAAGCAAAGTTATACAAAGTTTCATCATTTGATGAGTTACTAAGAGTATGAGTAGAAGACTGTTGGGGGGTCGTATTTAATACACAGGCAAAATCGCAACATTGATTGCTTGAAAAATAGAGATGGAAGTTGGTCGACGAAGCAGGTGCACCTAAAGATGGCAAGTGCGCAGATTTTGCTTGGTTCATTTTAAATGTTCCGTGAAGTGAACATGCAAATAGATGAATGTGGCCACACAACGGGATTTATCAAACCTATGACAAATTTGCGATGGTTGCTTTTGTGTCTTCAAATGACGCGTCTGCAGGGCAGGTGCAAACTAGTGTGCAATGCAGTGGCAGCGTAGCACAGACAGCATGAGAGGTGGCAGGGAGAACTTTTCCACTCGGATAAACATATTTGAAATTCCAGAAGCAAAAATTATTGGAACACATTATCTATTTAGCAATGTCATTTTAGAGCTAATGAAAATGACCAACTTGGAGCCAGTCACAAGAAGGAATCATGCCATATTACGAAACTTGTTTCAACTCCGCTTTCCCTTGCATCTGGGTCACATCTTGCAAGGTAACTTGAGCTAACCCAAATTAGCCCCATAATTCAAACAACCACCACATATGATCAAAAATGTGAAATGAAAAAGATTGTGGAGTATGATTTACAAATGGACACGGTGGTAGCGCACAACAACTTTCAATGGTCTTTTGGCAAGGCTGTCATTCTCATGACTGTTTTCTGGAAAAATAGGACCAAGAAAAAAAGAGAGCCCTATTCCCACCGGGCAGCACGTGAGCACGGTCAGTTAGGCTTCGTTTGGTGTGATACACACTGTTTTGTGCGAAATGATTGACTGTTTTAGAAGAAATGATTCGATCCCTATCAGATTTTGTACACTTTTGAGAAGGTACCAAACACAGACACACGACAATAAACTACCATTGCTAATTTAAAACCAAAATGCTTCGGTTCCTCCTCGGTTTGCATTTATTTAGGTTCAACTGTTGGGTTGACCACTATTTACAGTATGTAAATTCAGTTGAGCATCCTGAGCTCAACAGCGATCAGGATGGTCAAAATCAAATGAGAAAAGTTGCTTGGGAGTTTCAACAGGCTCAGCAGTGTGTTTTCTGCAGTCAAGTTGCCAGATTTGCTGTCAGACCACAGCCAAAAGATGAAATATGCATTCTAAAGATGTTAAAAAGGACTTGGGTGAACATTCTGAGAAATTCCTGAGTTTAACCTCCCGCAATGCATGTAGGGGGGATGGGGAGGGAAGCTGACAGGAAGAAACAGGCAAGATGAGATAAGATAAAGAGACAGAAAATGCTGCCAGTATTTGTTTTTAACCAATCCGGAATATACCTGTGGAACAGTATTGCTGTGCGGACAATTTTAATGTCCATTCCAAAACCTCTTTAAATGTTACAGTTCAATATTTTTAAGGACAAGTATGAATGTGTCACAAAGACAATCTTCGACGACTGAACTTTTAAGTGCCATCATGTCTCTTCTGTTCTTATGTTGTGCATTTCTTAATCATTTCCTGACAGAAATCCACAGTTACGGTGGGACTGAGTATTTCCTCTGTTGATTCAAACAGCAGTGAGCCTTTTGGGTTCTCGCGACATGAGACCTCCACCCCCGGCTGCCCATCATTCAGGTCCCCTGCCTTAGTGCCAACATCTGGCACGCTTACAACTTGCTTTCCTTGAGGTGACGTCGGGCGGTAAGAGGCCTCATCGGCAGGTGAAGATGGTTGGTTGGACATCAGGTCAATACTGTTGGAGATGGGAGGTGAATGGCTGTCCTGAACGTCTCTGCAAACTTGCTGGGAGAGGAAGGAGAGGTTCTGCCACAGCTCGGACATACACAGCTTCAGTTGATTGCGCTCACTCAGCAGTTTTTCTTTCTCACAAACCTGTGGAGGAAGAATACGGCCAATGAGCTATACACCGTCTTGCAAAATTTGAAAGGTGCTGCTTATTCAATGACAGAAAATTGCCCTTTCACAAGGATGTTTTACATTCATCAGTTTGGGGAAAGCATAGTGTCCTGACCTTGTGGTTAACATTATTGCCTCCCTGTTACGAGTTCCACAGTTCAAATCCGAGCTGTGGCCTTTCTTTGTGGAGGTTGGCTCGCGCTGTGAATGTATGGCTTTTCTTCGGGTACTCCTCCCACATTCCACAAAACATGCTAAGTTTAACTGTACACTCTTCACGGCTGTCAAATTCACAGAAGGACTCAAAACTCAAACACTTTCGGTAGGGGACCAAACAGGATAAAAATGTTTTGAACCGATTAAAACTAAATGTTTTTTGAGCAGAAATGTGAATTGAGAGGATACAATGTTATCACAAAAGACATCCAAACAAATTTAAAATTACTTAACAAGTTGCCCTGCATAAAAAATATCTGTTAAAATATACACATTAAAAAAACTACGGCAACAAGTTTTTGAAGAGAGATGCTAGTCTGCTTGCTGGCTGCCCGGCATGAAAATGGGTCAAGGGTGAAAAATGTGAGGCTGGTAACGTAATCCAAGTACCGAAATATTACAGTTTTTCGACATTGGTTTGGCTCATTTCTTGAAATTCTTATGGACAAAACCCCTAATCCACTTTGCAATCTTTCATAAGAGAATGGCATTTGTCATTCATACCATCAAATTGCAGATGTCTTGTCGATGTCTCAAGTGTCTCAGTGTATCTTTGCAAAAGGTTATGTAAAAGTAGCCTACCGTTTCGGGGTACTGTATATCCAAATGTCACAATATGATATACAGCGATCCCTCGCTACTTCACGGTTCACTTATTTCGGTTTGTTGTACAGTCTGTTATGAAAAAGTGTGGTGTCACCTGTTCAGGGCTCCCACTCGTCCACTTGCTTTTTATTTATGAACCTTTTAAGGACTTTTGAGGACCAATTTAGCCATTTTTTAAGGGCTTTTTCTCCATTCAGCGGGGGATTCACGGTGGATTTAATGCCCGCTCAGCAATACGCGGGCTGAACAGAAAGCCACATATCACTGAGCTGGTGCTCAAATCATTGCTGCCAAAGGAAGGGCACATCTTTATTTTTAGGGGCAATCACTTAACCCTTTATTTGACATACTGTATGTCAAATTTTCACTTTCCTTCCTGTATCACAGGAAGGAGAATGAAAAAACTTGTATTTTTTAAATTATTAGAATTATTTCTCAAATAAAGCACACAAAGAAAAATAGAAATTTAGAAAATATAAAATTTCAATTTATTTTCGAATAAACACAACACTAAGAACAGAGCTAATGGTCATATGAGTCACCTGCACAGGGTTTAGAAAAATCTGGTTTCACTAACAGTAGTACTGCTTGCCCAGCTTAGCAGTATCCAGTATGCCTCAACAGCTGAAATGCATGTCAGAAGTCTAAATCCCAAATGGTCCAACCCTATTATTTTCGCTCATACCACCTTCAATGATCAGACATGTTTTATAATGACAAATATGAAACTGATATGACAATTAGGGAATAGCAGACAGTGACTTAGTTTTCTCCTCAATCTCTTTTGCAAGTTCTTGGAGATCAATTTTCTTATGTTTTGCTGTGTGCCTCAATGCATTTGATTTGACATGGAAACAAGTTTTACCTCTCACGGAGATGCCCTTCTTGCACACTCGGCAGTAGGCCGACGTATTATCGCCAGCAATCTTTCCGACCCAATCACGGGACTCAATCACGGAACTCCGGCTTGTCCAGACATGCCACTTGAAAATAGCATTGTCCTGGAATATTTGTAGCGATGCCACTCGAGCGAAGCGCGCCTCAGCAGTCGAAAGTCCCCTGCTCTCTGCTGTGTGCGTCCGCGCGAACATGTACGCACGCGCACGTCTTTTGGTTTCAACCAATCAGCGCCGATGCAACCGACGTCACAGATCAAAGACGCTTTGATCTACGACAACAGATAAGCTAGCCTAGCCGAGACAACAGCTAAGCTTAGCTGAAACACACACAGCGAGAGCAGCGGACTATCGACTGCTGAGAGGCGCTCACTCGAGTGGCATCGCTACATATTTGTCTGTCACTTGTTGAGATCGATAACTTGATGAATAGATTTTTTCCAGAAAATACGGTAATTGTTTGCAGAGCAACCAAACAATCCATTCACTGCCCCAGCATGGCGTCAATCTATTGTTGACCCAAAGTGATCACGTGATCATCGTCGGAACTAATCAGAGACGGCGGGAAAAGCAGATGGGGTACCAGCCCTGCATTTTCTGACAAAACTATGAATTGAAAAGGTGGGGGAAATGACATACACATATGAAATGAACACCACAGGTTCATTTGAAGGATTTTTATTGATTTTAGAATGTGAAGAACATTTTACTTTTTTTAATGATTTTTTTATGAACTTTAAGGACCCGCACGAACCCTACTGTTTCCATACCGTAGTGGTTATCATGTTTGTCTAACACATGAAAGGTCCCCAGTTTGAAACTGTGTGGAAACAATCCTGACTTCCTTTTTATTTCCTGTGAAAAAATGCATCACCAAAATAATTAAAATCACAACAACGCTCCGTCGTACTGTCCACGACTCTAACTTGGAACGTCAACCTATGGCAAGCCCAAGCCACCAAAACATCGGCAATGCTATCAGTTAGCTGGGTTGACAACCCTGATATGAAACATTCAGGTGTAATCTGTTTCCATAGTGTATTGGTTATCACGTACATCTCGCACATGAAAGGTCCCCAGTTCGAAACAATCATGACTCGTTTTTGATTTACTGTGAAAAACTGAATCACAGAAATGATAAAAATCGCAGCTTCCAGTCAGGGAATCGAACCCCGGTCTTCCGCGCGACAGGCGGACATGCTGTCCACTGTTCGAGCGAGAAACACAGTCTTTCAAGAAGCTCGGCCGGCCAAAACACCATGCTATTGTTAGCTAGGTTGACAGCCCTGATATGAAAAACTGTTTCCATAGTGTAGTCGTTGTCATATTCGTCTAACACACACACGAAAGGTCCCCAGTTCAAAACTGACTGGAAACAATGCCGACTTCCTTTTTTGTTCCTGTGGAAGAACTGCATCACCAAAATTATTAAAATCTCAACAAATCAGGGAATCAAACCCCGGTCTTCCGTGTGACAGGCGGGGATACTGTCCACTATACTAACGAGGAACACAGGCTAAAGAGGGCCTCTACCCGCCAAAACACCCGCCATGCTATGAGTTCCTGGTTTGACAACACTGATATGAAACACTCCTTTGTCATCTGTTTCCATAGTGCAGTGGTTCTCACGTTCGTCTAACACACGAAAGGTCCCTGGTTTGAAACTGGGATGAAACAATACCTGCTTACTTTTAATTTCCTGTGGAAAAACTGCATCACCAAAATAATTAAAATCACAAAAACTCCCCATCAGGGATTCGAACCCCTGTGACTTCCATGTGACAGGCGGAGGTACTGTCCACTATTTTAAAAGAGTTATATTGTTACTGTAAGCGTTTTTTAAACATTGAAAATTAAGGCAATATTATAGCACATTGAAGAGGAATCAAATCAACATCAATCCAATATTTGTTGCATTCGTTTTAATGGCAAGTAACATATCGTCAATTCGAACTTTAACTTGCTCAGGGTCGGATTTTTGTCTGTGTGACAGCCGGTTCTTTTTCTCCCGGTCGTTTGCGCTCTCCCGCAATATTGTACCAATCCCTTTTCCCATCCTGAGTCTTTGTATAATTCCAATGTCATTCAAATGACTTTTCTGCTGAATGTGTCACTTGAGGTAGTCCATCTTCCATTTAGTCCATATTTTTCGCTGTTGTTTTGCAGAGCATACCTTTCTCACTCGAAAAAGAAAATATCTCACCCAGTTTCACTGCATGTTCTTCTATTTTCACATACTCCAACAGCCATTCCAACTTAAAAGAACTGCAGTTCATTCTTGTTTTGGTTTGGGGAGTCGACGTATCACATTCACTGCCCGGTCGTTATGCAACGAAAGGGAATTAGCACCTATCTGTTGTTGTGGAGCAGAGAACATGCACAAGTGCTGTCAATGCCGTGATTGGCTGCATAGCGTCATTGCATCTTATTGTGTGATTGGCTGGACACCTGCCACTCACTGAATGACATAGCAAATTGATACAGAAAAAAAAGTTACATATCTAATTCATTTGCAGTGCGTTCACTGCGCTGGATAGATTTTCTTATGCGCCGAGAGTGTGCGACCAGTGCGCGGTTGCGCATCGACAGTAAACGTAACTCTAAATGAAAGATACCTTTCATTGTATTGCCTCGCGTTGGAAACTTCACTTGTCTCAAAGCATAAGGCAATTTCCTAGCTGATGCTGCTCCCTACCGGTTTGGAAGGGTACTACATGAGTACAATATCAGGCTTAGACCGCACAGGCATACATCTTGTATAATTTCCCATGGCACACCAGGGTTTGAAAAACACCGGTGTAGTGGTTATCACGTTCATCTAACACCCGAAAGGTCCCCAGTTTGAAACTGGGTCGAAACAATCCCTGCTCCTTTTAAATTTGCTGCTTAAACTGGATCACCAAAATAATTAAAATCACAACAACTCCACATCAGGGAATCGAACCCCAGTCTTCCACGTGACAGGCGAAGATACTGCCAACTATACTGAATTTGCTCTGTGTTTGTTCGTGTGCTTTGCATGTAAATGTCACGTCTAAAGTGCTAATTAGCAAAGGATGAAACAAAGTTCAAATGCAGGTACGGCTAACACTAAGGACCTCCTATCACGAATACCACATAATAAATCTTGAGACATTTACTTGCTAACACACATACACCAGCCATCGCTTTTTACCTCTGCGTCCCGCGTCCTAGACGCATAATTTTTCCGCGGGACGCACAGTTACAAATAATGTGCGTTTTTGGGACGCAGCTAACGTTATGTGCGCATGAGGGTTGCTATTTTAGTCCGCAAACGGAGAAATCACGCGGATGAAAGATTGAGATGGCGGCGAAAAAACTCACATAGGTCTACTAATTACGACATTTAAGAAATGTGAATGCCAGTCTGATTTTTCGTGTCAATCGTCCGAAGGGCCTAAACTCACCTGTGATGTATGCACAGAACACGAGAGCGAGATACGACGGGAGGCACGATTACGAAGCAAGTTGGTCATTATATCTGTAGGCTAATCGCTATGAAAAATATGATGAAACAGTATTGGTTTTTCTATAATTTACTGGTTGTAGCATGGTAACTTTAGGAATAAAACATTCGTCACAAGGTGTAGTAATGCTAATGTTAACTGTTGGTAGAACTAATGATGACGTGTGTTAGATTCTTTTGTCAAATTGATAGTAGATTACACATGCATCGTCTTGGGAAGAGGATGTCAAGCCACATCAATACTTACCTGTTTTAATGATTACCACTAAATTAATCTTTGCAGTGTGAGACTGGAAAAATACTCTGATTTTGTGGTATGCTGTATTCATGATGCCATATGAGTACACCATATTTTGATCCATTTATTTTTGGGAATAAACCTGGAGTACACAGCTGCTGATGTAATGTTCACTGTTAATGCATAGTTTTCTAACATTTACCCTTGTTGGCTGTTCAGTTCACATGTGTAGATAGATAGAGAGACATAGCTAGATGGATGGATTGATTGGTCGCATGTGTTGAGCCAGGGGTGCCCAACCTTTTTTGGACCAAATATCTACTTTTCGATCAACCAACCTGCCGCGATTGACCCGTTACCGCACACGCGCGCATACGCACGCACTTACACACGCATGCTCTGATGAGCAATAGCCATAACAGATTGGCAGGCCAGCCCAGTGCCTAAATAGCGCAGTCGGCAATATATAATACAGTCAAACCTCGGTTTTCGTCCATAATTCGTTCCAGAAGGCTGTTCGAAAACCAAAACCACGCTCTTTTTAAAATAAAAATGTTTACTGAACACGTCTGCTCACAACGGAAAGCAACACGAGGAAGCGTCACTTCCTCGTCTACCCGAGGAAGCGTCACTTCCTCGTGTAAGTGTAACCCAGACTTGTTTAGACTGTTATTTTATTGTTAGTTTCTGTAATGTGATATTTGTTTGTGATACTGTGTTTTCCGAGAGACCATGAACGCACCGCAGCGCTAGGAGCGAGGACTCGTTTTGCGAAGGAGACAGAACATTCTCGCACTTTCCCTGGCGGGTCGAAACGAAAGAGCGATAGATAAACTGGTCTTTGAACCTCTACCTGTGCAAGGTAGTAGAGTTGGATCCTGTGGCGATCTTTCTTTTTCTTTTCTTCCAAGGCGAGAGAAGGGTTTAGAAGAGATAACGTTCCTGGTGAGTGTTTTTAGTTGAATATGTCCGATTAGCATTGCTAGCATTCGATTTGTAACATTAAAAAAAACAGTCAGGAATGAAGTTGATGAAAATGGATATTGTTCTTTGTTGATTTAAAATATAACCGTGTTGTTTAAAAGAAAAGGAGACCATCCACTGTACCGACAGTGCGCTCCTTAGCAAGCACATTAGCATTGAGCTAAGCTAACATGCTCACGGCGAGTAGCGCTGTGGCCTTCACCCGGGCCATGTTTACAAGATCGTTTACTTTCCCTAGCCGATTATTGCCACATTAAGTGAATGCCTTGCGCATTTTGTGCAGGCTGGTTTTTTTGGACTCATAGACCACCGAAAGATTGGACTTCGTCGTCTGTAGATTTGATTCCATGTGGGACGTCAGTGAAGGACATCATGGACTTCAAAGCCACCCGTCCCCAGGAGGGTGGTAGGACCGTTGAAAGGATTTACATTTTTTTGAATGAAAGCAGTATTTTTTGTTTAAACTGAGATCTCAGTCGTTTTTTTCATGGGTCAGATCTGATACCAAAAAAACAACTTATTAGAACTGATAACAATTTAACTTGTGTTTCTTTCTTGTTCATCTATTTGTATTCTTGTTCAGTTTACTCCTGATGTAAATATTCATTCAATATATATTTTTTTGTAAAAAAAAAACTCAGTCAGTGTGTCTTCTCTCTGTTGGAGGTTTTCCCTTGACTCTAACTAGAGTCTGCTGTTGCCAATCTCACTGTGACCTTAAGTAGTGCACCCTAACTCAAATAGATTGGATAAATTGACACACCTGCGAGATACTGATTTATTTGACCTTTGACCACATATTAGAAGGGTGACGCTGAGTAGCTGCACCTAGGGTGGCTACATAAGGAAGGTGAGAGGAGTCATATGGTGCATTCAAGTGCGCTCAGTTTGTTCAAGAACCGAAATTTGTTCGTCATGCGAGGCATAAAAAAATCGAAATTTTTGGTCGAAAACAGAATTGGACGAGAACCAAGACGTTCGAAAACCGAGGTTTGACTGTACGTGTAGAACTGGTTCAACAAAAAAAAAAAAAAGGTTATGTAAAGTAATATCGATATTTCATGAATAGTATGGAGTGCTGCAGCTGGTGGTGAAAGGCTTTGTGCATTCTGGACATAACACAAAACAACTATACACACTACCTTGAGAATACTGTGAGTTGCTCTTAGTGTGGTACCCTCAAATGCACTGCTTTTACCGATTGGGAGACACTTTTTACTTTTTGAACCAGGTAAAAGTACAGTTACAGGTACTCCAATAACTATGACAGCTGCTGTAGCATTATTTCTGTAAAGGATAAGGAAGGTTTTTTCCCTATGATGATGAATAAGGCGTAAAAGGTTGGTTGAGCATACCAACTTGCGGATCTCGCTCTCCAGGTTCTGGATGCAGTCCAGCTTCCTCTTGCGACAGCGCTGGGCAGCGATGCGGTTTTTACTGCGACGGCGAATGTCATGTATGAACTCCAGCTGCTCCGAGGTCAGTTTGTGCATCTTGATGAGAATCTGGAAGTCATTGCGTGGCAAGTTGGTGATCTGGTCCACGGGAAAAGGAAGCTTTACCTAAGTGCAAAAATAATTTCAGGTTATGACGATAAAATAACAGTAAAACCATGATTTAATCACGGCTGCAAAAATTGAATCAGGTAAAGTGCAAATAGCCATCCATCCATTTTCCGAACCGCTTGATCCTCACGAGGGTCGCGGGGGGTGCTGGAGCCTATCCCAGCTGTCTTCGGGCAGTAAGCGGGGGACACCCTGAATCAGTTGCCAGCCAATCGCAGGGCACACAGAGACGAACAACCATCCACGCCCACACTCACACCTAGGGACAATTTAGAGTGTTCAATCAGCCTGCCATGCATGTTATTGGAATGTGGGAGGAAACCGGAGCACCCGGAGAAAACCCACGCAGGCCCGGGGAGAACATGCAAACTCCACACAGGGAGGCCGGAGCTGGAATCGAACCCGGTACCTCTGCACTGTGAAGCCGACGTGCTAACCACTGGACTACCGGGCCGCCTAAGTGCAAATAGCGTCTGACAATTTCAACCAAATGAAACGCTGCTGCCCACCAGCTGATCTGCCGCTTTCTGTGACCTGATGTTGGCCCAGATTACCATGGCATACACCGACCCACGCTATGTGTTGCCGAGTGACCTACTGGAGGGCAATGTTGTCTAGCATCCACAAGATGGCGCTGTGGATCTACTTTTCCACCCCTACGTACAATTTGCAAATGACTGGGTTAGTGTCCATCAAAGTTGTTTGGGATTTTAATACAGTTTATTTAGTTCCCTTTCACCAAGGACAACCTAAAACATCAAGTATTCACTTGAATTTGAGCTGCTGAAATCAGAGGATTTGGACTACAGTGCTTCAAAACCGTTTCACTTACTTTCCAATTTGTAAGCTTGCTGGTGATAACCATGTTTGACTGCAAATTAGCATTCAGTGTTAATTACCATACTTTCCGCACTACAAGGGACACCTAAAAGCGTTCAAATTTCTCAAAAGTTGACAGCGCAGCTTATAATTCGATGCGCCTCGTACAGTGGATGGGTCAATACTCTGATTTGTTGAACGTAGCATTTTAAGCACTCTCTTACTGCTGCAGCGGTTGTGAAAGCTCTGTATAAATTAAGCTGTATTGTATTGTATTGTATTGTATTCCCTTTGGCGTCGCTCCATCTAGTGGATGCATAACGCAACCACAGCCACTATTTTGGCTTCTATTCTATGCCCCTCATAATGGGGTGCGCCCTATATATGAACGCAGATTTAAAGTCGGCCATTTATTAAGGTGCACCTTCTACCCTGAAGCGCCTTATAGTGCGGAAAATACGGTACCTGCTACTAATGTCTTTTACCTCAACCAAAATTGGACACGCTGGGTATTTATTTAGTTAATTAAAATCTATTTTGTTTTTGGGCCAATATGGAGAAGCTCAGGGAATTCAGAATGATAATTTACTCATAAAGGTTGGCTTACTCCTGAAAAATGTGCCCCCCCCCCCACACACACACACACACTTCTGATATTATGGCTAAGTCCCTCTCCCTTCATGGGGTTGTCAGATCCTTGACATTCTGTACTTCTATATATAGCTGCATGTTTCTCAACCGCCACATAATAAGCTTGAGATGACAGAGTGAGCAGTAGATGGTCATAAATCCCCTGAACAGCCGATCTTAAATTGTTTCTTTGTATAGTGAGAGGATCACTTTCCATTTGTGACACTGCTATTTATAAACGAGAACTGGGCCAGATCTAAAAGTCAGAGTTTGCCGAATATTAATTATCACAACATTCCATCCACCCATTCATCCATTTTCTGAACCGCTTATCCTCCCAGAAACTGAAAAATTGGCAAAATTGTCTTTAAAAATAGACTGCCATCAAGTCATATTTTGATAAAGATTACAGATCACTGATTGTGAGGCAATCATGAGTACAGCAAATGCTGAAAATACTGGGTTAATACTGGGAGATTTGATTGATGACTTTGATCAGTGGTGTCGCTGATCTCACAGTCAAGCCAATCATGGTCGACAGTTAAGACACAAATGGCCCACCTTTCACTTGGGGTACCAAGCAGCCCCGCTGGTGCATGTACTTGTTCAATTCATGAGACAACCAGGTCAGGGCAAAGAAGTGGGACAGGCAACACACACACACACACACACACACACACACACACACACACGCACACACTGCTCTTACTACTTTTACGACTAATTTTTGCTCATCAGATGTCGTCTTCTCTGATGCACTTTCTAATAAGTGGAAATTTTAAATTGGCATGCTGCCTGTTGCAAGTCCAAAACCCACATTTGTGACGGATTTACTGTATCACAAGTTGGGTTTGCCTTGTAGGACTATTTCAAACTTTGGCCTCAAGAAAATAGAAAGTCTTACACTGTCGAACGACTGTTGCGAAAAAAAGAACAGTGTGTGAGCTAACATATAGCAAGATCAAACCCCAGTAGAAAACACACAAAGACAGATCGAAAATAATTAAACTTGTTGGCCTGTGATCAGGTACTGTTCTGAAGAATAGCTCAAATGTTAAAATGCTCAGAGTTGATCTGTTAACACTTAGCAAGATACTAACTTGAGTAGAGAAGTCCCTGAGGTACAATGATATGAATATCATAATCTGCACTGTGGTTAAGTAAAGAGGTGTCGAATTATCGCGTTAATTGCGATTAATTAATTACGTCACATTTAGCCCGTTTTTTAAAAAATCGTGTTAATCTAAATTTTAATCTCTGCCTTTATTGTTTCTGTAGGTGGCTTGCCTTTTTCTAATAGCCCTTTTCATGTGTTGGCTTCCTGTGTTGAGTTGTTGAGGGTGGGGAAACAACTGTCAGTCACAGCCTGAACCGGACATCGATTGGCTGCCATTATGTTAGGGCTTTTTTTAGCCGAAGCTGATCGGCTCCCATTGGTGTTGGGCGGGCTTAGTAAGCAGGGTGAGGAGGGGAGAGGTGAAAATGGAGCAGGATGTGAGAGTTCTTGGCACAATGAATGGAAAATATATATTTCAAAAACGCCCTGACGACACAATTGATAAAGGTAGAGTGTTGTGCCTAATTTGTAAGGAGTTTGCTGACCACCGAAGCAGCTCAAATTTAGCCTCCCACATCAATGCAAAGCACCCAGTCGCGAGTGCAGCCACAGCGAATGATAGCACCAAAAGCAATATAGCGAGCGATCCATACATGGCAAAGCTCTTTGGCAAACTAAACTCGAGAACACCCCACGTAAGAGGCATAGTTGGCGTGTCCTCTGTAGACTACTCGACGTGATTGATGTTTATTTCAACACTTTTAGTTTGTCATGATGAACAGTGTTATTTCTGAAGTGCTAACTTACAGCACTGTGATTTAAGGGTCTGTTTTATTTATTATTATCTGAAGCAAGTTCAGTGTTGAGTACTTGTATTGCTCAGAAAATTGTTCTTACTGTTTTTGTCTTAATGTTCTATTTTATTTGTATTTTGTAATTCTTTGGAGATTTACAAAAACAAACAAAACAGTGATATTCCCCCTCATGGTTGAAACTAAAGGTTGCAGGTAGGACTTTGACGAGTCTCAAATACAGCAGAAAGTAAATGGCTAGGACTGCATCTGTCCAAGTCTGCTGAAAAACAATAAAATACTTTATAATGCCACTTTTTCTTTTATCTTTTCATCTGCCAATAATTCTGTCAATAATGTAACAAATTTAAAATGAAAATAGGGGGTTTCTCAGTAATTTTTAGATGTGATTAAAATATAGATTAATTACAGACCCTAATTAATTAATCACACTTTTTTTTTTTTTAAATCGCTTGATGGCACTAGTTAAGCATAACAAACGCAATTCCAATCCCGTTGGGATGTTGACTGAAACCTTGACTGAATGACTACAAAGGCAGGGTATTTAATGTTCAAAGTTATTTATTTTTTTGTTTGTTTTGAGCCAATAATCATGAACTTGAAATCTGGTTGCAAGACATTTCCCAAAACATGGCACAGGGACATGTTTACCACTGTGTTAGATCACAGGCCTGGTCCCTCTTCCCCACGAATAATGGGGGTCCACTCTATACACTGTATACTGTATATATATATATATATATATACTGTATACAGTGTGTGTGTGTAGATACAGTATATATACATATATAGGAGTAATCCAAAAGTAATTAAAAGTAATCAAGTTAAATCAATTCATATTATGGTAGTTGGATTACATTTTTTAACAGGTAACGAGTAATTGTAAAACTAACGCCGACCAACCCTGGTCCTATCAACCTATGTTCATATATATGGTGGTCATCTTTGAACTACAGTCAAACCTCGGTTTTCGTCCATAATCTGTTCCAGAAGGCTGTTCGAAAACCGAAATTGTTCGAAAACCGAAACCACGCTCTTTTTAAAATAAAAATATTTACCGAACATGTCTGCTCACAATGGAAAGCAACACGAGGATGCGTCACTTCCTCGTCTACCGGAGGAAGCGTCACTTCCTCGTGTAAGGGGGGCGAGAGGAGTCAAATGCTGCATTCAAGTGTGCTCAGTTTGTTCGAGAACTGAAATTTGTTCGTCATCCGAGGCATAAAAATCTCGAAATATTTGGTCAAAAACCGAATTGGACGAGAACCGAGACGTTCGAAAACTGAGGTTTGACTGAACTACAGTGAAACTCCTCTACAACGAAATCATGTTTGCAGCAAGAATTTTTTCACAACAGGGGTTTTTTCACTGTAGCAAATTTGACCTCAGATGTAAACACACACACACACAAGCGTATGTGCACACACAATCATATGTGTACTCTTTATTTTTATTCCAATAGTGCATAAGTATGAGCACACACTTATTTGACACTTCATATAGTCAGTGTAGAAAGAAAAAAAGGGAAAGAAATTGCGAAATTTACGATCAGCATTCACTTTCACTTACATCAATTTCTTGGATAATGTCTTTTATTTTGCTTCCTCCGTCTTACATTTTGATCACTTTTACCCTCTCTTCCAGCGTCAGAGCGCTTCTTTTCTTAGCTGTTTGACATCCAAAGGTCCGTTTTGTAGCCATTTTAGCAATGCAACGTTCGTGCTGCGTCTGAATCGAACAATAACAGATACTTCCTGGTATCCCAGTGGCTTTTCTTTCCACTATCTCACTGTTTCTAACTCGACTTACCCTCGATCGCCACCCAAGATAGCGTTGCTCAGCTGATGAACTTTTAAAGCCAGCCACGGGACGTTTCGTAGTCTTCGGTGGCCATAGTTAGCGCGATGGAACTCGCCTTCTCTCTAATTAGCGCTCCAGTTAGCATAAGCTTTTTAGCATATTAACAAGTAAAGCATTCGAGGAAACGTTCGTTGAGCCATAAGCAATTTACTCTGAGCAGCTAATCGGATGCATTCCACGCTACCTTCCACGGATCTAGCTAAAGCATCTACACACATAGACAGTGAGGTCCCTCTTGGCCAATCGGAGGCCAGGATGATGCTTGGTAAGCCAATGGCAGAGCAGCTATGAGTATGTTGCGTCCAGGAAACTTGCAGCTGTGACCGAAATAAACACCGTTCACTATGTAAACCAGTGTGGTGGTTGTTGTTGCCGCTTCCGAACGAAGCAGTAGAGTTCGCTGTTGGATTATAATTCGTTGTAGTGAATGTCTTCGCGAGGCTGGAGCAGAGAAAATGATTTCGTATAACGCAACAGGGGGTTTTTCGTCGTATGGGGGGCAGGAGAATGGGAATGGTGTTAATGCATGAAGATTTTTTCACATTAGGGGGTATTTTCGCCCATGTAGGTTTCGTTCTAGAGGAGTTTCACTGTACTTTATCATTAGCTACACTAGCCAACGAGCGAACATTATTTCTTTTGCTGTGTGGAGAAAAAGACTCTTACGATCATATTTACATCTTCCTGTACTAAAATACAACTGAGGTGGCCTATTATGGGCCTACTATTAGTGATTACGTAGTGATCTCAGTGGGGTGGCCTGAAGGTTGACTGGTTAGCATGTCCACCACCACAGTGCAGAGGTGCAGGGTTGGAATTGGTCTCCGGCCTTCTTGTGTGGTGTTTGCATGTTCTCCCCCTGCCTTTACTCTGGTTTCCTCCCACATTCCAAAAACATGTGTGGCAGGTTAATGGACCACTCTAAATTGTCCCTATGTGTGAATGTGGGTGCAGATAGTTGTTTGTCTCTGTGTGCCCTGCAATTGGCTGGCAACCAGTTCAGGGTGTACCCCGCCTACTGCCCCAAGACAGCTGGGACAGGCTCCGGCACGCTCGTGGCCCTTGTAGCAGCCTCACCCAGCATTTTACCTTGTCTCGCATACTGTACCTTAGTGTTGTTTTTGCTATACTAGCGATAACTTATTTTGATTAGGCTATGCACCAACTCCTTGCCGCCGCCAAAGCAATTCCTCCTGGGTGTGTGGAAGCATACTCGTCCCTCCACAGAGACGACACCATCAACAGGGACACATTGCTTCAACGGCGGCGCCGAGGGGTTGTTTCGCAGCCTTGACTCACCTTTTAGGCACCTCACAAGGATGCGGTGACAGTTCAGAAACTATCAGCTCGGTAAGAGTTGTTTTCTTCATTAAAAAAAAGACCATTGTGTATGTGTATGTATGTATGTATGTATGTATATCTATATATCTATATCTATATATATGAATGTATATACATATAATAATAAATATATATATATATATATATATATATATATATATATATATGACTATGTATATGTATATACATATATATATATATATTATTAGGGCGGCCCGGTAGCCCAGTGGTTAGCACGTCGGCTTCACAGTGCGGAGGTACCAGGTTCGATTCCAGCTCCGGCCTCCCTGTGTGGAGTTTGCATGTTCTCCCCGGGCCTGCGTGGGTTTTCTCCGGGTGCTCCGGTTTCCTCCCACATTCCAATAACATGCATGGCAGGCTGATTGAACACTCTAAATTGTCCCTAGGTGTGAGTGTGGGCGTGGATGGTTGTTCGTCTCTGTGTGCCCTGCGATTGGCTGGCAACTAATTCAGGGTGTCACCCGCCTACTGCCCGAAGACGGCTGGGATAGGCTCCAGCACCCCCCGCGACCCTAGTGAGGATCAAGCGGTTCGGAAAATGGATGGATGGATATATATTATTATGTGTGTATATATATATATATGTATGTATATACATCTAATAATATATGTATATATATATATATACACACACATACACACACACACACACACACACACACACAATGGTATATATATATATACACACACACACACACACAAGGCTATATATATATATATATATATATATATATATATATATATAAAGCTTAAACCTATTTCAAATAATAAAAAGACAAGATGAACATCATCACCATGTTTTTCCCCAATTTAAAAACGACTTCAGCTCTACCCTCAGCGCCTCCAGCAGAAGAGTCTCTGGGTGAAGCTAAAGCCTGTACGAGTCAAGTGAGAGCCACTTACTATGCTACCAATACAAGTCTCTTCGCCTCTATAAGAAGGCAATGTTGATGAATGTTAAAGCCTGTTTAAGGTTTTAGAATTAAAGATGTAGATAGATTACTTAGTACTAATTATTAGATTAATTATTAGATTATATAGATTAATTAGTACTTCTGTAGTCTTTGTCTCAAATATGTAATGTAACAGTACTGTTTACCTTTGAAACATTCTGGTACCCACGTATACATACAGGAAAATTCCCCGGGGGAAGGAGATGTCAAATCCCACCTTGCAATTTCCTCCTTCCGGAGGGGGATTCTGGTCCCCATTAACCCCCAAAAATGAGGGATTACTGTAATAGGAATTACATCATAAAAGTACTTCCAGACCAACTCTTCATCATTAGAAAGTTAGCTCTTGGACCAACAAAATTGCCATAAATAGACCATGATGAAAACCTTGCCAACAAAAATGTTTAGTACCACATTTTAGACTCATGTGTGGCCTTGCTTTTGATAGTGGCTATACACAATGATTGTGGATATCATTTGCAAAAATACCAGAATCTGAATATTCATCAAAGAATTACCAGATACAATGCAATGCGAAGAAAAGCAGGGTAAAAAAGAAAAAACAACAGTTTTTACAGTATTCAAGAGAATAGGACATACAAACCTCAGGTCCAGCAACTCTGAGTCCACTTTCGCTGTCTCCCTCTGAGAAAGATCCCGACTCGTCGCTGGAGTTTCCACCACTGGCATCGAATCCCTGCTCACTTTTGATCTTAGTGCAACCCTGAGAAAAGACAACCTCTCGACTGTGGAGGTCCCTAGGCTCTTCCCTGCCCGCTAGGCACTGAGATAGTCTAGAGATGCAACCAGAGTATGGCGATAGGGAGAAGTCAAATTGTTGCAGGTTGGAAGTTGGGCTGCCACTTCCTCCATCCTCTGCATATGAGAATGAAGAATGGGAGCTGGAAGTCTGAGTTAGGGGCTCAGAGGGAACAGGGGAATGGGTTGATGCCTTGACAGGAGCACGGCAGCTTGGAATCAGACCTGAACTGCCAGAAGAGGCTGAATCAGTCTGCATCAAGCCCGGGACCTTTTCGCTGAACTTTTCATCCGCGTAATGGGTCATCATTTGATGATGATCACTTACTCCTGAAGAGAAAATCACACTGCGTCTGTCTAGCTCCCCTTTGTGTTTGGATGAGGAGGCTTTAGGCACGGGCCTGTCAATGTTGCTCAATGCTGCTGGTACATCTGCCGTGCCGCTTTTCAGGTTCACCATTGCTTCCTTTTTGTCCTTATGTCCGTGTTTGACTAGTTCCCGGTAGTGGTTGAGGGACAGTCTGTTGGAGAGCAGCTGCTCTATGGTGGTGTTTGGCATGCTGCTAAGATCCAGCCCTCCTCTTTGGAGGTAGGAGCGTAAGCAGGATGAAGGTGAGCCGCCACTTGGAAAATGCTCAACGGCCACAGGAACTCCTTCTACCTCTAATTCCATCTCCAGCACTTCTTCGGTTGACAAATCTTGGTTGCATCCACGCCGATCATCTCCCTCATCATCAAAGACGGGTTCCTCTTTGATACTGGAGGGGCTAATAAGTGTTTGTGTGGCATCGCTGCAGTCGGTGAGCTGTGAGCTCACCGGGCTGGCGGAGGTATGGTTGGCCAAGATGATATCGTCGTCTTCATCATCATCATCATCATCATCATCATCGCCGTCGTCTTCATTACCATCATGAGTTTCATTGTTGTGGTGATATTGATATTTGCTGTATTTAGCACATTGAGGAAGGTCAGTGGGAAGTGGCTTTGTGGTTGCTACATTGCTGGTGTGCTGCCTGTTGTCTGTTAAATCGTCTGTGTATACTGTCTCAGAAAAGACAGCGTTATTGGCTGTGTCATTATCATATTCCTTCTTGCCATTAATGCTCAGTTTGCTGTCATTCTGTAGCTGTGCTTGAAGGAACCGGAAACAGGAATCTTCCAAATTGTGAACACCCAGGAATTCAGCGCACAGGATCACCTCGTGGATGTTCTCTCGGCTTAAAACAAGCTTGGCTGTGTAAGCAAACTGGAGCAGTGGGGCGAAGCCCTTTGCAGTAACCTGTAGGGACAACAGTTGCAGGAGATGTGACATCTATCGTGTACACAGTAAGCTTTTTCACAGCCATTAACAACGTTCCAATCAAATCACATCGGCAGCAAAACAAAAAGTGCAAACTACATGTTGGCGAAACCATCATATTTAACATGAATTGGACCGTCAAATTGGTACCGTTCTTGAATCCAGGTATTTTCATTTTAGGCAGCTGGCTAAAATAAAGCTCTTCTTTCTCAAGAGCACTTTGAAACAGTAATTCACGTCTTTGTCACATCTCGACTGGATTACTGTAACGCACTTTACTTTGGAGTCAGCCAATCCTCCATTCAGTGTCTCCAGCTGGTCAAGATGCCGCCGCTCGCCTCTTGACTGGTACTTATAAAACTTATTGTAAAAAAATGTTTCTCTGTCTTATTCTTTGAGACTTGATTTTTAGTTTTATTGTTTTTGTGCTTTCTGCTGTCCTTGTTATTAATTTATTGTTTGTTGTTGTATAAATGAGCTTTGCTCCATGTACAGCATTTTGTACACAGCGGTGGTTGTTTTAAAGTGCTCTCTAAATAACAGTGGAGTTGAGACGAATTTAACTCACATAGAGTTGGAAGTAAACAATTACAACCCTTTGGAGTTATCCGGATTACTGTATAAATTGGTCATCAAATGTGATCTATAACCTCTGGTTTCCTTTTTTTTTGTCTTGTGTACCTCCAAACCCTTTTGTCAGAAAACGAGTACCCCCATGTTTTGATAATATTCCAAAATTATAATGAAGAGTCATATTACAATTGGGTGGCCCGGTGGTCGAGTGGTTCGTGCATCAACCTCACAGTGCAGAAGTACTCGGTTCAATTCCAGCTCCGGCCTCCCTTTGTGGAGTTTGCATGTTCTCCCCGGTCTTGTGTGGGTTTTCTCCGGGTACTCCAGTTTCCTCCCATATTTCAAAAACATGCATGGCAGGCTGATTAAATGCTTTAAATTGTCCCTAGGTGTGAGTGTGAGCGTGGATGGTTGTTCGTCTCTGTGTGCCCTGCAATTGGCTGGCAACCGGTTCAGGGTGTCCTTCGCCTCCTGCCCAAGGACAGCTGGGATAGGCTCCAGCAGTCCCCAAGACCCTTGTGAGGATAAGCGGATCGGAAAACGGATGGATGGATGGTATGTAAACTGCTTATTAAATGAAAGTCTTTTTATTTTGTCTCATTAGTTTCAACAGTTAATTCTCAGGCATCGTCTTCTTTTGACTCAAATTAAACAAACATACAAATAAAATGATTTCTAAGGAATGTATTTTCCCCACTGTAGGGCGCACCAAAAAGTCTTCCATTTTCTAAAAGCTCACCGAGCGCCTAAAAAACTGGTGCGACTTGTGTATGGTCATTACAGTAATACGTTGACCAAGATGGCTTCTTGCTGGAGACATGCTTAATAATACTTTATTAATGTTTTTCACAGTCTCAACAAATACAGGTACATCTTTGTCTGTCTCCGTGCCTTCTCTTCTTCCGTTTGACTCGAGAGGTGTTCATGACTGCCTTGGAAAAACGTAAATGAACTATTCCTTCAATAAAATGACAAAAATTGAAAATAATGCATCAAAACAGAAAATCAAGCGAGGAAATCACAAAATAAATTCTATAGCCCCACTACAGAATCTATTTTGTGATTTCCTCATTTGTGAATACAGTACACAACAAAGGAATAAATAAGCACTTCTGAGACAGTCCAGTCACCTCCAATTTAACTAAACTCAACTCAACTGTATTTATAGAGCACTTTCAAACAGCCATTGCTGCATACAAAGTGCTGTACATGGAGCAACTAACATGTCCATCCATCCATTTTCCGAACCGCTTCATCCTCACTAGGGTCGCGGGGGGTGCTGGAGCCTATCCCAGCAGTCTTCGGGCAGTAGGCGGGGGACACCCTGAATTGGTTGCCAGCCAATCGCAGGGCACACAGAGACGAACAACCATCCACGCTCACACTCATACCTAGGGACAATTTAGAGTGCCCAACGAGCCTGCCATGCATGTTTTTGGAATGTGGGAGGAAACCGGAGCACCCGGAGAAAACCCACGCAAGCCCGGGGAGAACATGCAAACTCCACACAGGGAGGCCGGAGCTGGGATCGAACCCGGTACCTCTGCACTGTGAAGCCGACGTGCTAACCACTGGGCTACCGGGCCGCCCCAACTAACATGTATACAACGATAAAGCAATAATAAGTAACAAAGATGGTCGTAAAACTAAGATCAAATTTACTGACATCTGATCGTTCTGTTGCAGCTACGGGGCCATATAATTTATTTTGTGATTTTCTGTTTTGATGCATTACTGTATTTTCAATGTTCGTAGTTTCATTCAAGTAATCGTTAATTTACGTTTTTTGGGGGCGGTCATGAACGCCTCTCGAGTCAAACGGAAGAAGAGAAGGCACGGAACGGACAAAGACGTACCTGTAGCTGCTCTATCTAGTGGATGCATTGTAGATTGCGCCTTATAGTCCAGTGCGTGCAATATATGAAAAAAAAAATATATATATGCCATTCATTGAAGGTGCGCCTCATAATCCAGTGCACCTTTTAGTGCGGAAAATACGGTAATTTTGCTTTTGAAATAAGTAACATACATTTTTAAAAACCTTCGAATAAGTCCACTTAAAACAGGCATTTCATCCATCCATCCATTTTCCGAACCGCTTTATCCTCACTAGGGTCGCGGGGGGTGCCGGAGCCTATCCCAGCCGTCTTCGGGCAGTAGGCGGGGGACACCCTGAATTGGTTGCCAGCCAATCGCAGAGCACACAGAGACGAACAACCATCCACGCTCACACTCATACCTAGGAACAATTTAGAGTGCCCAATCAGCCTGCCATGCATGTTTTTGGAATGTGGGAGGAAACCGGAGCACCCGGAGAAAACCCACGCAGGCCTGGGGAGAACATACAAACTCCACACAGGGAGGCCGGAGCTGGAATTGAACCCGGTACCTCTGCACTGTGAAGCCGACGTGCTAACCACTGGACTACCGG
Source organism: Hippocampus abdominalis (assembly GCA_018466805.1). Taxonomy (NCBI): domain Eukaryota; kingdom Metazoa; phylum Chordata; class Actinopteri; order Syngnathiformes; family Syngnathidae; genus Hippocampus; species Hippocampus abdominalis. The sequence continues at coordinate 671,039 of CM031705.1, read as the reverse complement.
GCCGTAAAACAGGCATTTATACTTTAAATATGAGGAACAAAACATTCAGATCCACTGAAGCAATTTTACTCTCTTTTCATCAGTCATCTGAGCTTCAATGAAACATTTGCGCTAACACTGTTGATTTTGGCACAGCTGTGCCACAGATTATTTTCGCCCAGGGGAAACAAGTTGTAGCGCACATTTACCATTTTATTGGCAGGCTTATGAAACGACTGAGGATTTCCATGTCATCTTGGAAATAAATGATGAAATGTTTTCATGTATCCCCAGCAATGTGCTCCCATACCCCAGAGGCAGGGATGGGCAACTTAAATGATGGAGGTGCCCACAATTTTTCATCAGCACAAACCATCACAAAATCTTTCTCAAATAGTGGTGTGCCATGGTTTGACGCAAAACAACAAAATAGCCACGTACTGGGGTGGGTGGGGTGGGGGTGGGGTGGGGTGGGGGTGGGCTGGGGGCCCCCCCAGCCCACCCCCCCCCCACCCCACAAAGGGTTCTCATAGATAAAAAAAAATACCATTCAAACTCACGTTAAGGCCAAGAACCCAGTTTTTGCATTTTTTTTTTTTACAAAAATCAACTCATGCAGAGATTCAAATGAAGAGCCAGACTCACTCACCTGTATTATAGAGTGCAGTATGGGTGCAGTTTATTTTACTTACTGCTTTGTAAAAGACCCAAATAAATGCATGGTGGAGTCCACTAGCCGTCATAACAGCCTCTGTTCAAATGACCAAACGTGTTTGCAACACTTAAATATGTCCATATTTTTGGAGAACACATGGGGTATAATTCTTCATGCACGTTAAACGAACTCTATGTAGCGATGCTGATGTATTCAAATGATTTGTCTTCCCTCAAAAATTAGTAGTTACAATATGTTTTAAAAATCCATTCCATTCCTCTTTTGCTGTGGCTCAATGTTTTAAATAATCATCAGATTTGACCGTTTCGTGACAAACTTGAATAAATATTGTTCATCTTTTGAAAATAAAAACAGAACAACAAAATACAAAGGAGATGCTTTTGAAAAAAATAATAATACAATGTTCAACATGCAGGGATCGGTTGGGGGGTGCTTATGACTGTGCTATAAATTACTTTTGGAATTTCAAGGTCAGGTGTGAAGTAAAATTGGCCAACCATCTTGTGAGTAATACTATTACTGTGCTAATACTATTCCGAGTGTAATTTGTTTTTTTAACACAACCTACCCAGGTTTATAGTGAGACAGATAGCAAAGCGCTTCACAATGAAAGTACTTTCGTTCAGACACAACATTTTACGTATCCTGAGCATTTGGCTTGTAAATGTATGGTCCAACTATACATCTTGCCAACAATCTCCTCTTCCTCCAACTCTTCCAACACCCGGATCCCCTTCAGATAAGTTTGGAACATCGCTCTCCGAGTTTATTTCTAACTGGCTTTGTACACTTTCTATATATATGGAGCCCCGCTCCTGTTGTCTTAAAGCAGGGGTGGGCAATCCCAGTCCTGGAGGGCCGCTCTCCTGCATATTTTCCAACTCTCCCTGTTACCACACACCTGATTCCAATGAACAGGTTCAATATCAGGCCTCGTCAGACCTTACTGATAATCTGATCATTCAAATCAGGTGTGTAGCAACAGGGAGATTTGAAAAATATGCAGGAGAGCGGCCCTCCAGGACTGGGATTGCCCACCCCTGTCTTAAAGTGATGTCACAATTCCGGGTTTGACGCTCGGCAGTATCTCACTTTGGGGAAAACAATTACTTTTTCAAATATACAAATTAGAACGTTTTTTTTCCTGCTTTATTTAATGTATTTTGTTGAATTATTTTACCTGTGACGTAAAAATATTTCATTTGGGACTTTCTAAATTTATGTCACAGTTGTACTCTAACAGTCCATCAGCTTGCGGAAAGATGTGGTGGTAGTGCTCCAAACGATCCATATCCTTCCGCCTGAGCAGAGAAGATGGAAGAGGGAATGTGAGTGGTAGATTGGCTCCTTCATGATGAAGAGAGCATTTTTTTCTGTATCGGCTGAAAAAGGTATCGATGGTTATACCCCACCATCTTCTGAGCAGCCTTTACTCTCCTTACTGCTGACCAACTGCGGTGCCATACAGTGATGCTGGTACTAAGGGCGGTCTTAAGTACACATCCGTAGAAACTCTCCAAGACACAGCTCCCCACTTGGGCACGACACAGCTTCAACGGAAGTTGTGATGGAGGTGAGTCTTCTTCAACAGATCGGAAATATTTCAGATGTCCTCGTAAAGGAGGACCCAAAGGTACCTTTACAGTAGCTGGAGACCATTCCCACTGCTGCTCCACCAAGGTCTTGACAAGGGGGCATCTGTCCTTCCTAAGGTCCCCCACCATCTCTTTGGTCTTTTTCACATTGATACGAAGATTACCGTGATCCCTCGCCACTTTGTGCTACAAATCTTAAGGCCTCAGCGTTTCGCGTTTTTCCCCCCAAAAAACGAATAAAAAGATACAGCCATATCGGCACCTATAATGTGGAAAGTTGCGTTGTTTCATGGGGATGTGCGATAGAGAATGTTTCCCTGCATGTCGAACAAAGAGCTTACGTGACTCTGAGACTTTGTACATGCCCACTCAAGCGTGATTGGTTCCCGGCACGACAATGAGAACACGAGTAGATTTATCCCGTGAGCTCATTGGCTCCGCATCATCGCCTGTCTGTTGATTGTCTCGCATACTGTATTTTAGTGTTGTATTCGCGATAACTGTTTTTGTTTCAGCAATAACTTTTTTTGATGAGTTAAGCTGCGCTTCAAGCCCTTGTCACTCTCGAAGCAATGTGTCCCTGTGTGGGAGTGTGTAAGCCCGCTTGTCGGAGATGACAGTATCAACACGGACAGATTGCGGGGCGCAGGTGGTTCGCAGCCTTGACTGACGGCCTTATTTTGAAGGTTTCCCGACTTGGTCAGCTTTTCTTTTGATACGTCACAAGGAAGCAGTGACACTGACAGCTCAGATGAAGGCTGAAGTGAAACTGTCAGCTCGGAAAGAGTTTTTTTCTCTCTGATGGAAAAAAACCCAACTTAAACCTATTTCAATTATCGTATTTTCACAACTATTAGGCGCTATTAAAAGTCTTAAAATTTCTCCAAAATGGACAGGTCGCCTTACAATGCGGAGCGCCTTGTCTATGTGCTGAGTTCCAAAGCCTGACTGAGAGCACGTCTGGCCGACACGCTGGTTATATAGAGAAAAGGCGGACGTGAGGGAGGATAGGCATGCGGAAGTCCGCCAATGAATGACGGGTGGGCGTGTAAGAGGATGCTAATGGCTGGACGTGAGTGAGGTCCGCCAATGAGTCAAGTGTGGTCGCGTAAGAGGCACGACCCCTAGCAGGTACGGCGGCTTTTTCCATGCCTCGCCGTCACTCTTGATTTGCGACTCCATGCGTGCCCATCTCACAGCAGCAGTGAAAAACCAAGTCAAGCAAATGAACTCCGAGCTTGCCGTCATTCCCAGAGGCTTAACTAAAGAACTCCAACCACTGGACATCGGCATCAACCGGGCGTTCAAAGTCAAGTTGCGAGCGGCATGGGAACAGTGGATGATCGATGGCCAACACAGCTTTACAAAGAGTGGGAGGCAGCGCCGGGCTAGTTATGCCACTATTTGCGAATGGATTGTGGCTGCTTGGACTAACGTGTCTGCTTGCACTATATAAATAAAGTACAACCGAACTCAGTTTTGCTTCCGTTGGCTTTTTAAAAACGTGTTTTTAGCGTGTGTCCGCATCTTAGCATGCATGTTACCGTATGCTTCAAGCTAAGGTGTTTTTAGCGTGCGTGAATGCATGCCGTATGTTTAAGCTGGCGTATGTTTGGCGCCCAATAAAACGGTGCGCTTTGTTTATGTGTAAAATACAGAAATAGCACCCGTTACTGAGACTGCGCCCAACAATACGGTGCGCCGAATAGTCGCGAAAATACGGTAATACAAAAATAAGATTATAGCACAATCCTTCATCACGTTTTTCTCGAATTAAAACAAATAGCTAACTTTCTATCTATCTGCTAAAATAACAATATTTGAAACATTAAATAGGGATTTTAACCTTAACTGAGAAATCCAGATCATCAGTTTATTCATTATCAATTCATGCACAGAACTTATTTAGCACTTTGCTAGCTACCGTATTTTCCGCACAATTAAGGTGCATTTCAAAGTGTTTTAAAAAGCCGACAGTGCGCCTTATGTATGGCTCAATATTCAGATTTCTCGGATGTAATATTTTAAATGTTCCGTAAAGCACATTGTTGCAGGTGCAGCTGTTGTGAAAGCGCTGTATAAATAAAACTGGATTGCATTGTATTCCCTTTAGCTTCATCTCGTGGATGCATAACGCATGCGCACTTGGCATCAGGAAATCCTAAACCTCAGTTTGATAATTGACTTTGTGGTCATGTTATCGGTCTTGAACATGCAGGTGAAGAGAGGTGTGGGGTTAACTGATCATCACCCGGTGGCGTTTTTGTGCTGATGATGCGGAAAAATGCCGGTCCAACCTGGCAGACCCAAACATATTCCACTTATCACCTCACCATACCCTTTCTCACAAATTTTGTTTGCAGAAACTCAATTGCAGTGGCATACATTTAATTTTTTGTCATCAGTCCTGCTACGAGCTTTGCAGCTTGTCCAGTGAGATAGGCTTTCAAATAAGTGAATTTCTCCTTTTTACACTTTATTCTAGTGAATAGCTGCCTCACATTGACTGCCATCAATTGATATCTCCATTTACTGCTAATCAATTTTGGGACCTTTCTGTCCAAATGCACTCGCTGAACAAGCGTCACTTACTCTCTGCTGTGATGGAATTTGTTTCATATTGTCCTTTTTCCTTATCATTCGCTGTACACGGCTTTTAGAAAGAATAATCCGTTCCCTTTATTCCTGAGAGATTTTAATTTCTGTCTCCAAATCGTCCAGTGAAGTGAAAAACTCTATTTCACGGTTTAGCTCGAACAAACGGCATTCCTTGGCGGATAACATTTCCAGCAAGCCGCTCAGGTGATCGATTTCCGTTTCTGCTTCCGACATTTCTGAATCAATGCGCTGTATATGTTTTGGGGCCGCACCTTTAAAAGTACTCCACTTTCGTTGAATCCTCGCCACGTAATGACGGCAATCCACCTTCGCCGATGTGGACGTATCGTGTGTTCAATGTGATTCTCTCCTGGGGGTCGGTACCAATAAAATTCCACACTTGTTCGTAATAAGACAGGATGTCAGCTTTTCTTTGTTTTTCATTTTTATATAAATTTCTAGGGCGGCCCGGTAGTCCAGTGGTTAGCACATCGGCTTCACAGTGCAGAGGTACCGGGTTCGATCCCAGCTCCGGTCTCCCTGTGTGGAGTTTGCATGTTCTCCCCGGGCTTGCGTGGGTTTTCTCCGGGTGCTCCGGTTTCCTCCCACATTCCAAAAAACATGCATGGCAGGCTCGTTGGGCACTCTAAATTGTCCCTAGGTATGAGTGTGGGCGTGGATGGTTGTTCGTCTCTGTGTGCCCTGCGATTGGCTGGCAACCAATTCAGGGTGTCCCCCGCCTACTGCCCGAAGACTGCTGGGATAGGCTCCAGCACCCCCCGCGACCCTAGTGAGGATGAAGCGGTTCGGAAAATGGATGGATGGATATAAATTTCTTCCATTCACTCACATTTACACGCACATTTTCTCTCACTCTCGTGCTAATTTAAGGCCCTGGTCCAACCAATTTTTGTAAAAGTGTTTAGGAAGTGTGTTCCAAGTTTACCTTATCGGGGAGGTTAATGATGGGCTCCCCTGGTGGCCCATTGTATCCGAGCAGAGCTTGTAGGAAGTAGCGGCTACTCGCAGCGAGGATGGCCCTGTGCGCTCGTACCTCCCTGCCCTCCACCAACACAGTGACATCACACAGGATGCCCTGTCTCTGCTGCTCCTCAAGACTTAACAACACATTGGCACAGTGGACTTTGGACTCGTACACGTATACAGGCACTACTGCCTCACCCTCCTGCTCGTCGCCTGCCGACATCACTTCCAGTCGCAACCTGGACAAAAGAAACCAGAAGAAAAGGCGTTAATAAGAATGTTTGTTGTTGTTGTATATAACTTTTTTTTTTTGTCTTGTCTTCCCGAAATAAAGGAAATCATACACACTGTACTTCACTCATACTGATTGTGGGAGTTTATTAGTGTGTTATTAGACTACATCAATCAGAGTTAAGGTGATCAATTCTAAACATTAATTAAATATACAGTAATAATAAATCAGAATTAAGTTGATAAATAGAGAAAGGTACTGCAATATCCATTATGAATACAAGAAAATTGACATAAGAGTGCCAGGGTGTGTATGTATAAAATCCCGATACAAACCAAAAGTAGTAAAAATATCACGGTTAAGGGTAAAAGCATGAGCCTTTATGGAGACTTCTTCCTTCTTTCTTTCTTTTCCGATTGATATAAAAATGATCTACTTATATATAAATACATAACTTGGGGTAGGACTAGATAAGTGTTTTACTTCTTCCTATTCCTTTGAACATAATAATTGTGTTGTATGATGACTGATTTCTCTTTCCTTTTACAATTTTACTTACCTTACTATCTGTCAATTTATTACTGTATATGTTTCTATGTTCAATTAACAAAACAAAAAAACTAACAAACAAACAAACTCATGAAATAAAGGTAAATGCACTTTGTCACATACAATATAGAATGTACAGTGAAATTGAAGTGCAATTCAGTCATCACGGGTGAGTAGTGGACAGCCACGATGTTTGGGAACCTTGGTCATAACTACTGGTTTGGAGGGGCACTGTATTTATATCCTGTAAATCAGTGGTCCCCAAGCCCCCGGGCCACACAGCATATAACATGACAGCATATAACTTACATGACTTCCAAAAGATGTTTTATTTTGAAAAATTGCGGGATTGTCCGTTACATCCGTCTACAGTATGTCACTCTTGACGTAGGTCAAGGCTTGCTTCTCAGTTACCGCTGAAATGAAACCCAGGAGCTAGAAAAATAAGTAAAAAAACAAACATCTTTGGAAAGGTTTTGTTTGGGGGGGGGGGGGGATGCCCCGCCAGGAGACAGAAGAGGAGCCTACGACTTTCAAGAAAAGAAGGCTACATTTCATAGAGAGTGTCAGGAGTCTACTTTAAATAAGGATTTATCTCAACGGGAGGTCCCCACGCACCAAGCCCACTCTGCATAATATGCGGCAATGGTGAGTCATATTTTTCATGCACTTTGTATTTGCGGTGTATCTTGTTTCGAAGGCACATTTAAACGTTACCCTAGCGACCAGAGAGTGTTGTGGCCAGAGATGACGTTACTTGTGTCATGATTGGTGTTTATTATTATGTTTAGAAAATACCAGTTTTCATGCAGGTCATATCATATTATTTTGTTGTATTCATCTGACAAACCTTAAAGGCTGGCCCCTGAAAATATTGTCTGACATTAATCCGGTCCATGGGGCAAAAAAGGTTGGGGACTGCTGCTATAAATCTTTGAACGGTTTGGTTCCTGAATACATCAAAGAAATCCTGATTGAATATAAACCCAGAAGGGTCTGAGACCTGCAGACTTGGGTCAATCAGTGAATCCCAGAGTAAACACGGTGAAGCTGCATTTAGATGTTACGCTGCACTTACAGGAATAAGCTGACAACAGAAATGAAGTCAAGTGTAATTGTTTTTAAAAGCTGATTTTAAATCTTTGCTTTTATGCTTTACCTTTTACCCAACTCAACTCTCAACTCAACTGTATTTGTAGAGCACTTTTAAACAGCCATTGCTGCATACAAAGTGCTGTACATGGAGCAATTAACATATATACAACAATAAAGCAATAAATCAGTAACAAAGATGATAGAAGGTACCAAACAGTAAAACTAAGATCAAATCTGAGTCTGACTTACATTCATTTAAAAATCCTTTCTTTTTTCAGTTTTAAAATGCTTTAAATGTTTTTAAAGGTTTCTGTTAATGTGTTTAAATTTTCTCTTCATAATTTTGGTAAGCTTCTTTGTTTTCTCTGCTAAGCTTCTGAATGTCGTCAACTGTTCTGTTTGTAAATGCTTTTAGGTGTTGTGTCTTTTCTTGTGTGAAGGAGATTCTGTTGTCTTGCGTATGACTATTCACCAAAAGATTCAAACAGGGGTGCTTATTCGCCTTAACGAATCTATGGTTATGTGAGCTCATGAATCCGCTATATGCGGAACATCACGCAACCAACCACTGAAAACAGGTTAGCAGACTTCTTCTATGTGCCATAATAACGAGTATAAAAACACGTCGATGACATCATGGTTCGAACCAACTGGCTGAAATTTTGTTTTTGTTACGGCTGGTGTCGTTGAACAAAAGTTTCAGTGTATCCATGTATATAATTTATTTATGCAATGATGACATGTACACAGTATTGTATATGGCGGCACAGTGGTCGACTGGTTAACATGTCTGCCTCACAGTGCAGAGGTCATGGTTTTGAATCCAGGCTCGGTCGGGCCTTCCTGTGTGGAGTTTGTATATTTTCCACATTAAGCTTTTTCTCTACAGTGAACAACTATAGTGAGGAAAAAGCTTAATGCCTATACAATCCAAAATATTGTGGCGATTGCTTGGATATTTTTCTGAGGTCGAAGTGGGCATCGGTGGATATGTGCCTGTGAATTTTGGTGGTGATTGTTCTTTAAGCCAAGTTAAGGTTTTTTTTTTGCATGCATTGTTTGAGATGTCCCTCACTCAGCAAGGGCAGAATTACATACAAGACATCGCAAAACAGTGTATTCGAGGCACGTTCATAAAGTTGGAAACAGTGCTTTTGAGGGTATCCGTGATTGTTCTTTGTTTATGTTTTTGTCATCATCATCAATCATAATTTTAGGTCACTGAAACTTGAGACATCCACAGATGGGGTAAGGTGGCCACAGACACGCGCGCACATGCTGAATTATTCATCACAGAAATAAAAATGTCCAAAAGCAGAACAGCATGCATCTAGTGCACATGCACACTTAATAAATTAATAAACACTGAGAAATAACTCACCAGTTTCACTCTGTCTGTAAACTGTATGTGGATGGGGCATGTTTTTTTTTTTTTTCCTATGTCCTACTTTTTTTCCATCTCTGGCCCGATTATGTCTTACTTTCATCTCGGATATATTTGGTGTATACTATTTATTGCTCATATATGCTTGGCAGTGCACATGTATGTATAAGTATTTGCGAAAACATCATGTGCACTCTGTGGCAAAGCCAGAGGACACCAAGAAGTGGTATCGCTGCCTCTGGAACATCAGTGGCTCGCCCTAGGAAATGTTTAGATTTATTGATTTATATTACGACAGGGGATGAGGTGGAAGGCTACTTGGGAAAGGCAAGTACCATTTGGTGTGCTCTGCATGGTACTGTACCATGAGAACATACGGACCGTGGTTTTGCAGTCTTTGCACTGACGCTTTGTATGTGCTGTTTGCCTGTTGTGCGCTTGCCCAGTTGCAGTTGCTTTAACGTGTGGCTCACAGAGATAGTAACAAAAGCACTAGCAAAAGCACTGTGGACTAATTTTAGTTTCAATGTTAAATAAAAACCTTTTGTGACCAAAGAGCGACTTTTCAGGCAACCAACCAACCCCGATCGATGCCTTACCGCAACATGCACGCATACACACATGCAAGCAACCATGCACATGTGCACGTACGCATGCATGCACACACGCATGCCATGATGAGCAACAGCTATAACGGCCCCGAACGTGAACGAAACAGAAAAATAAAGCAGATTCAAGAGTTTGTGAGCTTGTGAAAAGGAAGTGGAGACCTGACGTGGAGGCATGGGATGGACTTTTGCAGCGGTGTTAAGAGCACAAACATGACTAGCGCTTCTACTGACACTCCAGATTCCCATTCTTTGCCAGTGCCATCAGTGAATTGCAGATAAAACAAACTTTGAAGGAGAATGATATCAATTCTGAATGAGAATGATAAAAAAAAAAAAGATATAGCCCAACAGCTCTGATCGCAAGTTGCAAATCCAGACTGCTGACCGCTAACAACTTCCGGTGATGCAGGTCACGTGCCACCGTAGGTGAAAGATGAACTGCTTTTTTTTCATTAATTATTATTATTATTTTTAATACCTTTTTTGTGAAATGAAACTGATAGGATGCTTAGGGTGCAGTGTGCACTGACACAAAAAAAAAATATTTCCTTCTACACTCCTCACGATCAACTTGGGAACAGTCCACAGGCAAACGGTCGATCATGATTGACTAGTTGGGCATTCCTGATCGAGACTGATGCTTGGTTTTAAGCATTTTCATCTCATGATTTTCGATGATTTTCAATGAAGCTCCCCTTCAATGCGAATGGTTCGATGGTCTGTCATTTTCTCCTTTCACAGATGGCAGGACGCTAAATAGCAAACCACCAGGCTTCCCGTTCTGTCTCCCTCTGTTGATCATTGTTTTTTTTAGGTATTTCTCTGGACCAGTGGTTCTTAAACTGGGTTCGATTGAACCCTAGGGGTTCGGTGAATCGGTCTCAGGGGTTCGACGGAGCCTCTGCCATCGAGGTTAAGACATACCCGACTCAACATGTCAATTAGTTATGATACGCCCGCTTAACCATCACTGGCTGCAGATGATCACATTACATTGCTTGTCCAATCAGTGCTGCGGGAAATTTAGTTCGCTCAGTCGTCAACGTGTGACTGTCGTGATAGTGCGTCAGTGCGTAAAATTTAAAAAAACTTATGTCTTGAAATTTGATTTACTTTTGTCTGTTTTTATGAAATGCGTTTTTTATGTCTTAAATTTGGAAAAATTCATATTTTTGTTTTTCACGAATGAGGGGTTTGGTGAATGTGCATATGAACTGGTTGGGTTTGGTACCTTTATCAAGGTTAAGAACCACTGCTCTGGATGGATTGTAACTGGGAATGTTGGTGTGGTTCTGTTTGTGACCAACAGGTGGCCCTGTAGGGCTCCTCCTGCGGTGGCACACCTGTTGGTCATTGTGTCATTAGTTAATGTTTTGTTAAAAGGACTCCTTGCTCCACCAGTCGGTGTCGGGTCATTGTGTTTGTCATTGTTTGTGTCTGCTTTGTGTTTGTATTTTTGTTGAAAACATCTTGTGAAGTGACTTCACTGAAGTCCACCCTACTCCTCCCTGCTATTTTGGGGTCCTGTACCACCTCGCAAAGTGACAGGGAAAGTAAGTTCCTTGTGTGTTTTACATACTTGGCCAATAGATCTGATTCTGATTGCCAGCCACACACAGAGAGAAAACCATTCGCGCTCATAATCACACAAGAGACAATTTAGAGCCCGTGTCAAATTCAAGGTCACGAGCAGGACAATGTGGTCTCAATTACACAACTCCTCACCGGCTTTTTTTTCATTCCAACTGAAATCAATCCGACTGACTATCTCCGGTCACCTGTTTGCATGCTCCACTCCATTCGTCATCAGGCGCCGACCGGTATGGCAGCCTCGGTTACACGCTCCCTAGTATTATCCCTGTTTTTGTCATTTTCGTTCGTTTTTGGCGACCCTACGCGGCTTACTTACACGAGGGGAAAGTTGCTTAGCATTGGGGAGTCTACGCTCGGACTTTTTTCACCAGCACACGGAATTCCACAAGGTTTTTCGGAGCTAATCGCGAGCGGAACGGCCGCAGCATGGAACCGCCGGCAAGCTCCGGCAGCGTGGATTTCGGACCCCGCTCCCATCGATCCATCTTGCTAATCTACGATCTCTGCCAAACAAGATGGATGAACTTCTTCTCCTCACAAAGACCAACAAAACCTTTGCACGTTCTGCTGCGCTCTGCTTCACTGAAACCTGGCTCAGTGACCGCCACCCGGATTCCGCGCTACACCTACCCGGCTTCCGCCTACTTCGAGCCGACCGCGACACGGAGCTATCAGGGAAATCGAAAGGTGGTGGAATTTGCTTCTATATCAACGAAGAATGGTGCACTGATGTCACGAAGCTCGACGCACACTGCAGCCCGGACCTGGAGTCGCTGGCTTTAAACTGCAAGCCATTCTACTCGCCACGTGAGTTCACCTCCTTTATACTAGTCGGTGTTTACATTGCGCCACAAGCTAACGCTAACACGGCGATACAAACGCTAGCTGACCAAGTAAACAAACTCGAACTAAAATATCCACAGTCACCCCTGATCATTCTGGGCGATTTTAATAGAGCACATCTTAACCGTGAACTTCCCAGATATAAGCAGCACATCGACTGTTTCACCAGAGAAGGCAACATTCTAGACCACTGCTATACAACAATCAAAAATGCATACCGATCGATCGCCCGCGCAGCATTGGGTCTTTCTGACCACAATTTAATACACTTAATACCTACATACAGACAGAAACTCAAATGTGCTAAACCGGTTGTTAAGACTGTGAAAAAATGGACAGATGAAGCAAAGCTAGCTCTACAAGAATGCTTAGACTGCACTGATTGGGGCGTCTTTGAAACTTCAACGGGCACACTGGATGAATACACAGACACTGTAACATCATACATCAGTTTCTGTGAGGACATGTGTGTACCAACGAAGTCCTTCCGCTCCTTCAACAATAACAAGCCATGGTTCACTCCTAAACTCAGGCAACTCAGGAAAGAGAAAGAGGCCGCATTTAGAAGTGGAGATCGGGCACTGTACAAACACGCCCGAAACCAATTGACAAAGGAAATTAACATCTCTAAGAGAAGCTATGCAGAGAGGCTGAAAAACCAGTTCTCTGCTAACGACTCTGCATCTGTGTGGAATGGCCTGAAAGCAATCACAAACTATTGAATGCCACCCCCCCCAAACAGTGAACAATAAGGGTCTTGCTGATGAGCTAAACATGTTTTTCTGCCGATTTGAAAAGGACACCGCCATTTCGCACATACACCCACCTCTACCAGAAACTACTCTATCTACCCCCCCACCCTCATTCTCTCCCCTACAGATCCACGAACAGGACGTGAGACAAAGTGTCCCCCTCCTGCCTGAAAGTCTGCGCTGACCAGCTGGCTGCGGTCTTCACACAAATCTTCAACAGATCCCTGGAGCTGTGTGAGGTCCCATCCTGCTTCAAACAGTCTACCATCATCCCAGTTCCCAAGAAATCGGCAACATCGGAACTGAACGACTATAGGCCTGTCGCTCTGACGTCTGTGGTCATGAAGTCCTTTGAACGCCTTGTGCTGAACGACCTAAAGAACGTCACCGGACCCCTGCTGGACCCTCTTCCGTTTGCCTACCGGGCAAACAGGTCTGTGGAGGACGCAGTCAACATAGGTCTGCACTACATCCTCGAGCACCTCGACAGCACAGGGACCTACGCAAGGATCCTGTTTGTGGACTTCAGCTCTGCGTTCAACACCATCATCCCGGAACTCCTCACCCCCAAACTTCTCCAGCTCGGTGTGTCCCCTACGATCTGCCAGTGGATCCTCAGCTTCCTGACGGGACGGACACAACAGGTGAGACTGGGAGGAACAACATCATCAACCCGCACCACTAGCACTGGAGCCCCACAGGGATGCGTCCTCTCTCCACTGCTCTTCTCCCTCTACACAAACGATTGCACCTCAACAAGCCCGGCTGTCAAACTCATAAAGTTCGCAGACGACACCACGGTCATCGGTCTCATCAAAGACGGCGACGAGTCTGCGTACCGACAACAAGTGGAGCAGCTGGAGCTCTGGTGCAACCGACACAACCTAGGGCTGAACACGCTCAAGACTGTAGAGATGATCGTGGACTTCAGGAAACATCCTTCACCACAGCTGCCCCTCACACTATCCAACTGCCCTGTGTCAACCGTCGAGACCTTCAAGTTCCTGGGAATCACAGTCTCCCAGGACATGAAGTGGGAGGTCAACATCAACTCCATCCTGAAAAAGGCCCAGCAGAGGATGTACTTCCTGAGGCTGCTGAGGAAGCATGGCCTGCCACAGGATGTGCTACGTCAGTTCTACACGGCAGTCATCGAATCAATCCTGTGTTCTTCTATCACGGTTTGGTTTGGGGCCGCCACAAAAATGGACAAAATCTGATGCAGTTTTTCACAGCAAATCAAAAAGGAGTAGGGATTGTTTCCACCCAGTTTTGAACTGGGGACCTTTCGCGTGTGAGACGAACGTGATAACCACTACACTATGGAAACAGATGACTCAAGATTTCCATATCTAGGATGTCATGCAAACTAACTGATAGCATAGCTTCCGATCCATGCGCACCAAATCCAGCAGACACTTACACAGCTTCTTCCCTCTAGCCATTAACTCCCTAAACAGTCACTGATTTATACTCCACCGCACCAGTCACTTTAAAGCGCTCAAGGACATCTGCATAATTGCACACTTCTTGTCAACAAATACTGCTACTGGTCACTTTAAAATGGTTCAATGATTTTCTGCACCAACTGTTATAGTATTGTATCCTACCACTGATCATTTTAGCTCTGCTTAATACTTTGCACTTTGTCTCACAGTTGTCACTGTACTACCGCACTACGGTTCACTACATTACGAAATGTCCTTTCATACTATTTGTCATGTCCTTGTTTATGATGATACTAATGCAGCGTGTTATACCGGAGTCAAATTCCTTGTGTGTTCTACATACTTGGCCAATAAAGATGATTCTGATTCTGATTGTTCGATTAAGATTTTTTTTTTAAAAAGCAGTTTGGTGAGAACTACGTCATATTGGACTGTTATTTTTGCATCGTGTATCATGGCACCAAAGAAAGCAAGTGGAAGTGGTGAACCTGGTGAAGAAAAGAGGAAAATAGTGCGCAAAACTATAGCATTTAAGAAAGATTTAATCGCAAAATATGAGTCAGGTGTGCGTGTGTCTGTGTTGGCGAAGGAGTTCGGGATGCCGAAATGCCCCGCCTACTGCCTGATGACAGCTGGGATAGGCGCACGCCCCACGACAGATATAGAGATGTTCCTTCAATTTTTATGTTACTATGTTAATGTTAAAATTGGTGAAAATAAAGTATATTACAGTTTGTTTGTACAGTATTTTACATATTACCTGCTCTCCTATTACATTTGTACAGTTTATGGTGTGAAATTGTAAAAAAAAAAAAAGTGGTTTAAAAAAGTTGTTTTCTTGACTTGGAACGGATTAAAGCATTTTACATTGATTTCAATGGGAAACATGATTTCGGTTTCCGAACAATTCGGTTTCCAAACAGTCTTCTGGAACGGATTAAGTACGAAAACCGAGGTTTGACTGTAACTTAATGTGCTTTACATGAATAAAGAACAACATTCACAAAACGCCAGCTCACCAAAAATAACCAAAGTAACATACAGGGCAATAAAAAATATATTTTTAAATATATATTTTTAAATGCTTTCAGATCTCAATAGTAAGCTGAGCTGAGTTTTGAACCTCGACTTAAAAACATTCACGCTTGATGCTCACTTCACTTTCATTGGCAGCGTATTCCATTCGTGTGCAGCACAACAGCTAACAGCTGCTTCAACATGTTTGCTTTGAACTCTGGGCTCCGCAAATTGACCCGCAAATGAATGCTTCTTTTGACGGAGTCCAGTGAGATGACCATTACAATAATCAAACCTACTGGAGATTCTCCTTGTCTGCTTGAAACATGCCAAAAGGTACATGAAAACAAAATGAAAACCTTTTCTTTTCTTTTCCAGGAAGACCAATGTTACCGAAAAGATCTGGGACAAGGGACACAAATTGGATCTAACTTTTGTGTCCATGTCCCCAAATACCGTATGTGTGATAGGGTGATATAAGTATTCAAGCTAACTTTCACCACTTTTGGAGTTATCCGGTCGTGCGTGCAATAAACAAATACTGCATGAAAATCATCAAAATTAAAATGAGGTGATAGAGGCAATTCCATTGTACATCATATCTCAAAACAAGTGTGTCAAACACATTTTTAACAAGCCAAGGTTCATTTTTCTCACTATCTGTGAACAATTTGCTAGTTGGTTCTTTCTTTTTCCAGCACATTTCTGCCCCAGAGCAAAAAGATCCATAAAAGCACAGTTTGAAATGAGTCTGGTGTTGAGAGGTGATAAATGCCCATTCGATGCCCGAAAAAGTCTTCCTGGACAATTTTCAACTGTTGAGTTCATTTGGTGTCCTAATGCTTTTGGCTGTATCTGTTTTTTTCAGCTCCACCAGCCACAAAGCAAGCAGCAATTAATGTTTAAGTTTGACAAGTATTGAGTTTATTCTCAAAGGAACCGAAAACAATCATTCAAATAATGTATAGGTAGTGACAGGTGGCTATTTCTCCACGCAAGGCAAAGCACGAGTCTTCAAGGAATCTTACGCTGAATGTGTGGCAGCACGCAAACATCATGTGACATCCTTTCATAGCGCTTTTCATTGGATCATTTGTCTCGTTGATTTGTTCCTTTGTAACTTAACACTGTTTTTCATTATCCACAACACTCTGCTTTGGAGTCCAAGCAGTAACAAATCGTTCTAGTCACCGTACATTAGTTGCTGGACCCCTAAACAGCACACCCACACAAAGTGATACTGTAAAACGCTTTTTGGCGAGAAATGTTTGTTCTGGAAACAGCGTCAAAGCTAGCCACATGCATAAGCGAGACAAAGTACCGTATTTTCCGCACTATAAGGCGCGTCGGAGGATTAGGTGCACCTTCAATGAATGGTCTACTTTAAAACTGTAGACCTTTCATAACCGACTGCAGCTGTAACAAAGCGCTTTCGAGAACATTTAAAATACTACATCCAAGAAATCAGAATATTGATCGACAGTGTTCCCTCACTTATCGCGGTTAATGGGTACCAGGACGCTGCCGCAATGAAAAACCGCAAAGGAGGGTTGGCTCACCCACTAGGAATTTGTGTGTAAGTGTACTGTATGTGGGTACCAGCATGTTTAAAATATGTAAACAGTATTTATACTTTACATATTTGAGACAAAGACTGCATCCGTTCATGTATTTACTTAAATACAGTAATAAACATTCATCAGCACTGCCTTCAGAGAGAGGCGAAGAGACGTGTATTGGTGGCGTAGAGGGCGACTCTCTGACGGTGGAGCCGCCGTTAACCTCCAGCTAGCTCCTGGCCAGTTATCCCCACGCAGCCGATGTGTTTATGATAAGACAATTAATCGGTATTGATGAGGAGGAGGAGGCGAAGAGAGACGTGCTCCTTTATTCGGACAAGCCCAATCTCTCTCTCTCTCTCTCTCCCTCCCTCTCCCCCTCACCCCCTCTCCCATCCCCTCTCTCTCTCACCTTCGCTCTCTCTCTCTCACCTTCGCTCTCGCGCTCACTCTCCCCTCCACCGCACAGGTAGCAATCCCCCACCATGTGGCAAGACACTGATCAGAAGTCAACAGCATGACGAGACACTGATCAGAGAGTCAACAGCCTGACGAGACACAAGGGAAGGTGCTGGACAAGGCTGTGAAGATGCGCAGCCAATCAGATCACTGGATAAATCCACTCGTGCTGTGATTGGCCGATGTCGCACCGGGAACCAATCATGCGTACAGTCATGTACAAAACCTCTGAGTCATTCGGCATTGTTTTCTGAATACAGTACAGTCAAACCTCGGTTTTCGAACGTCTCTGTTCTCGACCAAATCGGTTTTCGACCAAAAATTTCGAGTTTTTTATGCCTCGGATTACAAATAAAATCGGTTCTCGACCAAACTGAGCGCACTTGAATACGCCACTCGACTCCTCTCGCCTTCCTTACACGAAGAAGTGGCGCTTCCTCGGGTAGACAAGGAAGTGATGCTTCCTCGTGTACGTGTGTCTGTGTTGGCTAAGGAGTTGAGCATGCCGAAATCGATGATCAGCAGCATCCTGAAAAAGAAAGACCATCTTAAAGTAATTGATGTGGCTAAAGGATCTCGTGCGTTTAGCAAATAAAGGCCACAAACATTAGAGGAAGTGGAGAAACGTTTGCTTATTTTCATCAATGAGAAACAGCTAGGATTAAAATGTATTACATTAATTATAATGGGAAACAAGCGTTTCGGTTTTCGAACGAATCTGTTTTTGAACAGCCTTCTGGAACGAATTATGTCGAAAACCGAAGTATGACTGTACTTTAGAGCAGGGGTCCCCAACCGCCGGTCCGCGGACCAGTACCGGGCCGCAGATAATAAAATAAATAATTTATTAATGACCGCATTTTGGCCGAATTAACTTTGGCCTGTGCCCCTTGACACAACAATATGCCTGTCTACTTTCAAAATAGCAGTGGTTCTTAACCTGTATTCGATTGAACCCGGTTAATTCACGTTTTTTTGCATCCCCCGGGGTTCGGTGAGCCGGTCTCAGCGGTTCGATGGAGTTTCTGCCATGGAGGGTAAGACACACGCGACTCAACATGTGAATTCGTTATGACACGCCCGCTTGGCCATCATTGGCTGTAAAGGTTATCACATGACATTGCTTGTCCAATCAGTGCTGTGGGAAATTTAGTTCGTCACACTTGTTCGCGCAAATGATCAGCCACCAATAGCTGCATTTAAAGCCAAATTGGAATTGTGGGAGCAGCGAGTGAATGGAGGGATCTTTGACATGTTTCATACATTAGCAGGGATTCTGAAAGACATCACCTGAACGCGCATTCTCTCAGCTGGTTCGCAAACACCTGTCGACACTTTCACAAGAGTTTGAGCGCTACTTCCCAATCACGAAAAGACCCACGGACTGCGAAGGAGTGAATTCGTGACCCGTTTGTGAATAAGCCGAGCGATTCGAGCATGTCTGTGCAACAGGAGGATCAGCTTGTAGAGATAGCAAATGATGGCGACCTCAAACGTACATTTGAGAAAAACACTCTCCCAAGTTTTGGATTAAAGTCATTCCGAAATATCCTGACTTCGCTACGAGAGCGTTGAAAACCTTGCTACAATTTTCAACGTCCTATCCGTGCGAAGCGGGCTTCTCTGCAATGACGGCAACCAAAACGAAGTTACGGAGCAGGCTGGAGGTAAGGAACACGTTACGTGTCTCACTGTCTCCCATCACACCGATATGGGACCATCTCGTCTCATGGAAACAAGCTCAGGCCTCTCACTAATTCGGCGTGTGAGTTATATTTTCCCTTTACTTGTTTTTAGCCACGTCGTGTTTTTTATTTGCTGTGTTTTTCTGTCACACGTTGCCGGTCCGTGAAAAAAAGACCCAACTCATTCCGGTCCGTGGTGCAAAAAAGGTTGGGGACCTTTTAGATAAAAAAAAAACACAATGTTGTGAAGTCGCGATAAATGAAGCGCAATGTAGAGAGGTATCACTGTACTGTATATATGCCGCACACTGGATTATAAGGCGCGCTGTGGGCTTTTGAGAAAATTAAATACATTTAGGTGCGCCTTATAGTGCAGAAAATACAGTATATGTTTACCACCTCCACTCCTTCCAGCACACAAACCAAATTGAAGCACATCAAAGCCATCGGCACACCTTCTCTCAGCAGCAGACATAAAGACAAAGGCAAACCCACATGTTAATGTGTCTGGACAGGTGGAACCGTAACAGCATTAAGCAGTATATACAGCTCATTTGCACCAATATGTCAGCCTGCAGTGTTTGCATGTCCTAGACATAACTTAGCTCACACTAATAGAAAATATTTCAGACAGAGTATGCAGAGAGGGAGACTGAGCCCATTGATGCTGAATTTACCATGACGTTTGTTGAATCAACTCACTTCGGGTGTTTTACCATTGATCAAAGTTGACTGAAGATGATTATTACCAGGGGTGCACATAACAATTTTGGTCTCGCTCTCAAAAAAACACCAGAAGTGGTTGCTCAATTTTTAAGGACTTACAGCGTTGGTTCTTTTCATGTGCAGAATGCACGGCCGCACAGCGAAACATTGTTGGTGGTGCGGCAACGTAAACATGAATTTGTAAATGCAAATAACGAGAATGGAATGACATAGCTTTCGATTGACTGGAATGTTGATTAAGCCGCTCCCATGGTTGCTCACAGTATGGTACACTCTTAAACGGAAATAAATGGCATCAGACAATTTGGTTTATTTCATTATTTTTGCAGTCAGTGTACGGATTTAACTATATTTTTTTCAGCGGGAAGCTTTGTGTGCTTATTGTTAATTATTCATTGTGTGAAGGTTATTCTACACCTTCTGTTGTGACTCTTTTTTGCTCTTCATGTTTCAGTTGCTCAGCAATTGCTATGGCTCTTTTATTTGGTCTTTTATTCCATCATATAGGTTTGATGTCTCACAGTATTTTACTCAGTGACATCTTGTCAGTACATCGAGCTTTCTACTAGAGCAGGGGTCGGGAACCTATGGCTCGCGAGCCATATATGGCTCTTTTGACGGCTGCATATGGCTCGGAGAAAAATCTTTAATTATGAAAAAAAAAAATCTGAGACTCGTTTGCGCATGCGCAAACCGGCGACTAGCTCATTCAGTACCAGCCAATTCTAGACCAAGTCTGAAAAGACGTTTAAAAACGTCTTTCAGAGTGAATGAGCTAGAGAGCCGGTTCGCGGCGATTTTAGCGGGAAAGTGGCAAACGTACATGTAGTTGTGTCTAATTATCCATCTATTAATTGCCTCGGCAACGCAGATGAGGCAGAGAAACTGTTCAAGTGGGGTTGCTGTAATTTGCTGTCGAAAACAGTGGCCGATGTGCCTCACATCTAAAGAACATTAAGACCAACCTACGATCACGTTTAACGGATGGAAGTATCAATGCCTGCATGAAGCTTAACCTCACCAAGTATCAACCAGACTACAAAGCCATCAGCCAAACCATGCAGCACGAGAAGTCACATTAATGGTAAGAAATACTCATCATTGATTAGCATCAGCACTACAATGTTGTTAAAAATCATTCAGAGTCTTGTTGTATTTTAAAAGTGTTGAAATTACATAAAATGCACACATTACTTGTATTTTTACTTTTAAATATATTGTATGGCTCTCACGGAATTACATTTAAAATATGTGGTGTTTATGGCTCTCTTAGCCA
This sequence comes from Hippocampus abdominalis, assembly GCA_018466805.1. Classification (NCBI taxonomy): domain Eukaryota; kingdom Metazoa; phylum Chordata; class Actinopteri; order Syngnathiformes; family Syngnathidae; genus Hippocampus; species Hippocampus abdominalis. The sequence goes on along the minus strand of CM031705.1, from coordinate 649,978 downwards.
AAAAGGTTCCCGACCCCGTGTCTTTTGCATCCAGCCGGCTCTCTGTAGTTACTTTGTAATTTCATAGATAAAGACTTTTAATTTGCAACTTCCGTGTCATGTCTGCTTCTGGGTCCAAATTCTGCTCCTCATGGGACACCTGCAACTTTTTTTCTGTTTTATTCCTCGCACTTTTTCATCCTCCTACTCCTTCCACATTTTTGGACCGATTCTCACTATTCCAAAGTCAAAATTTTCATAAAATTCATGCCTTCCTCATTTCCATTTTTTTCATTGAATATATTCACGTTTTTTCTACGTTTTTATATTTTTCACCCAAAAATGTACCATTCATTCCCAACGGCACATTCAGCACTACACATTTACTGTACATCATTCCAACTTGAAATTCAAAACATTCAGTTCATTCACTTCACCTTGGGAAGGTTTTTCTAAAAAATTCCCACTTCCCAAACATTCAACATTTTCAACATGAAAAAATAAACACAAAAATAAAATAAAAATTTTCCTCAATAACTTCTCCATTTTATGACTTTAAATTGTTCATCTTATCCCTCACCGATGCCAAGCATACTCACTTAGCAAAAATCAACCATTTTCACCAATCAAAATACCCCCAAATACAAAAAAAAAATCTGTTTTTTGGGGGGCGGGGGGTTGTCCTCCTCTTATTTCTACAGTTGTTGATCGATTCAAACCATTTCAATTTCAAATGTTTCATCTTATCCCTATTCATGGCCAAACAAATCAGCCGAGTTGGCCAGTGATGGTCTTAAATCGCTTTCAGCGACTGTGAACGCACTCAAAACGTAAAATATGGTGTTTCATCTTCGAGAGGCACTAGACCTTAATACAGACTCGAGAGCGCAGAGGGCAAAAGGCACTTAAGTCTCCGAGAGAATGCACGCATTGACATATTTGTGAGGGTCACGCCCTGAGTTGAAGAATGCGCGAGTGCGTGCATTTGATGAAGTTGCGGAAGTGGCACACCGAAGTCGATGGGAGAATCTGTGCAGCCCAAAAAAGTGTGCATCAGTAAGATCTTTGTGTCATTGTGCTTTTCAGATTTGATTTGAATGAATGAGGCATTCATCGCAGAATGGAAAATGTTGGCTGTCGTTGACAGTTGAAAAATCTGACTGTTAGTAAGCGAATCAGTGCATGAGATAGCAGTAGACAAGAAAGAAAAGCAAACCAACGGCAAAGAAAATGGCATTATCTAATAAATTAAGTTCAGGAAAACAGCTTTTTACTCACACTTGTTCTCGCGTGTCTGAGTGTGTGCAAGGTTCTTTATATGTCAAATTTTACTTCATGAAGACCTGACTGTGGATGACAGGATAAAGCTGACTTCTTACAGAGTTGTTCCAAGAATGTGTGTGTGTGTGTGTATGTGTGTGTGTGTGTGTGTGTGTGTGTGTAAGAAAGAGAGGTCGAAGCCTCCGCGAATGGCGAACTTCCACGAATAATTGATGCCCTACCTAAAGTGATAATGTGAGATAAGGGATAAAATTAGAGTTGCCCAGAATTGTTTAAAACCAATATTTTACAACCAGGCTATTTAGAGCTAAATAAACAAAATGTAACAAACTGTATGCCTTTGTGTGTTTAACGAGCTATGTTCCGTTCTGTTGTGTTGAGTGTTTTGATTTTCAGAGTGAACGCTTTGCTTTTGCTGTTGCTGTTGCTATTGAGCAACCTCCAACTGGGTCCCAAAGCGGCTTCTAAAGCCGCAGCGACCCGGGTACCTGCAGACCCAGTTGTCGGCAGTTGACTGGGAACTGTTTGTAGCCCGAAGGTAAGCCCAACACTGCTTGGAGGTCGTCCCCAAGTTGGGCTGCTGCTGCTGCTGTTGACTGTAGCAGCTGAGGCTAGCTAATGGCCTCGTCAAATGACACGACTTTTTGGTCATTCACAACGGTGGCGCTGCAAGACCAGGTAATTATCGTTCTTGTCTTGTACCGGACGAAATGTCACGCGACAAATCTGTCACTGAGCAGACCCTTCCCAGTTGTTGAAGCGTGCTTCCGTCAAGATTCGGTCCATCGGCGCAGGTCCGTTGGGGAGGCGGTACAAGCAGCTGTTGAAGTCATGTCAACGGAGCCATTATATGCATGTGCACTGTTTCTATGTTCGGAAAAGGAAAAAACAAAAACAAAAAGAGATTATGGACCCATTCCTGGATGGTGGTGAGAGGGCGGCATGGACTGTCTATGGAGGTAATGAATTTGTATAATGACACCTGCTTGCTAATTCGCTACTAACTTTGCTGTTAGCAAACGTAGCTTGAATTGAAATGCTGTGGATACTTTCCAATATTACCCTTTTCTTTAAGTTACTTTTTAAATACGATATACCACATTGTGATTGTGTGCGCCACGTCCAGTCTCTTGTCATGAGTAATGGGGCAATGTCTTCATATTGGTCAATGCTGAAGAACCGATCCGAGGATGACGTAGGATGTCATGCTAGGGTGACCAAATGTCCTCTTTTGCCCAAACATGTCCACTTTTTACATCCTGTCTGAGGCACCCGGGGGTGTTTAATAAAATGAAGGGAATGACTGGTTTACATTGTTTTTCATGGGACCAATTAGCGTGTGTTGAAATTAACTGGCGCTTTGCAGAGAATAATACGGTACTGTGCTGCCACTGACGTAAACCTAGAGAGCTTGCCTCGTGGATGGCTCTGCTGTGCTCAGGAACAGAGGAAGCAGACGTCCAAGCAGTATTGCATCCTAAACGCAAGTGCAGCTTCACGGATGAGCTGCAAAAAATAAATAAAAAAAATAAAATACTGTCCCGCTCGCGACAAATGGGAGGTGGAGTGCACCGTGTGCAAAGCTGGCGCATATGTGCCAGTGTCTAATAAAGGTGCCTGACACCTGAAAGCTCACATGGACAGAGAGAAACACAAAAAAGAAGCTGTGCGAGGTGAGAGTTCCTCTCCAAAATTGACTTGAGTTCATTATTAGAGCCGGGAAGACAGAGGATACAGTGGAGAGTGCGTTTGCATTTCACATTGTGAAACACCATAACAGCTACAGGTCTCAGCAAAAGGGCCCCAGAGTGATCAAGAAGTTTTTCGAAAACGACTTCAGTGAGATCTAACCCTGGCACAAGCACTCATGTCTGTGTTTCAAACCCACATTAAAGTACCGAGGAGAAAGGGGGTTGCCAATTGATGATGTCAAGTGTTTTGACTGGGTCACCTACCTGAAGAAATTCACAGAAAGGTGCAAAGTTCAGTGGCCCGCAGGTGCACCGGAAGTGGACCAAATATTTTGAGAAGGCCAAAAGCATTACATGTTACTCAGAACTGCTGAAGATTGCACAGTTTGTCTTTGCACTTCTCTCTCATTGTGCCAATGTTGAGAGGATCATTTCACACTGATGCAGAGCCAGTGGACCAAGGAGAGGAACCGGCTTTCTGTTGAGTCACTGAAGGGGATCCGACGTGTGCAACACAATCTCAAACCCACTTCTTGCAAAGACCTTCCCACTTATTTGTTGAGCAACCGAAAGCTGCTGGGAAAGATCAGCTCTACGGCAAAATATGGCCAGGCAGACAAGGAAGATAAAGAAGAAAAGCAGGGTGAAGAAGAAAACAAAGATGTGGAAGAAGACTAAAGTAAAATGTTTGTGTTTGTTAAATTAGTATTAGGCTGCTGTTTTATATCCATTATGACACTTTTTTAAAGTTGGATTTTCTACAAAAGAGGTATTATTTAGAACATTATTTCAGACGATTTACTGATTGATTTGTCACGTGAGAAGTGAAGAGACAGCTACTATTTCGTTCCACAATGATTTGCTAATACAGAAGAGGCATTCTTGTTTTTATCATTATTTCATTCCAGTTCAAGTTATTTTTGTTCTATTACCGTATTTTCTCTACGATAAAGCGCTTCGGATTATAAGGCGCACCTTCCATGAGTGGCCTCCAGTAATCCTTCGCTATAACGCGGTTCACCTTCCGCGGCTTCACTGTTTCACTGATTTTTTTAGTGAATTGTGTTCTGCATCCTGATTGGCCAAGGGATTGACCAACGTGAACAGTCTCCGCACCTCGTACAGCTTGCCAAATTTACCTTTGCAAATTTTTGTTCTTTGGTTTCATTCTGTCAGTGGCGGACGCTGGTCTGTCAAGGAGGGGAAGCTCAATTTCGGCCTACATCATAAAATGTGTCTGTTTATTTATACGTGAATTCTACTCTCCGTTCCTTTTCAAAAAAATGAAAAGGATGCCTTCACCATATGATCCCAGCAATGGGCCATAGCTTGCCCATTGCTGGTCTAATGCGTAGCAAATCTTCTCTCTGTGTAAGCAAGCGGCGTAAGGTCACAAAAGACGGATGAAAATGACAAAAAAAAAGACAGGGTGCATCACAGAGGCAACCACTTCCGTTACGCAATCTAGGTTAAAAGATGTAAAAAGCCACGCAATGTAGCGTTTGAACTCCTTTTTGCTGACGTGAGTACCTGTAGTCTTTTTTTTTTAAACTTTGCTCTGCCGAGAGCAGCAACCATTTCAAGTCACTAAATGCATCTTGACAATGGCAGTGTGCATGCAAATAAAATACGGCAAAATGCATTTAACTGTAAATTATCAACCTTTTTTTTTTTTAATAAGTTTATATATCATGATTTAACTGGTGGCCCAATTGGGGATAGATTTTCCTCCATCTGGGCTGAGCTAAAATGAGTTTGACATCCTTAGAATATTCACCCTGCTAGCTAACACACAGATGGACAAACAAATCCAAACACGCTCTATGAAGTGTTTTCACTTTTTTTAAACTAATTTTACCTTGGAGTAAGTCTATGATAAACGTAGTAGACTTTGAGCTAAATGTGATCGTGATAACACGGCTAAAACAACAATTCTGGTGTCCCAAGAGTATTGTACATGAGTAAATGTATATAAAATGTTCAGTAGTGTTCAATTCGCGGCCCGGTGTCCATAGCACATCGGCTTCACAGTGCAGAACGAATCCACAATGTTCTCCCGGGCCTCGTGGGTTTTTGGTCCTGTTTCCTCCCACATTCCCAATGGCAGTGATTGAATACTCTAAATTGTCCCTGTAGTGTGGGCATTGTTCGTCTCTGTGTGCCCTGAGACTGAAACTGCCCGAAGACAGCTGGGATAGGCTCCAGCACCCCCCGCGAAGTGAGGATCAAGCGGTTCGGAATAGTGTTCAATTCCGGGTTTTCCCTCAAAAACATTCGTTTTTTTGTCCCTACTTTTTTGTCCCCCTTGTGGGCGCGGATGGTTGTTCCTCTCTGTGTGCCCTGAGATTGGCTCGCAACCAGTTCAGAGTGTACCTGCTGCCCGAAGACGGCTGGGATAGGTTCCGGCACACCCGCGACCCTTATGAGGATAGGCGGATCGGAAAATGGATGGATGTTCAGTCGTGTTAAATGTTTTCTGTTCAATTGCTATTAGGTGTATAACATTTTCTGAAAATGCATATCGTGATCCCTTGTTATGTCGCGCTTCATTTATCGCGACTTCAGTACATTGCTTTTTTTTTTCCAAAAGTACTGTATTCAGAAAAAAAATGCCCAATGACTCAGAGGATTTGTACGTGCCTGTACTGTATGTGCAATGGGCACTCATTGAAGGTGCATGATTGGTTCCTGGCGCGATGTCGACCAATCACAGCGTGAGTGGATTTATCCCATGAGCTGATTCACTGCGCATCTTCGCGGCCCCGCCCAGGGTGACAAGACACTAAGAAGCCTCGTGTCTGGTCACGCTGTTCACTCTCTGGCATATTTTCTCTTCTGTTGTGTTTACTCACAACAGAATAGCTCAAAACATGTCAACTTCCATGAGCCTTTCTAAAATGTCTACCAAAATTTTGAATTCTCATGTAATAAATAAGAGATATAGTCTAAGCATTTTCTTGTTACCAAACCCCTCATGATGGTAACTTTAACAATACTTCAATCTACAGTTATTCTTGACTTCTTCATATGGTTTCAGTCATAACGGCCTCTACAAGCGAAACACTAACTAAAATGAGTTTGACATCCCTGCTTTAACTTTAACCTGCAATAATCACAAGTGCCCTTGGTTGTCTGTTGATTGCTATTTATTGTTTTATTTGTTTATATTTACATATTTATGTCTTTTTTTATGCCGTTCAGTTTCACTGCCCTTATATTTAGCTGTGTGTGTTTTCAATGCAGTGCATGTTTGCACTGTGGTTGAAAGGAAATAAATTTCATCTGTGCTGTATGTTGTACATAGAGCATATTTGACAATAAAGCTGACTTGACTTGACTTTAATGAATTACATTTTAGTCTCATCTTTATCAGTCCATGGAAATGCAGACTGATTTAGTCCCAGCTATTGTTCATTAATGGAGGTCTTAGTTTCATCTACTCATCATCCAGTGAAAAATGTGTATTGACGAAAATATTAGTGTGATAATATTATGGTTTAGTTTTCATTAACAAAATTAACACCAAGTGAAAGTTAGATTTTGAGTATAAGAGTCAACTGTTCTTGACTGAAGTCAGATTCTTTTATAGTTTGTATACTGATCCAATATAAATATATTGAGTATCAAGGGATCTAAGAATACGGCATCTATGTGAAAATGGCAGGAAGGTCACAGATATCAAATTCTCTCTCTAGATTGAGGTGGGGTGGTCAGAGAGTCACCACCTAGTCCCGGCCCTGGCCACTAGTGCAAACCAATGCGCTCCCAAACGGGGAGACTCTTGCGGGACACCCAACTGGATGCCATAAAAAAAATCTAATAAAAATCAGGAAAACTGAAATGGTGAAAAATACTTTCATGCTATCTCTCCACAAGAGAGTATTACCGAGTTCCCAGTCTGCAGGTTTGCCGCAATTATCTTCAAACATGTTGAATATAATTAGAGACAAATCTCTGAAATCACTTTACAGGGTCTTGAAAAAAATTTGGGCTTTAACACAAACACATCAGTAACACAGACATAGAAAACAATAAACCTTCATCATCATAACAACAACAACGACAGTACAGAACTCACTATTCTCTCTGCACGACGGAAATAATTGCTGGAGATTCGTTTCCACTTTAGTTTGCTGTCTGCTTCTATTTGACATCAAAGTCAAGGCAAGTTCATTTATATCAGACCATTCACACAGCATGATTAAAAACAAGATAAGATTAAAACATGAAAATAGATCAACTCCATCTGTGCCACACCGCTGCCACAACCAGGCTGAAGAGGGTCCACAAGAGCAGGCAGCCCTCCATCGCTCTGAAAGCACGATATAGTGTACCTTAACACCATAAACTCCATTTTTCAAACATCTGTAATATATGCAACATATAAATCAGATTTTGTGAAAAAAAGTGTGCATTTTTAGCCTTTTTTTTGGGGGGGAGGGATAATGAATTCAATTTACACGGTTTCCTTGGTAGGACAACATTTGGAAGTGTAACAAACTCTCTCATTCAAGATTTACATTGTTTTCCGGTACAGCATTTGTTTTACTGTCAAATGAGTGTTGTTCAGGCACTATAATACTCCCTAAGCTAAACAACAGCTTTAGCTCTAGTTTCTGCTTAGCAACCTGCCTAGACAATGTGGTTTTTAAGCTTGGTCCAAAACAACTGACCATCATCTCACCATCTGCTCCATGTCTGCACCAATCACTGCCAACCATGCCATATGGTTTGCCAAATCTCAGTCAAGGTTACAGACCAGATAGAAGAAGAAACCCCAACACTGCAAGAGGATTTCTGATCAACATGACAGGGGTTGCTTAATTTATGACATTTATACAAACAACATCCTCAGTCCTCGGTACTGGGGGGAAAAAGAAAAACGCAAAATAATAGTTTCATAATGTTCTGTTCGTTCCATAGAGATCTATTTATTCACATTTGTGGTTTTGTGTGTATACACACACAGTATATGTTTGTGTGTGTGTGTGTGTGTGTGTGTGTGTAGTCACTGATGGTGTAGTGGTACACTCGCCTGACTTGTGTGCGAGCAATGTGGGATCGGTCCGCACTCGGTGTCGGTGAGGATGTGGGTGTGAATGGTTCTTTGTCTCTCTATGTGCCCTGTGACTGACTGGCAACCAGTTCAGAGTGTAGTCTGTGAAGCGGTTTGTTACAGCTGCAGCGGTTGTGAAAGCGCAATATAAATAAAGCTGTATTGTATTGTATTGTATTGTATTGTATTCACGTTAGCGCAGCTTCTTCAAGTGGATGCAAAATGCAACCACGGCCACTATTGTAGGTTCTATTCTATGAGTTTTATAATGTGGTGCGCCCACAATATGTGGTGCGTTTAAGGTGCTTCATTGAAGAAGCACCTTAAACTCTGAAGCACCTTACAGTGTGCAGGGTGAGGGTGGCTAGTGATGAAAAAATCTGTAAATCAAGTGGGGGTGTGGGGGCCACTGGCCCCATTGAGGTCCAGGGGCAACGCCCCGGATGGGGGTCCAGGGGGCAAAGTCCCTGGAAGCAAATGGGTCTTAGAGATTTTAAAGTCTTAAAACCATCAATTTTATCAACAAAATGTTACATTTTTTGTTGAAATACTATCCTCTAGTTGCATATAAAATTGACATGTCATAATAAAGTAGATGTTTATTTGGAGTACATACATTAGTTTATGGATTTCAGAGATTTTAAAGCCTTAAAACCATTAATTTTATAAACCAAATGTTACAATTTTTGTTGAAATACCATTCCCTATTTGCTTACAAAATTGGCACTTGATACTAAACATGCTAAAGATGAAGTGTATTCAACGTACACACTACTTGAAACTTTCACAGAAAAAAATCCCAAGATTGTTCACTATTCTTTCAAGTGAAAATTTGACATTTTTGCTTATGCCATAGGTGTCAAACTCAGGTCCTGGAGGGCCGCTGTCCTGCATGTTTTCCAAGTCTCCCTGTTGCAACACACCTGATTCAAATGAACAGGTTTAATGTCAGGCATTCGCAGAGCTTGCTGATGATCTGATCATTTGAATCAAGTGTGTTGCAACAGGGAGACTTGGAAAACATGCAGGACAGTGGCCCTCCAGGACCTGAGTTTGACACCTATGGCTTATGCATTCCTTGTGAGCACCAACATGTAACTTCAAATTTGCTGCTCAAAATCAAAACTAAAAAAGGAAACACATTCCCTGCCATATTGAAGATTTATCCATGACTTGTATTCATAAAATGTTGTGTAAATGTGATAAAAAGCTGTTGATTCTTACCTCATACAGTGATAGTGAAGCCCCAAACTGTTTACTATATATGGGTTAGATCGAGTAGTTACTTTTTAGTAGAAATGTCTGTTATCGGTGTCTCACCAAGGTGACTCTGTAAAGCTTTCCATCTTCTCGATTCGTATAGAATGACATCGTCACACACCATACACAGAGCTTTACCAGCGACATCGAGCTTTTTCACGATATCCGACACAAGCACAGACAATGGTTCCTCTTTACTGGGTCCTACTGGGGACACCGACCAACCAGTCCCATCGAAACTTGTTTTTCAGGTTTGCATCTTGACTCCATCCACTTTAGCTTCGTCATGAGTCTCGATAACATTCGGCATTTTGTTTACAGACTACATACACGAGTAATTTCAATACACTGCAAAATCATTCAGAATTCGCGGGAAAGGGGTTTAGAAGGCAAACACGGATTGTTTGTGATTCTGCATTTGCCGATATAGCGACCAATCACAACAAGTAAGACATTGGTTTTAGCCCATATACGAAGTAACGACAAACTAACGCTTCGCGAGAAAAAATGGTATTCAAAATGGATGCTTGCAAACTTTATTTGTAAACATTACGAGTCCCGAGTCTGCCGAAGACAAGTAAGTCCGGCACCCCAGAAATAACACCAGGGGACATTCTGACTGGAAAAAAAGTGGAATTCCACCAAAAAGGGGAAAAATCTCATCCCTGAGTGTGGAAAATACGGTGTGTGTGCGTGTGTATATATATATATATATATATATATATATATATATATATATATATGGGCGGCCCGGTAGTCCAGTGGTTAGCACGTCGGCTTCACAGTGCAGAGCTACCAGGTTCGATCCCAGCTCCGGCCTCCCTGTGTGGAGTTTGCATGTTCTCCCCGGGCTTGCGTGGGTTTTCTCCGGGTGCTCCGGTTTCCTCCCACATTCCAAAAACATGCATGGCAGGCTCGTTGGGCACTCTAAATTGTCCCTAGGTATGAGTGTGAGCGTGGATGGTTGTTCGTCTCTGTGTGCCCTGCGATTGGCTGGCAACCAATTCATGGTGTCCCCCGCCTACTGCCCGAAGACTGCTGGGATAGGCTCCAGCACCCCCCGCGACCCTAGTGAGGATGAAGCGGTTCGGAAAATGGATGGATGGATATATATATATATATATATATATATATATATATATATATATATACATATGTGTGTGTGTGTGTGTATATATATATATGTATATATATATATATATATATATATATATATATATATATACATATAGGGCGGCCCGGTAGTCCAGTGGTTAGCACGTCGGCTTCACAGTGCAGAGGTACCGGGTTCGATTCCAGCTCCCTGTGTGGAGTTTGCATGTTCTCCCCGGGCTTGCGTGGGTTTTCTCCGGGTGCTCCGGTTTCCTCCCACATTCCAAAAACATGCATGGCAGGCTCGTTGGGCACTCTAAATTGTCCCTAGGTGTGAGTGTGGCGTGGATGGTTGTTCGTCTCTGTGTGCCCTGCAATTGACTGGCAACCAATTCACGGTGTCCCCTGCCTACTGCCCGAAGACGGCTGGGATAGGCTCCAGCACCCCCCGCGACCCTAGTGAGGATCAAGCGGTTCGGAAAATGGATGGATGGATGGATGGAATGTTTACTGTATGTATATATATATATATATATATACATATAGGGCGGCCCGGTAGGCCAGTGGATAGTACGTCGGCTTCACAGTGCAGAGGTACCGGGTTCGATTCCAGCTCCAGCCTCCCTGTGTGGAGTTTGCATGTTCTCCCCGGGCCTGCGTGGGTTTTCTCCGGGTGCTCCGGTTTCCTCCCACATTCCAAAAACATGCATGGCAGGCTGGGTGGATGCTCTAAATTGTCCCTAGGTGTGAGTGTGGGCGTGGATGGTTGTTCGTCTCTGTGTGCCCTGCGATTGGCTGGCAACTGATTCAGGGTGTCCCCCGCCTACTGCCCGAAGACAGCTGGGATAGGCTCCGGCACCCCCCCGCAACCCTAGTGAGGATTAAGCGGTTCAGAAAATGGATGGATATATATATATATACACACACGAATATATATATATATATATATGCCCTAAAAACAACACTCATGAGTAAGCCCGGTTTGTTAAAAAGTGATCAGTAGTAATGCCAACTGTGTCAGGCCATTGGCATCAAAGTGTACAGTCATTTATGTCTTTTAAACTGCCTTTGAAAAGCAATCCGACGGCTCTTGCCAGCCTTTATGGGGCACTTAAGCTCTGCTAGTCGCTAATGCTGGAGATACCATTAAACGCTGGCAACAGACACTGTACAATACAGTGTCACCGTAATTAAGTTGTCTATTTAATTCCCCTGATTGGCGATTGAACGTTATTTCAGTCCAATGTTGTGTTGTTGACGTCGGCAGCAACAGTTTTTGATCGCAATATAAATGGCCCAAAAACAGTCTGGAAGACGAGTCAAAACTGGTGATGTGGGGAGCGCGTATGTGAAGGGCGCACAAAGAAAATGCTCCAATGCCCGAAGTGATAAGAGTCGAAGCCTTAAAACCTGCTCTACGATGTGACCGTTTCAGGAAGCGGATCGAGAAGTTCAGTTCTGCCATGTTTTGTGTTCTGCGTGTTTGGGTAGGTTTTGTGAGTAGTTTGTAATTCGCTTGTCGATTACTGTTATCACTCTTATGGATACACTGTGGGAGATAAATTTTTCCCATGTTTGGCAACACTCTGATCTTATTACTCCAAATAAAATAAGAAAAAAAAAATACAGTTGGAATCAATTGTGTATTTTGATAGGATGAATTGTTACTCTCTAACCCTGTGGTGCCCAATGTGTCGATCGCGATCGAGCGGTAGCTCGCGGCCCCAAGTCGATCGCGAGCGATGTAGGCGGGAACAACAACAAAAAATTGTGTGTCTGTGTGAGTGTTATTAATATGCTTTTTTTTTTTTTATGTGTTAGTGTACGCTGCACCCTTAGCATCCTATCAGTCTCACTTTCACAAAAAGTATTTATTTTTAAATTAAAAAAGGTCACCTTTAACCTACGGCGGCGCATGCCCTGCATCACCGGAAGTTGTTCACAGTCAGCAGTCTGCAATTGCAGCTTGCGATCAGAGCTGTTGCACTACATCTTTTATTGTTCTTATTATTCTCATTCAGAGTTTGATTCATGGACCATTTACCGAGGGCACAGGCAAAGAATGAGAATCTAGAGGGCCGGGAGAAGCATTCTAAAACAGTACATGTGAGCTACAATCGCGAACACGCTGCAAAAGTGCATCCCATGCCTACGCGTCGGGGCTCCACAAAGGTAGGCAGTGATTTGCTTTTCAGAAACTTTTGTATCTACTTCATTTTAGGGGCCGTTATGGCTGTTGCTCATCCTGGCATTCGTGTGTAAGCAAGTGCGTATGCTCACGGTTGGTCAAAAAAAGGTTGTGCACCCCTGCTTTAACCTCTCTTTTCATTGTAAGGTCAAGTGCCTGTTGTGTTCCAAAGAGCTGGGAAACAACAACACTTAAACAATGCTGAGGCATTACCGAGCCCTGCAAGAGAAGATGGAGACCGGCCGTGAAAAACCCATCACCGGTATGGGTAATAATGCTTCATGGATAAACTGTGTGCAAATATAACCATTAGTAGAATTTGTTAAAGTGATGCTTGCCTCAACGGAGTTAGTTACATACGGTTATTACGTAAAACGGCCACCAATCACAGAGTAATCACCGAGTGGCTATGTATTATCATGCGGATTTTGTTCGTGCATAGAGTATTCCTGTAACTCTAAAACCACCGAGCACACAATTTTGATTCAAGAATTCATTTTTTTATTATTGCATGATCGTATTGTCAGGAAACAGGAGTGGTGTGGATGATGGTTTGGTTGACATGGTCATCCAGGATTCCCAGCCCTTCTATATTGTGAAGGACGAGGGGTTCAAGGAGCTCGTTGCTACTTTTCAATCCTAATTATGTTCTCCCGACCAGACAGGTATGTATGGATGGTTATGAAAAAAAAAGGTATAAGTCGAGTTTTAAAATGTGTTCCCTTATATGTTTAGGTTTGGAAATGGTCGATAAGTGGTATGTGGGGTCCATGGAGAGGACGGAAGAGCTGGTGTCCACCGTGTCAGCATGTGGACATCCATTAACAAGGATGCATACTTTGCGGTGACGGGGCATTTTATTGACACCAGCACAACTTGAAAAACAGTTGTTCTGGGTGTGGTTCATTTTCCACACTGCTGAAAATCTGGCTCATGCCAAGTTCAGGCTCATGTTGGAGTGGGGCATCACTCACCGGTCTGGTGACTGACGGAATTAGTGTCGCAAATTCATTGAATTTGATCATTAAAAAGGCTTTCGACCAAAATCCTGTACTGTCAAACATCTGTACGAATGCACGGAAATGAGTGGGATACTTTAAGAGCAGCACAACTGCAAAGGTGAGAGCCTTCTTTTCAGCACAATGTTTCTGATCATAATTTTTCTTTTCTCTGGTGACACATGATAATCACTATTGTGAGCAAATCTTATAGGAGCCGCTAACCCAGGTGCAGTTCCAAATGGGCCGCACAACCGTAAAGCTTCTGCAGGAGGTTAACGTCAGGTGGACCAGCACTTTTCTTATGCTCTGGTGGCTCCATAACACGGAGGAGCCCGTTGGAGCAGTGTTAGCTGGCTTGTGGACGAACTTAGCCCCATTCTTTTTTATTTTATTTTTTTTACGAATGCGGCGCGCGAGTGGCTGCCTCTCCAGCAGCGCATTTCCCCGTTTGAGTTTCTTTTCGTCTCGTTATTTAATTTATTATCTTTTCCCATTTTGGTTTGTGTGGTTTTGTTCCCCAAAACTACGGCAGGGAGATGGGCACCTTCATTTCTGCTCATCTCCATTATTTTCTCGTATTTTTTCACATATCCTGTGAACGGGGATCGCACACGCGATCCCATTGTTTACAGTAGGGACCAGCTCTTAGCATTGCGGGCTAACAGCGGGCTACTGGCCGGCGACAAACCGGACGTCCCCCGCGAGTTAAAGAGGAGGAAACGAGGATGTCGGGCCGGGAAGGAGCGCCGCAGAAGGAGGAGAAGATACAGACATGTCCTCCCGTCCGTCATCGTGGGGAATGTAAGATCGCTCCCTAATAAGATGGACGAGCTAGCGGCGCTAACGCGACATCAAAGGGAGTACCGCGAGGCGAGTCTGCTGCTACTCACGGAGTCGTGGCTAACAACGATCACTCCGGACACACTCGCCGAGTTGGAAGGCTTCCAACTCGTACGTGCGGATAGAAACGCGGGGAGTGGTAAGAGGAAAGGATGGGGACTTGCTGTTTTTGTAAATGACAAATGGTGCAATCCTGGGCACATCACCATCAAAGAGAAACTCTGCAGTCGGGACATTGAGCTGCTAGCCATTAGCCTCAGGCCCTACTATCTCCCACAGGAATTTTCACACGTCATAGCTGTGACGGTGTACATACCGCCGTCGGCCAATGGTGATGCAGCATGTGATGCCCGGATGACTGTCGTGAACAGGCTGCAAACACAGTCCCCCAACGCCCTGCTGATCATCTCTGGGGACTTCAACCATGTCTCTCTGTCGTCCTCCCTACCAACCTTCACTCAGTACGTATACTGCACCACCAGAGACAATAAGATTTTGGACTTGTTTTTTGCCAACACCAAGGAGGCATACACACCCTATCCCCGGCCCCCTCTTGGAAGAGCGGACCACAACATGGTGTATCTCCAGCCTGTGTACAAACCCCTGGTGCACAGGCAGCCAGCTGTGACCTGCATGGTCAGGAGATGGTCCACAGAGGCCGAAGAGGCTCTGAGGGACTGCTTCGACTCAACCAGGTGGGAGCTCTTCAGTGAAATTCATGGGGAGGATATTGATTCACTTACTGACGCCATCACGGACTATATTAACTTTTGTGAGCAAAACACCGTACCAACCAGGACTGTACGGTGTTTTTCGAACAACAAACCATGGATTACTCCCGACATAAAGGCCCTTCTGAAGGAGAAGAAGAGGGCTTTTGTGTCGAGAAACAGAGAGGAGCTGAAGGCCGTGCAGATCCAACTGAGGAGAAGCATCAGGGAGGGGAAAAAGGCCTACAGGATAAAAATGGAGGATCAGCTACAGGCCAGTAATGTTACTGGTGTCTGGAGGGGCCTGAAAACCATCTCAGGCCACAAAAGCCCAAGGACAGAGACTGTGAGGGACAAGGATTGGGCGGATGATCTAAACCGGTTTTTCAACCGGTTTGACCAGACGTCTGTCCCTCCCCCCCCCCCCACCACCACCAGCACCCCCTGCAGCTGCACCCACTCCCACTGTGGACTTCACCTCACTCCCCTCCTCTTACGACCAGCTTCCAACAACGATCACCTGGCCTCTCAACCGACACTACACCCCCAAACCCCAGTCTGTTTCCTGGTTCATGCCTGTCTGTTACGACAGCGCAGGTGAGGAACCAACTGAGGAGGATAAAGGTGAGGAAGGCAGCAGGTCCGAACAACATCAGTTCCCGGCTCCTCAGGACCTGCTCTGACCAGTTGTGTGACATTGTCCAGCTCATGTTCAGCCTGAGCCTGAAGCTGGGCAGAGTTCCACAGCTGTGGAAAACTTCGTGCCTGGTCCCAGTGCCCAAGACCCCCCACCCGAAGGAGCTCAACAGCTACAGACCGGTGGCGCTGACGTCTCACCTGATGAAGACGCTGGAGAGACTTGTCCTCGCCTACCTGCGACCGCTGGTGAGCTCATCACTGGACCCACTGCAGTTTGCCTACCAGCCCGGCATCGGTGTGGAGGACGCCATCATCTACCTCCTCCACTCTGCGCTGTTACACCTGGAGAATGCTGGGAGCACTGTGAGGATCATGTTCTTTGATTTCTCCAGTACCTTCAACACCATCCAGCCCAACCTACTGGAGGATAAACTGCAGCACGCCGGAGTGGAACACCACCTCACATCATGGATTACAGATTACCTCACAAACCGACCGCAGTATGTGAGGGCAGAGGGCTGTGAGTCGGACAGGCTTCTCTGCAGCACCGGGGCGCTGGCTCCATTCCTGTCCACCCTCTACACCTCGGACTTCAGATACACCACTTCAACCTGCCACCTTCAAAAGTTCTCTGACGACTCTGCGATTGTCGGCCTCATTACAGAGGGAGATGATCGGGAGTACAAGAGACTGACGGGGGACTTCGTGGACTGGTGTCAGCAGAATCACCTCCAGATCAATCCTGGGAAAACTAAGGCGCTGGTGGTGGATTTCTGCAGGAAACAGTCATCACCTGCACCGATGAACATTAACGGTACGGACATAGAGAGGGTGACCTCCTACAAGTACCTGGGTGTTCATCTCAACAATAAACTTGACTGGTCAACCAACTCAGACGCCCTCATCAGGAAGGGACAGAGCCGCCTCTTCCTACTCAGGAAACTAAGGTCTTTTGGGGTTCAGGGGTCTCTCCTTAAGACCTTCTATGACTCTGTGGTGGCCTCGGCCATCCATTATGGCATTGTCTGCTGGTCAGGCAGCATCTCGGCCCGGGACAGAAACAGACTGGAGCGACTGGTCAGGAGGGCCAGTTCTGTCCTGGGCTGCTCCCTGGACACTGTGGAGGAGGTGGGCAGCAGGAGGATGCTATCAAAACTAAAAGTTATGATGGACAGTCCCTCCCACCCCCTCCAGCCCACCGTGACAGCACTGGGTAGCTCCTTCAGCCAGAGACTACTACACCCGCGCTGCAAGAAGGAGAGATACCGCCGCTCATTCTTACCGACTGCTGTCAGGCTGCTCAATAAACACACATGAAAAACTGACTCAACCCATCCATACATTGTAAATAGCACAGCCACCTTACACAGTCAAACCTCGGTTTTCGGACGTCTCGGTTCTCGTACAATTCGGTTTTCGAACTAAAATTTCGAGTTTTTTATGCCTCGGATGCCGAACAAATTTCGGTTCTCGAACTAACTGAGCGCACTTGAATGCGTCACTTCACTCCTCTCGGCTTCGCTTCCTCGTGTGGAAGTGAAGCCGAGAGGAGGTAGCAAAGCCGAGAGGAGTGAAGTGACGCTACCTCGTGTAGCCGTGCTCCCTTTTGTAGCGGCGCGCCCTCATGTCGCCGCGCTCCCTTGAGTTTCGTCGCAACACAGGAAGCGACCATTGTGAGCAGACGTTTTTGTATTGTTCAATAGATTTTTTTTTAAAAGCAGACGTGTTTGGTGAAACGCTTCCTAGTCTAGCGTCCATTGTGAGCAGACGAGTTTGTATTGTTCAATAAAAAAAAAGCAGACGTGTTTGGTGAGACGCTTCTGTTAGGCCGAGTGAAATCCCCCTCTTTTCATAATGGTTTGCCCTAGCAGCAAGGGGGGAGGGGGAAGGGTGCGTGCGTTTGTTTACATTGTTCAATGCAGCGGCACATAATGAACACTCTGGTGTCCGGTGTCTCATTATTAAGCAATAATCGTACAGAAACAGCTTGTGAGCAGACGAGTTTGTATTGTTCGATTAAGAATTTATTTTTAAAAAGCAGACGTGTTTGGTGAGAACTACGTAATATTGGACTGTTATTTTTGCATCATGTATCAGCCCCTAATCATGGCACCAAAGAAAGCAAGTGGAAGTGGTGAACCTGGTGAAGAAAAGAGGAAAATAGTGCGCAAAATTATAGAATTTAAGAAAGATTTAATCGCAAAATATGAGTCAGGTCTGCGTGTGTCTGTGTTGGCGAAGGAGTTCAGGATGCCGAAATGCCCCGCCTACTGCCTGCTGACAGCTGGGAGAGGCGCACGCCCCGCGACAGATAGAGAGAGAGAGATGTTCCTTCAATTTTATTATTTTATTTTTATTCTTATTCACTTTGGAGTGGCGCAACACCGTAGGGGAACCACTAAAAGTACTGACACCCTTCAATGATGCGACAGTTGAGCTAACAGAAGAGAAGAGGGTTTGGTGAGAACTACGTAATATTGGACTGTTAAAGCAAGTGGAAGTGGTGAACCTGGTGAAGAAAAGAGGAAAATAGTGCGCAAAACTATAGAATTTAAGAAAGATTTAATCGCAAAATATGAGTCAGGTCTGCGCGTGTCTGTGCTGGCGAAGGAGTTCGGGATGCCGAAATGCCCCGCCTACTGCCTGCTGACAGCTGGGAGAGGCGCACGCCCCGCGACAGATAGAGAGAGAGAGATGTTCCTTCAATTTTTATGTTACTATGTTAATGTTAAAATTGGTAATCTCCCATTACATTTGTACAGTTTATGGTGTGAAATTGTAAAATAAAAAGTGGTTTAAAAAAGTTGTTTTCTTGACTTGGAACGGATTAAAACATTTTACATTGATTTCAATGGGAAACATGGTTTCGGTTTCCGAACAATTCGGTTTCTGAACAGTCTTCTGGAACGGATTAAGTACGAAAACCGAGGTTTGACTGTATTTTGTATTTTTTATATTGCATTCTGTACTGTGTACAGCTCTATTTTTCTTCTCGAACATTTATTTGTGCATGCAATACTTTGTTTTTCTTTCTACCCCCCCCCCCCTCAATTCTGCTGCTGAAGATTGCAAATTTCCCCAGTGCAGGACAAATAAAGGTTTTCTTATTCTTATTCTTATTCACTTTGGAGTGGCGCAACACCGTAGGGGAACCACTAAAAGTACTGACACCCTTCAATGATGCGACAGTTGAGCTAACAGAAGAGAAGAGGGTGTCGGGCTCAAAGGTGATTCCTCTATTTTCCATGTTGTGTCGCTCACTGGACGAGGAGAAGATTGGCTTCCTATAAATGCCGGAGTCAAGAGAAATGGTGAAGAATTTGAGACGACAAATAAGGGAGAAATTAAATACAATGCAAACAATGAGTTGACTCTCATTACCAACGCCAGTATTGCCCAGTTAAAAAAATAAAATAAAAAAAATAAATCGGTTTCTACTGGCCCAGCAGAGGAGGCAGAGAAGAGTGTGCTGCAATTATAAGGGGCCACGATGCCATCCTCCTCTGCTCCCGCTCCCTCCACCTCCCCCTCTTTACCAGCCACAACAGATGCTCCTCACTGTACAAATAAACGTGTACGGTCGCAATTTTATGATCGTGCTTACTTAATGAGCCAGATTTTGTCAGTTATTATGCTTGTTTATCTCTCTGGGCAGAAAACTGTGGCATCATTTAGATATCAGTACACAGCAGACGCGCACCGGTTGCACAGGTTAAGTGAAAAACTACCTGGGAGAACCCACTAGCTACCAGCATGATGACCCCCCGAGAAATGAAACCTTTAGCCAAATGCATTTGGACTTGCACTAAGGTACTTGTGCATCCCCACTTCATCTTTTCCATGTGTAAGGGTTTGTTCAAAGGCTGGGGAGATTCTCGCTCTCTTTCTCTCTCTCTCTCTCTCAAAAAAAACAACAAAAACGAACAGACTGACCCCAAAAAGAGTTAAAAACACTTAATTTTTTTAATAGAAATGAATAAGATAAAACTTTTGGTGTGAGTACATTTTTATCCATGACAATAGAGATTCAATTACTACATTTTCCTCCACTCTTTCTATGTAATTTTCAGGTTATAATGAGTGTAGAGTAATCCCTCGTTTATTGCGGGGGTTACGTTCCAAAGAGAACCAGTGATAAGTGAAATCCGTGAAGTAGGATTTATTAATAAAAAGCAAAAACATGTGAGCGAGACGAAATTTCAAATGTGCTGTATGTTTCACATACAGCACATTTGACAAAGTTGTACTTGGTACTTGATAGTCAGCTTTATTTTTTACAGTAATTATACAATACTGAACTATGTATACAATGCAGAGGCGATTGCTCTAAGACTGCAAGGGAAGCTCAGCTTCCCCTAAAATGTCAAAAAGTAAGTGATCAAATATGTGTGTACGTACAATTGTGTGGGCATGTCATTGACTAAATATGCGCTACAACACGCTCAACTTTTGTTCCGAATCAGCTTTTTATTACTAGTTACGACGCAACTCTCTTCTCATTCATTCCCGCAGCTTCACTGTGCTTTAAACTGTGTGGACGCTGAGCGTCTACAGCGCGGACGTTGGGCATCGAGAGAGTTCAGGGTACATTGTCCCAATGCATTGAAATGAGACGGGTCATTGGATAAATGCTGGTTTTGTCCCGCCCATTGGACGCTCACCGTCTCTGGGAGTCTACGGACAGTGGGCGTTTATAGGCTGGCCAGGACGCTCAGCTTTTCTGCATGATGATTGGATGATCTGTCTGCGGCTGAATCTTTTTGATTGACAGCGAAATGAGCCAATCACTGATCTTATGGTGATGGCATTCTTTTCATTTTTTTGAAAAGGAAAGGAGAGTAGAATTCACGTATAAATACAGACCAGCATCCGCCACTGATACAATGAAACCAAAGACCAAAAATTTGCAAAGTTAATTTGGCAAGCTGTACAGAGACGAGGTGCGGAGACTGTTCACGTCGGTCAGTGCCTTAGCCAATCAGGATGCAGAACGTAATTCACTGTTTAAAAGCACTAAAAAAAACTGCACTCAAATAATCCGTCAAACAGCGAAGCCGCGGAAAGTGAACCGCGTTAGAGCAAGGATCACTGTATTCCTAATCAAAACTGCACAAGAAAACCTCATCTTTGCATGCCAATATAGTTAATGTCCACTTAATTCAGCCAGAGGGAGTTAAACCCCATGAGTCAAACCAATAGCATGGAAAGCCTCGATGCTTCAAGGAGCTTCATCTCACCATCACTTGTCAAAACAGCTGTTACGCCTCGACATTGTGCCGGGAACAACTTCAACATAAAAGGGTGCCTTGATATCTATGTCCACATATTATTTGGTGACCTAATGTTTATTTTGAAGTTGGCTGTCTTACCGCATTGGCGGCGTGCTGTCATCATGCACAGCTTGATTGTTGATGTGCTTGGCAAGTCTTCTTCCAGACAGTAATGGGGTTCAATCCAAATGTTTTGACATTGATAATCGAACTGAGTGAAAACGTGTATGTAACGAACATTTGATTTATGCCCGTTTCCATTTGTTAATACTTTTGTGAATCTCAAGAGGAGAAGAGACGGCACCATGAGATGACGTCATATGTAAGCGTCTCTCTGCCATAAGACGCTCGGCTGACTCAACAAATGTGATCACCGACAGATTGTTGATCCAGCTTTCATGGTTTGGAAGAACTGTGGTCACTATTGTGTAGCAATCACCACATAGCCCATACCGATCCGTCATGAAAAGGAGAGGGCAAAAAATTGTTATGTTAACAATACTTTCGGACACAAGGAGACCACTCAATCGAACTCAGTCTGTATGGGAACGCACGGGCCTTCTGCATTAATGTTTGCTTCTTTTATTAATACCGGAAATATTTCTTTGTCCCCTCCCCCTAAACATACCTTACACAAGGGGTGTCACATTCATTTTTGTCACAGGCCACATTGTAGTTACGGTTTGCCTTGGAGGGCCGTTACAAATTTTGGGAAACCATATGAATGTTTAACCACCTCCACATATTGCATACACGGTGCACAACAAATTGATGAATAACTAGTTTTAAAAACAGAAATCAAGGATAACGAGTTGTATTGTGGATTACATATGGCAATTTGAAATTTTGGTTCAGACTTTAGTAAGCATCATGGAACTTGACATGCTTGATTTGCTTTCGCAGGCCACATAAAATGACCCCAACCCTAACCCTAACCCTAACCCAGCACATACAAAACAGTGCTGCCAGGATCCAGACCAGGAGTCATGAATACGACCAAATCACACCGATGCCCCAGACCCTCCATTGGCAAGCAATCTGCTTCCGAATCCACTACAAACTCTGCCTTCTTATCCACCAGTGTCTCCATGGAAATGCACCCTTATACCTCAGCAACCTGCTCAGCCCACGCACCTCAAGAAGAAGCCTGCGGCAGCTCCTCCGACGCCCACTTCCTCTTCCAGCCCAGAACTTAGCTCACCACCATGGGAGACACGGCCTTCTACTCATCGCGACTCTGGAATGCACTCCCTGAGTCCCTGAGGGCTCCTCACTCAAACTTTGGTAACCTTCAAAAAGGAGTTACAATTTGTTCTTTTGAAAAATGCTTGGTAGCTTTCGTTTTGGGGGGGTTGGGGGGGCTAAGCTTTTTTTCACTCCATGTGTAAACTTTGTATTTTAGTGTTAGACTGTTTTTTATAAACTCCCTGTCGCACTTATGAGATTTATTTGAAACAAATACAATTTAACTCAATTATTACTGTTATTATCTCTCCATTTTCTGATCCACTTTATTGTTACAAGGGTCGCGGGGTGTGCTGGAGCCTAACCCCAGCTGTCTTTGTGCTGTAGGTGGGGGACACCCTGAACCGGTTGCCAGCCAATTACAGGGCACACAGAGATGAACAACCATCCACGCTCACGCCGAGGGACAATTTGGAGCGTTCCATTAACCTGCCATGCATGTTTTTGGAATGTGGGAGGAAACCGGAGTACCCGGAGAAAACCCACGCAGGCCCGGGGAGAACATGCAAACTCCTCACAGGGAGGCCGGAGCTGGAATCGAACCCGGTACCTCTGCACTGTGAAGTCGACGTGCTAACCACTCCACTACCGGGCCGCCTATATTTTAATTAAAAATTAAATAGTTTAGATGCCAACTTTTTGTATTTCATTTCCATTGTTAAATACCTCCAGTCAATATCCATTATAAGGTTAGTTCCCATTTGCTTGGCTATATCCAGATTAACACTTTATTTTGGACCAGACAGTGTATACAAACAATTAGAAATGAATTACAATAATAACACTTAAAATACTTGACTACCGGGCCGCCAGGAAAGACATTATTTTGGTTATTTATAGCCGAGTATGGTATAATTTTAATGGTCCTGCCGTATGTGGCCCACAATGTGAAATTAGTTTGATACCCCTGATGTAGAGTGTTGTCGGATACAAAACAGGACAACATAAAATCAAACAAATGTGAACATGAAACACGAACAGATACTATATGACAAGGACGAACATTCCTTATGACTTAAATAATTCAATGACTTGCGCTATGTAATACAGTCTGGGAACCGAGGATTTACCGTCATATGAACAATAGACATGCCGATGCCTACAGCTGTGTTGAAACGAGTAGGGGCAACTTTTTGCCACATTCCATGTTTGTGGGTGCCTCGAAAACAAAAATAGCAATAATGCATGTTGGGTGTTGATAGCACAAGCTTTGGCAATGACAAAAAAAGTAAGAATGATGAAAATCGGCTGAAAAATTTGTAAGTTATGACTCAATTCCAATGCACATGCATTGCCTTTAAACGCACATTGCCACCGCCAATGTCGTTGAGCTAGGCTGCTACTGTGCGCCGTATCATGGTAGGTGAAGGGTGGTTGCTTTTGTGACAAGATAATAGCTTGCCGATCATTGACGTGACAGAAAGTGGGTCACATTTGCATTGTACTTAGTACTTAGATCTGGGCTTGTACAGCTGCATACAAAGCTGATATATTTGCAGGGGACCATGCTTTATTCTGTTTTACTTTTTGCTGTATAATTGAAGAGCATTTGTTTTGCCAGCCACTATATGCCGCTGGTGTGGATAGAAAAACAAAAGAATACTTTAAATAATACTTTGTAATACAATAACAATAATGGTGAATTAATGAGTAACCATCATGCTGTGAACATGTATTTTGGAAACATAATTGAAATTTGTCAACGCATATCGCACCAAAAACCATGAGCACAAAACTGATAAACAATTAATAATAACACGCGCAAGCACTAGCACACACATTATATTGTTTATATCTAGATAGATGGATAGATAGATAGATAGATAGATAGATAGATAGATAGATAGATAGATAGATAGATAGATAGATAGATAGATAGATAGATAGATAGATAGATCACACACACACACACACTCACACACACACAGCATAACAGCCTCATTTAGCGCAAATAAGCTTGAGGAATATTTCAGTGGCGTTTGCGCACAACGTCTGCAGCAAGAACTGTAGTAAATATTTGATGGCTTCAGTCACCTCGCATCTAATCCATTCACTTGAAGCGTGTGTTAAGCACAAGAGGGGGCTGACTGAGCAAGAGAAGCCCCCCGACACAACAAAGTGCTGCAAGCATTGTGATGGAAACGGCTGTTATGTTGGGCACGTAGGTCGGTTCATGGGTAAACACGGTGCTAGATATATATAAAACAATGAAAGTTCATCCAAGTAATTTCAAATTTCAACTTAGTTTGAGTTGAACCAAAACAGTCTTTGATCTCAATCATTCCGTTTGCTTGAGGATAAAATTTATCACGTTGCCAACGCGTAGTCGTTGTAATTCTGTACTACGTAAAGTATGGGGAAATTGAGCGGGGAAACTCTAAGAATAATCAATTCTCGCATTCTTACGCTTTTCCGCGGTGGCCGTTGAATGAACCGAGTGCTCCGCAACGGAGGGCGGGAATAAGATGAGAAGAGGGGCGGAGGGGGGGGAGCCTTTGCTGAGCTCCTTTGTCCCTTGCCAGCGCCTTTCTGCCCCACAATGACAGCAGGTAAAGCGGCACAAGAAGCAGAACCCGTCGCCCGCACAACACATTTCCCACCTCTTTTTTTCGACGCAATATTAACATGGACTCAACTCGCTAACTTCCTTGTGAAATTCTCGGGCGCGTGTGGTCTGCCATGCCACAAACAGGGTCAGTCGCAGTCTGACATAAGGTACCGTGGAACTACAACCTTTCCCTTTATGTTCAGCCAAGATGTATTCCACTCCGTGGCAGAGAATACAAACAAAAGGAACGAAGCAAACGCAATTTGGAGCTCCTGGGTTGCTAGCACGGAGGCTCACGGGAACCAATTTTGATTGAAAACACCTCGTGCCAATGTAATATCAGCATCCCTGCTAACCACAACCCAACAGTGGCAAAAACACACAAGCCGCACAAGGAACAACAACGCTGTGGTTTAACCGACAAGAGGACTGCTACGACAAAAACAAGCGAAGGAAGCAAGCAAACAGACGCCAATTCGCTGCTTCAGCACGCCGCTTTTCTTTCTTTCTTTTTTTTTACGCTGACAACACGTAGTGCTCGCTCGCGCTTTGTGAACGTAACGTAGCGCCAAACTCACCCTTTTGCTGCTCGCCCACGGTTGGTTCTCAAAAATAAAAGTACGTCTGCATGATGGTTAATCCACACTTGTCCTCGAATAACAAAAATCGCGATTTTTATGGGGTGAAAGCATCAATCGGCGCGTCGTGGACGGCGTTCTGTTCGTGTTAGGATGTAACGCCTTTTCTCCTCCAAGGGCTGCATTGTTGACATTGGTTTGCTGACGTCATGCTAGCCTCTCATTCACAAGGACCAAGCGCCCCCCCCCCTGCACCGAAGATGATGCTGCCTGCCTGCCTTTCTTGCTCTCACAAATGCACACGCTTTCACTCAGACATCACATTGTACAGTTATTGAGTCCATGTGAAGACAGACCTCGTAAAAGGGCCGCCGCTACCTATAGGCACATAACTGCGTACCACTTGGTCTGAGAGAACCAAAACGTCTTTTTTAAGCAGCATATGCACAAATGTTACGTGTGTGCTATTGTTCGTACAATAAACTGCACAAGTAAATTCAAAACATCAATCAGCTTTCATTCGCCTTGCTCTCTCCTCTCACGGTGAAGTGACGTCACAACGCTGTTGACCGGGGTGCTGTGCCAAGTCACTCTCGGATCCGCCTCCTCCTTGACATCAGTTTCTGTAGGACTATTTTAAGGGCAATACATATATGGGGCTATATATTTTGGAATGACATTCACAGAAATATTAACACCATGTCATGAAAAGTGCCCTGTGATTGGCTGGCAACCAGTTCAGGGTGTCCCCTGCCTACAGCCCGAATACAGCTGGGTGAGGCTGTCACACATCCGCGACCCTCGTGAGGATAAAGTAGTTCAGACAATGGATTAAAAGATGGATGAAAAGGCATCAAGAATCAGGTGCTGAGAAACGCCCCCCCCCCCTCCCAAAAAAAAAGTACATGAACAAGGCATGTGAGCCAGGGCAATGTGCCAGCAAAGGTGGCGCCGGAGGCCAAATTTTATTTGATGCCCCCCACCGTCGACGATATACATACACTTTTTTTAAAAGGCACAAATTTAAAAACCACACATGCACAAAAACAATGAAATCAAACCAATGTGGGGCAACAATATCATTGCAGTCTTTGGGATATATACCACACAGCCATCTTCCTGTACCGCCCAGACAGAGACAAAAAAGGAACAGGAGGCTTGGACAATTGGGAGCAAGAAAGTTGAAGTGTCTTGTGAGTGGACTGAATTGTTTACAATTGTTTAACCGTGAGCAAAGATAACATTTAGCAGGCAGCACAACCACCGTGAGTCACGAGATTGACTGGCAATGTGTGAACTTTCCCCCTGTCAGAGGAGGAGTGTCCCGCTCAACCTCTCAGCCTCCTCTTGTCTGCTCAAAACAACACGCAGTGTGAAGTCACCCCGATGTACAAACACATTCGGTCTGAACGCAGCTGCTGAGCAAGTGTCAAGTGAATGCTCGTTTTTTTTCAATAACTTCAATCGGATCTCTGCAGGGGGATCGTGATGGCTCGCTGTGATTGGCTAAAAAGCAGGAACCATATGATTGACTTCACTTTGTTCGGACAACACAGAACTCCAATCTTTATTTGAGATTTTAAGTATGTATATTTATTTGCAGATCAACCTTTATGGGTGTGATTTTCTGTTAAGTCCTGGTGAAATTATTTATATTCACGACTGTCTCGTGTGTTTGTTTGCAGGGCTGAATACAAGCAACCCGTTTCCACTGATGATATATGGAAATGCTGTGTGCTTCCTGTACAGTAGGTGGCAGTACACCAAAGAGCTGCAATCTGCGAATGAACCAAGAAGAAGAAGAAGACAAAGACGAAGGATAAGACAATGACAAGTATTTATATACAGAGGTAAGAGTACGCTTCTTGGATTGTACTTTAACCGAGTCCCAGCGGACCGCTCAGTCCGTGACTGATGGGTGCACGTTTTCTGACGACTGACAGATACACGCCCCGTCTGTCTCGTGTGTTTGTTCGCGGACCTGAATACAAGTAGGGTTGCTTCCATTGACTATACTGTATTTGGAAATGCTGTGTGCTTCTTGTACATTCTATGGTGGTATGCACCAAAGAGCTGTTATCCACCAATGAAGCAAGAAGAAGACGGCTATGACCATTTACAGACAGGAGTAGGAGCGTGAGCTACTTGGATTGAATGTTACCATTGCCTACAATGTGGCATGGGATTCTAGTTAAGGTACATTTTAAAGTAAACGTTTTGCCGTTGAGGAGTTAAAACAGCGGCAGGCAGCCACCAGCGTGCTCCCCCTGTACTTATCAGTTTAATAGATTGGAAAATATGTGGGTGTGAAATGTATGTGAGTGTGTGTGTGTGTGCGTGTGTGTGTGTGTGTGTGTGTGTGTGTGTGTGTGTGTGTGTGTGTGTGTGTAAAGCTCTTTGTGTAGACACCGTACAATGTAGATGCATTGATAGATAGTGCACTCCATTTACCATTTTCATCACAATGGATTTTTCATATGCTAAACAAGTGGTTCCCAACCTGGGTTCGATCGAACCCCACGGGTTTGGTGAATCAGTCTCAGGGGTTCGACGCAGCCTTTGCCTTGGAGGTGAAGACACACCCGACTCAACATGTCAATTAGTTATGACACGCCTGCGGCAGATGATCGCTTGTCCAATCAGTGCTGCGGTAAATTTAGTTCGCTCAGTCGTCAACGAGTGACTGTCGTGATAGTACATCAGGTGATTTTTTTTTTTTAAGAATGTTTTTAATACATGCCATGTCAAGCAAAAAAAAAAATAATTGGTCACGAATATTTACAACATGGATTCACATGCATCACGGAAAGTGATGGGCATCAGTGTCCTATCTGCATGATTTGTCATGTCAAGTTGAGCAACTCACAACTGAAGGAACACTTCTTGAAGAATATTTTTATTTTACACTAATGAAGGGTTCGGTGAATGTATATATGAACTGGTTGGGTTCGGTACCTCTAACAAGGTTAAGAACCACTCTGTTAGACTATGATGTATTATATTTTGGGGGGAGGGGTGTAGACTGACAGACTGACGATCGACGGACCAGTGAAATTTACTGACAGAAACAATGACCGAAGGGCAGTTAAAATGACATGAATGACGGACCAACTGACGATTGCAAATTGGTTTGGCTTGAAAAAATAACAGACTGATGATGACGGGCAGGTGCCGTACATGTGAAACGCCGGATGCACTTGGGACAGGAAGGGCTTATTGTTCAAGAGTCAGACTCCTTTGTGGAAAAAGGTGACCCTTCTCCACTGTCTTCTACAGCATGAACAATGAAGGTAGTGCATGTGATGGGGTTGTGCAGGATTCTGTGAACAGAGTGGAAGGTTTTTTGGTGGGAAAAGGCAGACAGACCTATAACAGACTTTGGGGAAGCTAAGCAGGTGGGTCCGATCTTGCAGGGTGATGTAATGAAGCCAAGGGATGAATGAGAAAGTCAGAATACTCTTAATGAATAGATGATGCAAAGTCAGCAGAATGTCGTTATTGAACCCAAATGAACTCAACTTCCAGAGCAGACATTGTCTGTGATGGCACTTCCTAATGATCTCTTCGGTGTTAAAAGATAACTTCAAGAGGCCGTCAAATAGTGTGCCCCCGTATCTGCACTCCTCCACCACCTCCACACGCTTACCCGGGATGTTGGTCATGATTGCCACTGGCAGTTGTCTCTGCTAGTCGGAAAATGTAACAATCAGCTCTTTGGTCTTGGTTGAGTTCAGCTAGAGAGACCCTCACACCAGGTGATGAAATCCCACAGAACAGAGCAATGGTGTAGATTCGGGGCAGGGCGCAGTGAAAGCAGGGCTGCGACGTCAGTAAATTTTGTCAGATGGCAATTTGGACCTGCACTCCATCCATCCATCCATCCATCTTCTACCGCTTATCCGGGGCCGGGTCGCGGGGGCAGCAGCTTTAGCAGGGAAGCCCAGACTTCCCTCTCCCTAGCTACTTCTTCCAGCTCTCCCCGGGGGATCCCGAGGCGTTCCCAGGCCAGCTGGGTGACATAGTCTCTCCAGCGTGTCCTGGGTCGTCCTCGGGGTCTCCTCCCCGTTCCCCGTTCCTCCCCGGACCTGCACTCATCAATGGAAATAATATTAAGCAGAGGCAATAACAACCATCTCTGTGGGAGACCGTGGAGAATGTTGGAAAAGGAGATTAACAAGCACCCTCTGTCGCTTGTTGGTTAAAAAATTAGTCATCTCCATGATGAGCTGGTGATCGAGATTGAAGCGAGTTAATAACTCGCCGCAAGGATGTGTGGCTGCATGGTGTTAAATGCAGAAGAGAAGTACAAAAACAGGAAGCTGGTGAGGGTCTCAGGGGTCTCTAGATGTTTGGATGGTCTCCAACATGAATATCTTAGCATCATCTACTCCCCTGGTGGTCTTGTCGGTGAACTGCAGCGTATCCATCAAGGGCTCAACAGACTGGGTGATGGAGTTTTTGACAATCCTCTCCATTGCCTTCATTCCCAGAGAGGTCAAGGCCACTAGCCTAAGATCATTTGATGAGGGCCTTGGGATTAGACATTATTGTGGAATATTTACCACAGGTCATGGAGGTCTGGAACTGGAGAATTCATGCAGGGAAAATGTCTAAGGAGACATACCACAGCTTCGTTTCAAAGACGTGTGTAAGAGGGAAACAAGGGCTGCGGTACAGGCAGACAGACGAGCCACAGACTACCTCTCTGTCCTCTGCAACAGTACGGTTTTTAAAAATTGGCTTAGTTTAGCCCCCGCCAAGAAAGTTTTAACAAAGCGGCCCCGGTTTTACGTTTCACCAAGAAAAGTCGGAGGTGGATGTAAAAGCCTCAGACCTATAAAAAAGTCTCTTGGAGCTATATGCTAAATATCTTTCATTCCATCCATCCTTCCATCCATTTTCGAATCCGATTATCCTCATGAGGGTCGCGGGCATGCCGGAGCACCTTCGGGCAGTAGGCGGGGGGCACCCGAAAACCCGTTGGCAGCCAATCACAAGGCACACAGACGAACAACCATTCGCGCTCACCCTCACACCTTGAGGAAAATGGTACAAAAAGTGTACCATTAACCTGCCACGCATGTTTTTGGAATGTGGGAGGAAGCCGGAATACCCAGAGAAAACCCACGCAGGCACGGGGAGAACATGCAAACTCCATACAGGAAGGCCAGAGGAATTGAGCCCTGCACCTCTGCACTGTGAGGCGGACATGCTAGCCAGTTGACCACCGGGCTGCACCAATGCTAAACAGAACACATTTTGATTAAAGAACTCTACCCAGAGATTACTGTTATGCTACTCTCACACCATCAAAGACCAAGACATGTCCAAGACCCGAGCACACCGACTCCAAGACAAAACCAAGACGAACAAGCAGAGAGCAAGACAAGACCGAGACAATAAAAATCAATTTTAAAAACAATGGCATGGTTGTACATTTTTTAAATACATTTGACAGCCCAAAAACAGTGTCTGCAATACTTTCAAAGAGCAGCATGCAAAAATCTTGAATCTCAGCCATTTTTTTCCAGCTACTCTGAGAAGAAATAAGTCCATCTCTGTTTTTAAAAATGAACTATGAAAAAAAAACATTAGCCCATTTAGTTGATTTAGCCTGATCTACAGCAAAATATAATTCATCAATTAAGAATATTTTGTAGCACTGCGTCTGTGTTTAACTGAATTGGATGGATAGTTGTATTTGGCTTTAGTTTTATTTATTCGTTTTCTTAATTCAGCAGGGCTTCTTTTATGAATGTGAAGACATGAGGGATTATGACTCAAACAAAATGAATCAACAACAAATTCTGAGTCAAAAGCCAAAGAATAAAACTCGCCTTCAAACTCATTTTTAAAGACTGGCAGGAGGGCGTTTGCCGAACCTGTAGTGGGAAGTCATTCCAAAGAAAGGCAGCAACGGAAAAGGTCCGATCCCCTCTGTGCCTCCGCTTGGTTCTCAGTACCTCTAATAGTGTCTGATCCACAGACATGAGGCAGGCGTAGGGGCGCAGGACCTCAGGGAGGTAAGCTGGAGCGAGGCCATGTAAAGATTTGAAAACAAATCACAGGATCTTAAAAATAACTTCAAAAATGTATCGGGACAGCCGTGAAGGGATGACAGAGTTGGAGTGATCTGCCAGTCAAGGGGCGAGCAGCAGCATTCTGGACCAACTGGAGACGTGACAGCAGTGAGCAATTACGGTGAGAAATGTATCGACATGTATCACAGCACTGCACAGAGTACATCCGCCTAGCCATCAGTTTGTCACTGACAATCACCTCTTGGGCCTTATCCTGAGTGACTGAATCAACCCACATTCTCAATGTCAAGATGTTATAAATAGCAGGAACTGATTTGTGCAGCTCCACTGGTAGCTGCAATCACCTAAATATGGGCACACATACACTCTTAATTCTGTTGACTTAATATAAAACATGTTCTCCTACAATACAACTTGCCAGAGAAGACACCTGCAACATGATTTAAACATTTGTCTCGTGATTTTTTTTTTTTTTAAATCACACTCAATGACACAAGATCAGCTATCGATGTACTGTGGTAGAATGTATGTAAGAAGCTGAGGGTTCCTTCACAGAGTGGAGGAAATGACGAGGTGTCTGAAAGGTAAGATGGTTTCGTGTGGCGGATTTTTTTACACACAGTACTTTGTGGGAAAGTTTTAATGATGACAATAGACTCGTAGTAGAAGAGATATTAGAAATGAAAAAGGTGGTGTGCATGAATAATAGGAGAGGAACAAGGACAGGTTAGAGTCAGCAATGGCTCTCACAATGGTTTCAGATGGGTTGGCTGGTGGTGTATGACTGAGATGTCATGAGTAGAAAAACCATAGGCAGTGACCATTATCCATTAAGTATTGAAGTCTTTGAGTTTCAAAAAGTTAAAGCATGAAGTAAGATTGGCGCAAGTGAGTAGGGAGAGTGTAGTGGCGGTATTTTTATTTTATTTATTTTTTGGCGGGCGGGGGGGAATATTGATAAAAGCTTATATGATGTGGGGAGAAGGTTTTTCTGATTAATTTAAATAAATTGGGGTTTAGAGGAAAGATTTATAGCTGGAGTAAGGATTTTTATAAGACAAAAAGTGTCAGGTTTTGCATGGTGGTAGTTGGAGGACCCCCAAAAAAAGCAGGGAGGCAGGGAGAAGCAGGGTGGACTGACCAAAATGTATTTAAGAAAAATGCAAAAAGGAGTACACTGGAAAAAACGAACTGAAGTACTCGAACAAAGTCCTGAAAACCACAAGGAACCAAAGTAGCAAACAACCTATGACAGAAAACAAAACGTTACAGGAGCACACAGACACTCACAGTGACCCAACAAAGACTGACTTGTTTTTTAAAACGCACACTTTATTTTGGGTTTTCACAGTCTCAACAAATACAGGTACGTCTTTGTCCGTCTCCGTGCCTTCTCTTCTTCCGTTCGACTCGAGAGGCGTTCATGACCGCCTCCAAAAAACGTAATTTAATCATTCCTTCAATGAAACTACGAAAATTGAAAATAATGCATCAAAACAGCTAGTTGCAGTCTTCACTCTTTTGTTTGATGGAAAAAGACAAATTAAGATGACCACTGGCTGACCCAGCTTCTGAGCTCAAGGTAATGTAAGTTGAGGGGTTCATTGTTTTTGAATGGATGGATCTACTTTACGAATAAATAACATCTCTTCTTTGAAGGTGTAAATTGAGCATCACAATAGAAAATGTACCAGTGCACAAAAAAAAAAGTAATGCCAGTTTCAGCCCAATGTTTAAAAGAGAAATACAGTATGCTTCTGCAAAAACAATTAATGCCTTGCTTAATTTTATTTGTACTTTCACTCACTCAAAATTACTGTCAGTTTTACTTGGTAGAGAGAAAGAGGTGGAATAAAAACGGTGAACAAAGGACCAACATCACAAGAAGAGTAATCTTTATCACAATGTCCTGTAAATTGGCACGGTAGTAAACTGGTTGGCACGTCCGCCTCACAGTGCAGAGGTGCAGGGTTCGATTCCATGCCCCGGCCTTCCTCTGTGGAGTTTTCATGTTGTGTGCTACCTGTGTAGGTGTTCTCCGGGTACTCTGGTTTCCTCCCGCATTCCAAAAACACACATGGAAGGTTGATTGAACACTCTGAATTGTTTCTCGGTGAGATTTTGAGCACGGATGGTTGTTCATCTATGTGTGCCCTGCGATTGGCTGGCAACCAGTTCAGGGTGTCCCCCCGCCTACTGCCCAAAGACAGCTGGGATGGGCTCCGGCATGGCCGCGAGCCTTGTGAGGATAAGCGGTTCAGATAATGGATGGATGGATGGATGGATAATGTCCTGCGATGCAGCGGTCCCCAACCTTTTTTGCCCCATGGACAGGTTTAATGTAAGAATATTTTCAGGGACCGGCCTTTAACGTGTGGCGGATAAATACAACAAAATAATATGATTTGACCTGCATGAAAACTGTGGTATTTTATAGACATAATAAACACGAATCATGACGCGAGACTCGTCCAGTCTGGCCGCAAAACTCTTTGGTCGCTGTGGTAATGTTTAAACACCCCTTCAAAATAAGATACAAATACAAAGTGCATGAAAAATACGACTCACCATTGCCACATATTCTGCAGAGTGGGCTTGATGCGTGGAAATCTCCCGTTGAGATAAATCCGTATTTTAAGTAGGACTCCTGACACTGTTGATTAAATGTGGCCTTCTTTTTCTTGAAAGTCAATGGTTCCTCTTTTGTCTCCTTGCTGGGCTTTTTTCCCCTTTCCAAAGACGTTTGGTATTTTTTTTTACTCATTTTGGTAGCTCTTGGATTTCATTTTAGCGGTAGCCTATCACGTGAAGGAGAAGCACACCTTGACCTGCGTTAAGAGTGAAATAGCGTAGATCCGGTTGATTTCCAAAATAAAACATCTTTCAGATTCCGAAATAAATAAAAAGGAAGTAATGTAAGTTTTTATTCTCTCAGTCTTGTTTGTGAGCCTTTCAGGCTTCCGTTTCGTATTACGTGAAACAGTGTCATTTGTAATTTACATGTATTTTTTTCAAAGGCTTAATTTTCGATACAGCTATGAAATCAGTAACACCCACTACAATGGGCATGAACATTCCATTCACTCAAACACTAAAACATTGCAAACAGAGGAGCAGTTCAAGAGTATAACATGTCAAGCGACAAGACGTTTAACTGTGCATGCACTGTTGCTGCTGCTGGAATGTGAAGAATGACAGTGAGCACAGCAGACAAAGACTGGCGAGTTGTATGAGTGGGCGGTTAGGTGTCATCGTGCAGATGAAGCTCTTTCTGTGTGGTGCGTTGTGGATTCTGCTGCACTTTCATCATGACGTTATTTTGAATTGGTTTCCTTTCGTTAATAAATAAATTACAATGTACCCTGTGAGGTCTGTTGGGGTTATAATGTGATGTATTTCTCAAACTTTCACCATGTTTTCTACAGTTTTGACGACATTTCAGAATCATCTTTATTGGCCAAGTATGTAGAACACAAGAAGGTATTTTTCTCCGGTAGAACAGGCTACACTAGCTTTGCAATAACGGGCAACTGTGATAAACAAAGACATGACAAATAAGTATCGAAAGACTTTCCGTCATTTGAGGGTACCATTGTGCGGTCGTACCACCCGGTGAAAGCTCTGCGACAATGTGCAGAGTCATCGAGCAGAGATAAAGTGGTCAGTGGAGCAGTACAAAACTATGACGGTTTACATGTGGCGTCGCCGCACAAATGCTCTGTTACACTCGCAACCGGCTGTTGACTCTTGCCAATGCCATGCGCGAGTGCAGAGCGCACGACATCTGCGCGGCTTTGTGGAAATTCAGGTGCGCCATCTGGCATATCAGGAGGAGGAAGCAGTGCACCATAACGCTGGATAGAGTGGAGATGGGGCATCTCCAAGGTGGGCAACAATTTAGCATGTCCGCCTCACAGCGCAGATATCCAGGGTTCAATTCCAGCCCTGGCCTTCCTGTGTCGGGTTTGAATGTCCTCCGCGTGCGTGCCTGTGTGGGTTTTTTCCCCCGGGTATTCTGGTTTCTTCCTTCATTTCAAAAATAAGGTATTACAGTCAAACCTCGGTTTTCGAACGTCTTGGTTCTCGACCAATTCGGTTTTTGACCAAAAATGTCGAGATTTTTATGCCTCGGATGATGAACACATTTCGGTTCTCGAACAAACTGAGCGTACTTGAATGCACTATTTGATTCCTCTCGCCTTCCTTACACAAGGATGTGACGCTTCCTCGGGTAGACGAGGAATTGACGCTTCCTCGTGTTGCTTTCCATTGGGAGCAGACGTGTTCAGTAATTTTTTATTTTAAAAAGAGCGTGGTTTCGGTTTTTGAACAATTTGGGTTTTCGAACAGCCTTCTGGAACGGATTATGGACGAAAACCGAGGTTTGACTGTAATCGATCCGTAGTTGTGATTGTTAGTGTGAGTGGTTGTCTGTCTTTGTGTATCCTGCGATTGGCTGGCAACCAGTTCAGGGGGGGCCCAAGTTTGTTTAAAGCGTATTGCAATGAGGCATCCAGCAAAATGAATGAAATGTCAAGCTTCAAAGAATTCAACAGCCCAAAAACTTCCTGTGGAAGAGTCATTCACAAAAGGAAGTACATATGATAAGAAGGAGTAGTCCAGTGGTTAGCACGTCGGCTTCACAGTGCTGAGGTACCGGGTTCAAATCCAGTTTGCATGTTCTCCCCGGGCCTGTGTGGGTTTTCTCCGGGTGCTCTGGTTTCCTCCCACGTTCCAAAAACATGCATGGCAGGCTGATTGTGCACTCTAAATTGTCCCTAGGTATGAGTGTGAGCGTGGATGGTTGTTCGTCTCTGTGTGCCCTGCGATTGGCTGGCAACCAATTCAGGGTGTCCCCCGCCTACTGCCTGAAGACAGCTGGGATAGGCTCCGGCACCCCCCGCGACCCTAGTGAGGATAAAGCGGTTCGGAAAATGGATGGATGGATGATAAGAAGGGTAAACAATGGCAAGCCATCACCGAAGCGGTAGTGTCGGATATTGCCAAATATACTGCACCCATTTAGACAGTGGCACTAGCGGTTCTAGAATGTTTTACTGGCAGGAGGTTAAAAAAAACACACACACACACACACACAAACACACGTCTCTAATTCAGGTTTCATTTTCTGTATTTCCTGCATGTCACGTGAATAAAACAGCTTATTGTTGCACACTAACCCAGTCGGTGTAGGCGATGCAATAAGAATTCTCACCTCGGGCTGCCATTAGTTGACTACCGTATATTCCGCACGATAAGGCACACCTAAAAGCATTAATTTTTTCCAAAAGCCGACAGTGCGCCCTATACTGATGCTCCTTATGTTACACCATTCCTTTATATGTATTCCCTGTTGAGGTGTTTCCTTGTTAGCGTTCCTATGCTATCTAGTGGTGATTATTAACGGGGAACCGATTGGAACCAAAAATGTTCTCCCCGACACAAATTGACATGTGCATTTGCCAACACAAACTCAAACAGACAACTACTTTGTGAGTTCTGCGCAGCCATTATGAAATGAAGATAATACCAAAAGCATAGTTGACGATTGACCAAACGAAAGAAGGAGACAAGCAAGGCTAATAAGGATATTCAGCCCCTTGTGGAAGTGAGTCTTTTTGTTGAATCAATTGTCTTCATAACGTTTCTCTTTCATTTATTGTGTTGTAATGTCATTTGTATGTTTCATGTCCGTGTTTGTGACCAGTTCTAATGGCTTTGTTGCAGCTGCAGCGGTTGTGAAGGCTCTGTACAAATAAAGCTGTATTGTATTGTATTCCCTTTAGCACAACTCCATCGAGTGGATGCAGCAACTATTGTAGCTTCCATTATATTCACTTGTAATGCGGTGCGCCCTATAGATGAAAATAGTTTTGAAATTGGCCATTCATTGAAGGTGCACCTTATAATCTGAAGCGCCTTATAGTGCAGAAAATATGGTAAACAGATTTTGTATAAATATTGGACCAGTGAGCAGCTGCCATTTTATAACCATCAATAGTTTACAGCCCAAATTCTTTAAGGTATGTACAAACTAAAAATAAAGAGTTGAGTTCAGTTTGCCTCCAGGGCAACTCACTGAGCTGGGTAACTGAAAAATAAGAACTGTGGGAGGCCATTTCGGCCAAGGTGTGGGCCTGGACTTTATCATCTACCCACGAACAATAAGCACTTTGAGTGGCCTCCTCGCCCAACTACGGACTCGCTCGCCCCACCACTGCACTGACTGGACGGCAATTCTGACCTGCCATAAGGATCCCCCACCCCGCTGGTGATGAATACGTCAATGTTTGCATGCAAGAGTCCTGCACATTTTTCAAAGTGTGG
Source organism: Hippocampus abdominalis (assembly GCA_018466805.1). NCBI lineage: Eukaryota > Metazoa > Chordata > Actinopteri > Syngnathiformes > Syngnathidae > Hippocampus > Hippocampus abdominalis. Next base: position 612,232 of record CM031705.1, on the reverse strand, counting down.
CATTGTGCAATGTGTCAAGACATGTCATGTGTTTTGTATTTTATGGATGACGCATTTCTCTTGTCAAGTGACATAAACTTTAGTGAGTGCCTCTATGAAGAGGAAAACACCCTAAAATCTCTAGCACTTGGGCAATCATTTTAATATTTTCAGCGGTTGATGTTAACATAAGTAAAGATGTTCACATAAATTTGGAGACCATCGATTGCAATTATGGCATATTAGGCGACATGTCGATTCCGATATTACGGGTTTAGACTGTTATGTTGCATCACTGTACGCCGTACAGAGTAGGGCCAGTGAGGAAGGACATGTTAGAATAGTGTCGACCGCAGCAGACAATTGTTGAACCGAGTCAAAGCGAAACTGTCAGCTCATCCACCATATTGTATGTGGTTATAATATTAGCCATTAATTCTGCCAAGAATATGGAAAAACTGAGCTAGGATAACATACAATCAAAAGCAATAATTCTGTATTAATGCAGTGAGTTGATGATACATCTCCATGGAGGAAGCACATTCACAATTTGCTTCACTTTGCCACATCCAATACGGCTGCGGCATTGACGGACTTAGGAAGGCGTCCTCGCATATGTAACGTAAATGTTGTCTATGATAATAATTGCTTGCGGTTGTCACAAAAGGGCGGCATTCAAGATGGGATTGACCATGCTAAGTGAATATGTGGACCAAAGTGATATCTGTTGGGTATTAATTGCCCCCGCCCATGCATTTCATGTGGCCCCATTAAAGCTGGGCTCTGGTGATGGGTCTGGCTCTGCCGTTAGCCTCTCTCCCACGGCGTCATGCATGGACACTTTTTTTTCCGGGGGGCGGACTGGGATGGAAGCGCTTTAAAAGGACGACAACGGATGTGGACGGAGATGATTATATGATCAAGGACAAAGGGACGATGGAGGAAGGGTACCCAGGTTGTGGACGGAGGCCGAAGGACGGACCGGCTAAAGTGCCCATCTCTGTATACAACACAACCAGTGTTCTCAACCGGCTGGATTCAATTGTTTACAACTGTTTGCATGTCAACCAAGATAGCATTTAGCTGCCATGCCAAACACAGTCGGTTACCAGGCTGACAGGCAATGAGGAAACTTTTATCATGGAGGAGTCTGCTCGAAGCAAAGCGAAGTCACTCCCTCCCGCATACAAACGCAGTGAACATGCACGAGATATGCGTCGCGTCGTGATATTTCCCATTTGGTATACTCTGAAGTCGTGTATTGGTAGATTACACACGCAAAACAGGCTGGGCGTGTTTCTGTCAGTCGTTGTGAATGGGTGTCCGTAAATGAAATGGGTGTCCATTGGTACTTGACCCGGTTACAGAAGATTAAAGGGACGGACGAAAACCCACTTCGTCCTTGCTTAGTTCGCCCTTTTAAAAAAAAAAAAAACGTCCCAGAAATGTCATGTCATGTCATGCCGTGTCATGTCAACTTTATTGTCAAATGTGCTACCTGTGCAACATACAGCACAGATGAAATTTCTTTCCTCAGGAGAGAGAGGAGCCGCTGCGGGTGCCCGCACCGCCATCAAAAGAACAGTTAACATAAAATGACAAAATAATACAACACAACACAACACATGAGACACAGACAGTCATGCAATCTTAACCACTCTTCCTGCATTCACGTTGTTGTTTGAAGCAGTTATAGATGAAAGAAGAGTGAATCAAAGTGTCCTTTCACCAGTGGACCAAAGACGTCATGCTGAAAATGTGCACACGTCTGCTACAAGCTAAGTTTGAAAGCAACAAGAAGCTGTAGTGCTGTGAAAATGCTCCCCATTTCAGGTGGAAAAAAACATAAGTGCCCCGGGGTCTGTCCAGCACCGGCAGTCAAATGGCGCCGACATTCCTCCCAATCAAAATCAGTGCTGGTACACGTGTGCTGCCGAGTAGGCGCAACCACCAAGCACAGATTCTTCTCCTTTGACAAATGTGGCCAAAAAAAAAGGCTGAAAACAATCCACAGCAGGTCCACATGACGTAACAACAAACACAATGTGATAAAACACAAAAACCACAAACAACAACAACAACAAAAAACGGCTCTTGAAGAGCACTTGCCGACCGCAAATGGGTGTCCGTCCGGGACGCACAGATGGATCGTTCCGTCCCAGGGACAGAATGTAGATATGTGTATATGTATTTTAATACAACTGAGTACAGTGATCCCTCGCCGCTTTGTGCTACAGATTTAGGTGCTTCAGTGTGGTTTTTTTTCTTCAAAAATAATCATACATAATTAAAATAATAATAAAACTGTCACCATATTGCCATTCATGTTGCGGAAAGAGACATTGTTTTATGTTGATGGGCGAGAGGTTTCCCTGCATGCCAAACAAAGAGCTAACATGACTCAAAGGCTTTAGGCATGCCTGTACTGTACATGCCCACTCAAACAAGGCATGTGATTGGTTCCCAGTGCTACATCAACCAATGAGAGCACAAGTGGATTTATCCGGTCAGCTGATTGGCTGCGCATCATCGCCAGTCTGTTGACTGTCTCGCACACTGTGTTTTAAGATTGTATTCGTGATAACCGTTTTTGTTTAAGCAATAACATTTTTTGATTAGTAAAACTGTGTGGGAGTGTGTAAGCCCGCGTTGGAGATGGCACCATCAACAAGGATGCTTTGCTTCAACGACGGCGGCGGGGGGCTGGTTCGCAGCCTTGACCGGCAAGGGCAGGCTTATTTTGAAGGTTTGCCAACCAAGTCAGCTGTGTTTTAGAGATGTCACAAGGAAACAATGACAGCCGAAACTGTCAGCTTGGGAAGAGTTTTTTTATTCACTCAAAAAGAGCATTGTTTGATAAAAAAGAAACCTGAAACCTATTTCAACTAAGAAGACAAGATGAACGTCATAGAGCTACCTATCACCGTGTTTTTCTTCAATTTACAAACCTCAGTTTCACCGACAGCGCCTCAAGCAGAAATCTGAGAATGAATTTAAGGCCGACGAGTCAAATGACAGCCGCCTTCTACGCCACCAACACAAGCCTCTTCGCCACCAACACAAGCCTCTTCGCCTCACAGAAGGCACCATTGATGAATTTTAATTACTCTACAAGGTTTTATAATGAAAGGTTTAAATAAATATGTGTACTGTTATATTTGTCTTACATATGTAAAGTATAAATACTGTTTACTTATTAAACCTACTGGTACCCACACACACGAAAATTCCCAGGGGCGGGGCGGGGCGGTTTTCACCTTTCGCGAGTGGTTTCTGGTCCCCATTAACCATGAAAAGCAAGGGATTACTGGACTTTTTTTCCCAGTTTTTAATTTTGTACAACACATAACAGGGCTACACAATGGCAGCTTATATTAATACAATTTACTGTTTTGTAAAAATACATTAAGTTCATATTTATCACAATCTAGTTGCATGGGCTGTTAAAAAAAATAATTGCTAACCTCATCAGGTAGCTTAGCACACTTCTCTTGGTGTCCACTTTTTTTTTTTTTTTGCACCATGGACCACAAGGACATATTTTGATGGAAATTGCAGTCTCTCCAATGTTGCGTTTGGCCATTCAGTCTGCGACGAAGGTTGTTTGCGCCAGAGCCAGTTTTGTCAAGCCAGCCACCACAACAATTCTTCATATGCTACACAACGCACCACTTCAAAATAAAAGTGAACCAAATAGGACTACATGGATACCAATGCCTGACTTAGCTTATGGGGTTTTATTATATGGTTCTTCTCCAAATCTGAGAAGAGTTCTTGCTTAGAAAAGGGGAAAATAGCCTATTACATATTTAAACTTTGAAGGTTTCACCCAAATAATTCTGACATGGACTGACTGCTAAACTTCTGATATTCAGGAAATGTGTGATATGGAAAGGTTCCATTTAATCTTGATGTGGAAATGTGTTTGAAACATTGCGCAAAGGATAAGAGCCACAATGTACACCAACTGCACTTGCATTTTTGTATCTCTTTATGTACAGTACAGGTAGAATCACAACTGCATAAACTCAACTTTTTTCTCTTTTTCTTAGGCATAAAAACATGTTGAAGTTTTAAAATAGGAGAAAAATGGAAAATAAAAGTGACAATAAAATTAAGGCATAAGGCACCCTTTTGCCCAGATTTCAACAACCATTCCAAAACTGAAACACTGACCAACTGCAACATCATGAGCACTTGTACAATTGAATAAAATTCAGAAGTATATATGGTGTCATATTTTGACGCAGCCAAAATAGTACAAACAGTTCTCAAAATATGCAGTAAATCAATACAAACTACAAACCCAATAACAAATATGTTTGTTCTTGTCCGACAGTCTGTCATGGTGGATGTTTGTGACCAACAGGTGGCACTGTAGGGCTCCTCCTACAGCAGCACACTTGTTGGTCTTTATGTCATTAGTAGTTTTCTGCTAAAAGGACTCCCTGCCCGTCCACTCAGGGTTGGGTCATTGTTTTTGTTTGTATTGCTTTCATCTTGTTTTTGCTTCTGCCATGGGTTCTTGTTTTGTGAACTTTGGTTGTTTTGGATTTAGGTTTCTCAGGCTTTCATTAATACATTTTGTTAAGTCCACCCTGCTCACGTTTCATGACAAAGTCAAAACTGAACATTATTACTTAGTAAGGGCAGATTTGATCATTCGGATGATTTGGACAATCATCATTTGACTGTCCAAAATTTTCAGAATGTTGTGGTTGGTCAATACAACCCCCTAAATGGGGACAGAACATTTGCAATAATTAATATGAATAAAAATGTGTAACACATTAAAAAAACAAAAACAAACAAACAAAGAAAGGTGAAAACCAAAGAAAAAAAAATAGATATCATGATTTGTTTTCAACGATGTTATTTTTCAAATCTGGCTGTGAGGCAGGTCACTGATGCACAGTAAGTTATTTGGTAAAGGTTACGTTTTCAGTCTTAACCTCATTTTCGAGAATGGGGTTAAAGTTAGCATGGGTAAAAGTATGTCATCAGAAAAAATTGTCCCTTGTTGACAGATGGTTTGAAAGAGGGGTGAGGGAAACCATCTCCAGTACATCAATGTTGAGAAACGGTAGAAACTGAGCAGAGGCCTGACGATAGCACCCATCTCCCACATCCCTTCTGAAGGTATTCAATTATTTAACCTCTAACAAATTAGAGACTGACACTTTTCACCATCAGCTGCGTCTCTGTTCATTCCAACAAATGTCAACTTCGGGGCTTGAATACTGTGTTACTGGGGTTACAAGTAGAGTGTATGTCCACAACCATAACTGTACCATGCCAGGAACTAAGTGACATATGGCCAGCGTCGCACCGCAAGTGGCTACATTCTGATGTGGGTGAAAAAATACGGTCTGAGAGGACTTGAAGATTGAAATGGTTCATGTACACAAACAGTGTAGGGTTTTGGGTGAGGTCAAATATCAGATTTATTTGTTTCCTCTTGAGGTGTCTTCATTTAGTTCGATTCACTTGCTACTGCTCATCCTGTTCAGCGTTTCAGGGAGCTGGCGCCTGTCCCAGCTGACACTCTGAAGTGATTGCCAATCATTCAGTCAATCATTCATACTCACTATTACACGGTTATTGCGCGGGAATCGATCCCACGGTCAGCTGTGAAAACTAAGACACTATCAATGATGAGAGGCATGCCTGTTTTTCTCAGGGCCAACGCGCCCCCAAATCCAGGCCAGTTCATGGAGTAATCCCACACGAGACGAGAGAATAAATTCACAATGGGTCTGGTACATCCGCGCTGTGTGGCTTTAGCTCTGTTGTTGGTCTTGGCTCTTTATCACACTCAGTTGATTTCTGAGGTCCTGACAGTACGCGGAAAGGCTGCTGTTGTCCTCCAGCAGCTTGCTGTGCTCCTGCATGACTCGAGATGTGGTCTGGTGCTCTCTCTGGCCCTCCTCCAACTCTGAGATCAGCTCCTGCCTAGATAGAAAGGAATACAGCGTCTTGTTCCTTGGACTTCATGTTTCAACTCATTTTCAAAAAATCTTCAGGACCAGATGCAATCCATCATTATTACTTACCCTAAAATGTCCCCCCCACCACCCCAAAAAGTGGCAAAATATGTACTGCTGTGTATTAAGGTTAGGGTTCATTGACTAAATATGTGCTTGCACGCCTTCATCTTTTGTTCAGAATCAGCTTCTTATCACAGGTAACTGACACGACTTCCTTCTCATTTATTCCACGGCTCAACTCCGACAGCTTCGATGAGGAAGCGTAGAGTGGATTGCTCCACTGCCGCGCAAAAGTGGATGGGCACTGGATAAATGCTTGGTTTGAACCTTGAGCCGACTCAGAGCTGGTTTTTTAAACAGGGGTCCTCATCATGCTGTTCACATGTTGACATCATGAGGCCAAGGCGACACCCAACAATGGATCAAGAGTACCTTGCCATTGTGATGATTCAAACAGGACATTCTCAAAGTGGCCGGCGAGCTTAGCGTGTCAGAGTGTCATCAGCAACAGAAATAAAGAGAAACCGGAAGAGTCATAGAAAGATGTCGAAGTGGACATCTCATGCCGATGACCGCTACAATGTGCCCCGAGAGATGCCCGGATGATGAATGCCACTCAACTCCAGGCACGTTTAAGGGAGGCGAGAGGCACCCAAGTATCACGTCAGACCATCCGAAACCGTTTACATCGGCGCGGTCTTCACGCTAGACGACCTGCATGGCTACCTGGCCACACCAATGGCCACAGGCGTCATCGTCAGAGAGCATTTATGCATGATGAGGGTCCAGTGGGCCTCAGTGCTGTTTTCTGATGAATGTGATGGCCACCAACGATGTTGGAGACATCAACGATAGTGGTATGCATAATCCACTGTTGTCGCCAGATGAGGTTTGGGTGGTGGCGGTGTTGCAGTGTGGGCAGGTGTGTCCAGTCAGGACAGAACTGAACCAACACTTTGTGAATGGGACAGTGACAAGCCCATACCAACTGAATAACATTATTAATCCAGTGAATGTGCTCCTGCATTAACAACACGGGCCTCATTTCATCTTCATGGGCGACAATACTCCAGCTCATTGAGGTCACATCAGGGGAATATGGCTGTTGGAGACTAGTGTACCTCAAGTGGAATGGACTGCACTTTCTCCAGACCTGAATCCTCTTGAAAACCGGTGGAATCAGCTGAGTTGTTGTGTAGAGGCTCGAAACTCTGCACCCCACAACCTCAATGACCTGAGGGCTGCCCTTCAAGAAGAGTGGGATGCCATGACTCAGCAGACAATAAGTCGACTTGTGAACAGCATGAGACGTCGTCGTCAAGCTGTGATTGATGCTGGAGGGCATATGACGAGTTAGTGAGATGTTGATTTTTTTTATTGTGGTCTACCTACCATTGTTCTTAACTTTTGTTTCAATGAATTGTTTGAGATGAGGAAATTACCAAGGCATCCTTCTACTTAAATGTGCTACTTTCATAATATGCTATCACTGGGATGTAAAGGTTTTACATTTTCCATAGATTTCGCCTGAAAGCCAAATATGTCTTACTTTTTAGGAGAAAAGTACGTGTGTGCATGCGTGTGTGTGTGTGTGTGTGTGTGTGTGTGTGTGTGTTATATATACTGTATATCAGTGGCGGATGCTGGTCTGTCAAAGAGGGGAAGCTCAATTTTGGCCGACATCATAAAATGTGTCCGTTTATTTATACATGAATTCTATTCTCAGTTCCTTTTCAAGAAAATGATCTGTGACCCTGTCATAACAACAAGGCGTCTTTTCCAGGGACTTAATTAGTGTCCTACAACTACAGGAACTACAATAAAACCCACCAGAAATAAAAGATTAATTTGTCACTAGTTGTTTACAACGAAGAGTGTCGCTAAGATGATTAGGAGAAGTCTCCAGCTCAACTCAGAACAGAATGCGAATTGAAAAATTGCTCACACAGATGCCTACACTAAAAGGTCGGTGATTGGCTCATTTCGATGTCAATCAAACTGGCACACAGGCTCAGACAGATCATCCAATCTGATGCAGAAAAGCCCGGCGTCCGGAGACAGATCATCCAATCTGATGCAGAAAAGCCCGGCGTCCGGTACCCTCCCACTGCCATCTAGTCCCAGAGACGCTGAGCGTTCGTGGGCGGGACAAAAACCAGCTTGTATCCAATGACTCGTCTCCATTCAACGCATTGGGACAACCTACCCTGAACTCTCGAGAAGCTCGGCGTCCGGGCAGTAGACGCTCTGCGGACGCTCAGCGTCCACTGTTCAAAGCACAGCAAAGCTGTGAATGAATGAGAAGGGAGTCGTGTTGTAACCAGTAAAAAGAAGCTGATTCGGAACAAAAGTTGCGCACGTTGTAGCGCATATTTAGTCAATGACATGTTGTGTGTGTATATATATACATATATATATATATATATATATATATATATATATATATATATATATATATACGTATATATATATACGTATATATATACACACACACACACACACGCACACACATACAGGGTGTTTCAAAAGTCTTGGGCACATTTTGACATTGTATATCTGGGAAACTATTAAGGATATAAAAATGCATCTGGTAAATTCAGAAAGCTTGTAATCTCATTTTTTACATGGAATGTTCAAAGATATTCAATGTGAGCACCATTGGTCACATGACACAAATCAAGCAGATAGTCAAATTCTTGCCAAATGCGTCCCAGCATTGCACTGTCAATGGTTATTCGTGCCTTCAGCTCATCCACATCTCTTGGAATAGGGGGCATAGACCAATCCTTTCACAAATCCCCACAATAAGAAATCGCATGGTGTGAGATCTGGAGATCTGGGTGGCCAGGACAGTTTTTGCAAATTCAAGCTCACAAAATGCCTTTTCTGGTTGAGTGAACGCCATTAATGGGTCTGAAAAGAAATAAAAACATCAATCGCCTTACGAAAAACTTAATGTAATTAGCTTTAAAATTGCACGACTTTTATCTTACTACCATTCATAGTTAAGGAGATATGGGGACTTCAAATGTGCCCAAGACTTTTGGAACAGCCTGTATATCTCACAGGTCAGTACATCAGAGTTGCATGAAAGCTTTCTGCCACTAGGTGGGGATAATGCATCAGTGAGTTATTTACCTATACTGTACACAATTAGTTGAAGGGGGGGGGGGGGGGGGGGGGGACTCACAGTGAAAATAATAATTATTTCGAAAGAAAAATTGAAATCAAAGGTTCTGACAAACATCATCCAAAGACAAAACATTTTCATTCACAACATTAGTTATTGTCATGGTAATAAACTTAAACTAAACTAGCTTAATTTTTGGAATTCTTTGCCTCTTTGCCATTTTGTTGGGTGTCAAAGTTTACACAGCATCAATAAATGTCTTTTTGATGATCACATTGTATGAGGTTATTTAATTGCCGGGGATTTAGATTTTCAAACTGTTAGTGGATTTGATTTAGTTATTGAACAAACAATGGAAATCATATGAGAATAAAAATGCGAACAAAAAACAACCAACAACAAAAAAACAGGTTAAGAACTCCTGCTATCCCTTTTTTTTCAATGATCTCTTCTGCTTTGTACAACATTCCTCGTAAATACTCCATCACTGCTGAGTTGATTTTAGAACAGGCCTCCAAGCAACTCATGTGGTCCTTAGTGGGGTACCTGGTGTCCACCAGCACCATATTGGTGACCCCTGTTCTAAAGCTTTGTACAATTTTAGCCATTTCAGAAGAAAGCGGTGCAGGTGATTGAAATCAGCATCGATGAATCCACAGGAGCCAACCTCGCAAGAGATCATATCACTTACTTTCGCCGAACAAGTTCGGCAATCTCTGACTGAACCCGGATGTATTCCTGAGCCATTTTGATATGCTGCTCAAACACAGCCATTGACTCTTTGGAGTTAGGACACGGAGTCAGGGGCTGGAAAAAAAAAATACATATATCGTTAAAATTGCAGCCAACTTGACAAAAGTAATACTTTGATCATTGGGTATATCGTGTTTGAAACTTCCCAGCCCAGGCCCTATGTATGATTTGTTCACTTTTGTTTTTTTTAAATGTTTTTTTTTCCCACAAATAGACGTTCATTTGGAAATAGACTCATTTATGCAATATTACTGTCGACACAAGTCATCGTCGTCATGTTCGTCACCTTTGTTCTGCACATCTGATTCATTTTTAGTTGTGACTCCATTCAAGTACGCTAACTTTAAAATCAAGTTTTACTTCGGACCACTCCTCTTTAAATGTAAAAAAAAAAACAACAACAACAAAACTATACCGTTATGGCTGTTGCTCATTATGGCATGCATGTGTCAGTGTGTGTGTATGCGCGCATGCGCTGTAACAGGTCAATGGCGGGAGGGTGGTGGATTGAAAAGTAGATCTTCCGTCAAAAAAGGTTGGGCACCTACCTATACTGTAGTGGAACAGTTCAATACTATCTCCACAAATCTGAACTACTTTGTAAATAGTCTTTACTCATGCTTTGAGAAATTATCTTTCAACATGCATAATGTACAACCCCCCCAAAATGCCTATTTCACGTGACAGTGAGTTTAACAACTGCCCAAGTGTTACCTGACAATGATATATAGAGTACATCCCAATACTGCCTTTTTCCTTAAAATTACGTAAACCTGTTGTGAAATTTTGCAAACCCACTGGCTGACAACTATAACACACAGGCTCTCGAAGAGTGAGGCTTAACATAGTTGAGCACAATGTGACCTTGCATCCTTTACATATGCACAGTTAGTTTTTTTTCCTTCTTCCAGGCTGAAAAAAATTGTCATTTCCATGCATCAACATTCACCCGTGCTGCTTTGTTGCCTCTTCTGACTGTCAGCCTGCTCCTCGCACAACCACGCGCATTGACTCACAGACCTTTTCAGTGCTCTTTTTGGGCTATTTCATTGCTTCTTTATGCACCACTGATTCTGTTAGTTATGTCCACAAGGAACTTGGAGAGATAGGCGACCAGCACCAGATATCTATTTTGAGTGCCATAATTGAAAGCGAGACCAGTGTACCGAGTCTCTATCTCTCCAGGGCTGGTACATTGAGGGAACTTACAGCGCGCTGAAAATTGCTATTAAAGTTAATAAAAACACGTCACTCTATGTGCGTCATATGAGATATTGAGTTGAGCTTTTATTTGACTGGATCAGGTGAAAAATAACTTTGGTTGAGACAAGGTACCTATTTTCATGCCGGAAATCTACCTGGTAACCAGCGAGCGAGCGAACGCACGCACACACGCACAGAAATACTGTCCTAAAAAAAATCCTCTACCTACCTGTAACTGATGATCCAGTTTTAGATAGGCCATGGGAATGGAGCCGTCTAAACCATTCATTGCTACAAAAAAAAAAATAGACAGTGAGCGATTCATTTAATTGCCACAGATGATCATCTGCGAAATACCATGTGGTGAACTCAAATATTTGTTAAAATAGACAGACATTCCTCATTTTTATTTTAAGAATCCATTTAGGCTATTATCCCTTACTGTCGTTACGAGGTAACAACAGCACTGTCTTTTTTCCCCCCCAATAATTCAGGATGCAGGCATTCTGTTTGTCAGGTTTTACAAATCCCAACTTTACGGAACCCAACACCAATGAAGTTGGTATGCTGCGTAAAACATAAATAAGAACAATATTGCACAAATCCTTTTTAACCTAATATAAATTTCGGACGATAAACCGCGACTTTTGTCACATGCTTTCGACTTTGCGGCTTATTTAATGAAGCCGCCTATATAAAGATTTTTCGAACGGCTGCCAGGGAGCATTCAAGCAGAAAAGGTAAGAGTGAGACACATACCCACAGACACACGCACGCAAAGGATTACTATGCCACTAAAAACAAAACAAAACAACAACAAAAAAAACTCCTGAAAGACATTGTCGTGAAAGTTGACACGAAAGGGTTGATGCTCGAAAGCCTAATGAAGGAATGGTTGGCCGAGTGTTTCGGCAAGCGACGATCTTTTCATTGAAAAAAAAAAAAGCATTACTCAACGGCGAAGTTTTTTTTTTGGAACCAACCCTGTTAGTGCTGTTTTACTGCTGTGGTGTTGCCGTGTTACAGGCACTATTTGAAAAGAAAAGTTATAGTCTGTTATTAAAACTTTGAAAGTGCTTTCTGTGTACCGTCTTTCTCTGGCTTATATACAGGTGTGGCTTATGTGTGTACAAAATGTTTTTTCCTTTAAAAATGTAGTGCGTGCTGCTTATAATCAGGT